>BSQZ01000029.1:650000-735000 GCA_033239005.1 Lamellibrachia satsuma
TCTTGAGAACCTGACAAATATTACTATACATCGGATGTGTGGACGATCGGCAACATTTAACGCACACCTATGTGGCGTATGTTTCGTCGCACAGCGTGTGCGCTTGTGTCATTAATCTCATCCACAACAACACGTGCCAGCGCTGTGGAGCATGGCAAGTGTTCATGTGACTGGACGTCAACACGTATGAATTTGAACTAAACTAATGCATACTCTTAGTGTAGTATATATATATATATATATATATATATATATATATATATATATATATATATATATATATATATATATATATATATATATACATATATATAAAGAATATAAAGAAAGCAGGTATGGGTTTTCACGTCTTTACGTGATAAGTTGTGTGCAAGACGTGTTGCTGAAGATGCACTGAAAATGCACTGAAGATGCACGTGAGTGTTTGTGCGTGTCTACAAGGCACTGAAAATGTAATGGTGCAGAACGGCAGAACTGTAAGTGTTGCATTGTTCACACCGCGGCCACTACCCCTTGCGCAATGAGGCCACTGTAAGTTTTACATCAAACACCGCGGCCACTACCACTGACGCAGTGTGACCTGCCCCGGCCGCTGGCGCTGCCATTAGACGCAGTTCGACTGTTCTCCACCAACATGTCTTCTCAACGTATAAGCAATGATAGTCTCTGTAAAAGCATTCATCATCTTGCCCACGCCCATCAAGATCACGCATCTGAAACACAGTGTGCGGCACGCGTATTTTGTCGTTTCTATGTTGTTCATATTGTTTCTCTCCAACGTAATTAACCTCAGATATAGAGCTATTTCACTGTCCGTGGCTACGTTGTTCAGTACATAACAATTAAGAAACACATGGAACGCAAACGAGAACGACGCCTGAAACTACTCCAATGGAGAACGTTAGTCTCCTGACCTAGTTTTAGTTCTGGGGCGAGGTTCCGCGTTAGTTAAGACGAGTTGCGACCAATTGAACGATGTGCCTTATCGCCAACCTAGTTACGTTATAGTTCACAAATAGTTAATCAGATTATTACAGCTTTATTGGTTGTATTATGGCGTCACAGCTTCAGTTCTATAACGTAAATTACATATCAAACTCAACCACGCTACAAAAAAAGAAGCCAGGCGGCTTTTGACGGCGGACACATTTTTAAAGTTATCTTCGAAATTTGATCCGGAATGTTATTGTCGAAACCGTGGCGTTGTCCGTTGCTTTTTTCAACCACATATGTCAACGAGGGACACCTCGTACAAAGTAACTTTAAATTGTTAATCGAATGCATTTAATAACATGACAAGCGTTAATGGAAATATGGTTACTTGTATACATACATTAAAACATGATGGATTTTTACTGTAGCAACCCACAATATTCAATTCTTTAAACTAGTTCATACAGTATTCATACACTAAAAATGTGAAACATATTTGACATGGTTGCTCTACTAACACCAAACTGCTCAGATAAGTCCAAATCCCTGCAGCCGAGGCAGAATGTCAGCATAGCCAGGAAAAGCTGGTCTTGAAATTACAACTTTCCAGCCTGCACAGTAGTTACATTTCAATTATGGAAGCGAAGAGCAGCATATGGAATATTCAATCAATCATTATTCATGTGTATTTACAGAAACACTGAAACAATTTGTGGTGCGGGAGATACGATTGTGCTATGTCATCTGTGAATATAATATAAAGACAAATGAGAATGCATCGAAAATTACATTCTTCAACTCCTTCTTTACACAGTATTATGTGTTTTAACATGTTACTTACTGAATCAGTAGCTTTGTAATACAATGTGTATGTGTATTTTGTGAACGGGCATTCTTGATATACTGAATGCTTTGTGGGTTCGCGCCCACACACGCACACACACACACACACGCGCACACACACACACACACACACACACACACACACACACATACGCACACACACACACGCACACACACACACACCATTATTAAGCAAGTAAACACCATGTGTATTACTGTCACTTGTAAGTGATTGGACATTTAACAGTGTGGAAGGTACAATTATCACAATTTATTGTGTACCAATCAATGGGTAAAACATTATTACCTTTTGTAGAATATGTTACACAATTTACAGTAAACGGCAGTAAACCTATTTATTTTACTATTTTCTATTCACTGTCTGATATTCTGTAATATACTGTGAACTCTAATAATGGCAGTCTCCATCTATAACTATGACCCACCAGATTCAATCACTGCAGAAGCTGCGTTATTCATGTAATACAAATGTTTCAGTATGAGATTTAATAGTACTGTAAATTATTACACAGTCAAAGACTTAATTGGTTGGTACTTTCTACTTGTTGGGTGATACCTTCTGGTACATGTTTTAATGATGCGTCTGTTGTGGTTGTGGGTAGTTCTGCTTGTCACTTCTGCTTTCAGCTTCCGCCGCTGGCTAGCTTCGGCGAAAAGCAAGTCGAGTGCGTAAGTTTTTCCTGCCAGTACAGTAGTCTCTCCTAGAGGAAGTCTTGCCTGCCAGTACAGTAGTTTCTCCTAGAGGAAGTCTTGCCTGCCAGTACAGTAGTCTCTCCTAGAGGAAGTCTTGCCTGCCAGTACAGTAGTCTCTCCTAGAGGAAGTCTTGCCTGCCAGTACAGTAGTCTCTCCTAGAGGAAGTCTTGCCTGCCAGTACAGTAGTCTCTCCTAGAGGAAGTCTTGCCTGCCAGTACAGTAGTCTCTCCTAGAGGAAGTCTTGCCTGCCAGTACACTAGTCTCTCCTTGAGGAAGTCTTGCCTGCCAGTACAATAGTCTCTCCTAGAGGAAGTCTTGCCTGCCAGTACAGTAGTCTCTCCTAGAGGAAGGCTTGCCTGCCAGTACAGTAGTCTCTCCTAGAGGAAGTCTTGCCTGCCAGTGCAGTAGTCTCTCCTAGAGGAAGTCTTGCCTGCCAGTACAGTAGTGTCTCCTAGAGGAAGTCTTGCCTGCCAGTACAGTAGTCTCTCCTTGAGGAAGTCTTGCCTGCCAGTACAGTAGTCTCTCCTAGAGGAAGACTTGCCTGCCAGAACAGTAGTCTCTCCTAGAGGAAGGCTTGCCTGCCAGTACAGTAGTGTATCCTAGAGGAAGTCTTGCCTGCCAGTACAGTAGTCTCTCCTAGAGGAAGTCTTGCCTGCCAGTACAGTAGTCTCTCCTAGAGGAAGTCTTGCCTGCCAGTACAGTAGTGTCTCCTAGAGGAAGTCTTGCCTGCCAGTACAGTAGTCTCTCCTAGAGGAAGTCTTGCCTGCCAGTACAGTAGTCTCTCCTAAGGCAAGACTCTCGCCGTAACCTCCTCGAGGTAACCAATGGAAACTGGTGGTCATCGCCCGGTACCAGACAAATCAGTCGAAGCATCTCGGAGCAACATGGGGCCCTAGAGGTGCATTTGTAGAGTGTATTCCACCGGCGTGTGGAATACACTCTACAAATCACCAATCCATGTCCCAGCTATGGGAAAATAGCAAACCCATGGGCAACAGGGTGGGAGATTGCGATGAAGGCAGCAGCAGACAACCGCTTCACTGGTGGATTCGCACGGTGCATGGCGAAAGTATCGACAAACTAAGTGGATTTTTTTCCGGCATGGACGAGTCACTATAGTTAGTTTAGTACTGCGGGTCAACATACATGCTTACCGGCCTTCGAACAGATGTTCTCCGCTGGACACAGAGCATATAATTTATTCCTGTGCAAGGTAGACTATATTTAATCCTCTACACAGGTAACACAATAACCCGTTTAATGTTTTAAGGTTTTTCAATGTGTCATGCCTCAAAGCGAAGACGAAGGTACGACAACTGTACGTTCGGGACCTTTTATAAGCTGAAGATACAGGCTTTGTGTCGCATTCTGAAGTTGATCTACAACCGATACTTGATAAGTTTTCCACAGCTTCTGCAGCTTGTGGAATCTCTATGCATGTTTGAAAAACTTAGGTCTTGCATCAACCCGTACAGAGCACCGACGATCTTGCTCAATGGTACGCCACTTAACCTCGCTACCACCTTTAAATACCAGTGCTAGCACCATCACAAACGACTGCAACCTCGACAAAGAACTGTCGGCTCGAATTCAGTCGGCCTCTGCCGCGTTCGGACGATTATGGAACAAACACAATATCAAGCTTGTAACAACAAAATGCAAGGTCATCAGTGCTATCATCCTGTCATGTTTTATGTACGGTTCATACATACACGCTGTGTAGACGTCATATTCAGCGAGTTTCACATATACAATGAAGTACTGCACAGTACAAGCAATGCTTCTCAGCCGGAAACTTACCTGGACCGGCCACGTTGCACGGATTAATAACGACCGACTGCCTGAGGCAGTTCTGTATGGCGAGCTATGGCAGGCAATGCGAAATGTTGGAAGACAACACTTACGCTACATGGATTGCAAAAAGCGACACCTCCACGTCGCCGATATTAACAAGAGCCACTGGGAGGAGATGGCGCACGATCGCAGTGCCTGGCGTACGGCCGTCAAAAAAGGAGCCGCAAAAGCCGAAACCAAAAGAGCAACCGATGCCGAAATCAAATGACAACGCCGCCAGAAACGTGCGCTCGCGCTTGAAAATCGAACAAGTCAGCAGCCAGAGTTTGCATGCCGATACTGCGGAAGGAATTTGACAGCTCGTATTGGCCAACTATCCCGTGAAAGAGCTTGTGCGAGAATACGTTGAACGATTTGCGATGTTAATGTCCTACTCGAATCCGAGAAGACCGCCGATGACGCTGAAAAACTTAAAGTTTCTGCAATCATAGGGACTTATAAATATACAATACTTATTATAATCACAATGTTTGATCATCATAAGGAACACTTGTGTCAAACAACCTTGAAGAGTCAGACATGTAGTTTCCAAACTGATTGTGAATTAATTATTTAGATATTGGATTTAACTTCACTTCTATTTAAACATACTACGGATTATCGCTAGAACGCTAACCTCGAAAATTCTTCATTTAGATGTGTGGAATCAGTGGAAAATCCTTAGTAAATATTTATGCCTAGCAAGGTATTTAAATGTACATCAGCCCACAAAGCTCGTGCTCCCAAACGGACTGTTTTGAGTAAAGTAAACAGATTTGCTATGCATATAGATTTTGTTATACCGTCAGCGCGCGAGCGATAACACATTAGCCAGTATAGCTTCTCATGCACCATTAACATCTTTTCATCGGTCGTAACCATAAAAAATATACACCGTTTGGCGTAAATTATGTGAGTACACTCAAAAACAAAACAAAAATATAATCCACACACACACACACACAATTTATATATATATATATATATATATATATATATATATATATATATATATATATATATATATATATATATATATATATATATATATATATATATATATATATATATATATATATATATATACATATATATATATATATACATATATATATATATATATATATATATATATATATATATATATATATATATATATATATATATATATATATATATATATATATATATATATATATATATATATATATATATATATATGTATGTATGACTTGAGGTTTTCGCTAGACGTAGACACATAAAAAAGTATGTATATATATATATATATATACACACACACACACACACACACACACACACACACACACACATACACACATACACGCTCTTGTTTGTTGCGTTTGTATATAGTAGAAGTATTAATATATAAGTATGTAATAAATAAAATGTAATAAATCGACCGGTAATGTAATAGACGACCGGTAATGTAATAAATCGACCATGATCTTGATGATGGCGATGACAATGAGGGTGATCATTATTACCGTTATGAGGACGAAGATAATGACACCCTCAACCTCATCATCCTGCTTCTCCTTATCGTCATCATCATCCTCATGTTCACCCTTATAATGGCTAGCCATGCTGACACCCACTCGACGTTCACAAACGTATGATTAACATAGGCATCCCAGAACGAGTGACCCGCGTGTTTTCTGTGAGGACATATGGAATGCCGTTCATATAACGTCACAGGTAACTAATGACAGTAACTACATGTTGGCAAACAATCGGACCGAGTCGGACAGAGTGATAAGAAAGAAGGGGTGGTCATTAAAAAGAGTCACCTCAACAAATGAAAGAGGTAATCTACACTGAGGGATCATCTCAAACAATTATTTAAATGATCATTAAAAATGCTTTGAAATGAAATACCTGATCATTATTTGATCAAATTAAGGTTATCTCAAACAACTTAGGGGAAATCTCAAAATGCAATGCGATATTATATTATAAACTTAAATTTAATCGCAAAAAAATAAGGACTCAACTGAAATAATTAAGGAGTTAAATTAAAGTTAATGGTAATCTCAGTCAAATAAATGTTCAAAAATTTTCAAAGTATTTTAAAATATGACTAAAATTAAGGGATTCTATAATAATTCTTCTAAAACAATTTAAAGGATAATTAAAGGATAATTAAAAGGAGTTATCAAGAGGTCATTTAATAATGAAATAGTTGATCATCTCAAAACACTATATGGGGTTCATCTCATAAAATCAAGTGGTCGTCTCGAAGTTGTTTTTATAAATTAAGGTGTCATCTCATAAAATGAATGGGTCTTCTCAAAAAAGTTACAGGATCGTCACAAAATATGTAAGAACAAGTTAACTAGCTAACTTGATTGTCTAAAAAAATTAAGGGAACATCTAAAAAAATTAAGGGTGTCTTCACAAAAATTTAAGGGATCATATTAAGAAGTGTAACTGGTCATTACAAATGAAACAGCTGATCGTCTCAATAAATTAAGGGATCATTTCATAAAGTAATGGGGTCTTCGTAAGCGGTTATTTCATATAATCAAGGGAAATATAGACATGTAAAAATGCATAGCAAAACCCAAATTTAAGAGTTCATAAAAAATTATGGGATCACATCGAAAATATAAGGGGTTATCTCAAATAAATTAAACGTATTTTTTTAAGAATCATTTTGAAAAATGTTAGTGTTATTTAACAAAGTAAAAAGCTCCTCATCTGAAAAGTTAAGTGGGCCATCAAAACATTAAGGAGTCATCTAAAAATGCAATAAGAGAGTCATCTAAAAAGTCAGCCTCTTATTTTGTTTTGAGGTGATCGCTTTTTTAAAGATACCCATTAGTTTTGGGGATTACCTCGTAATGTTGTACATTTGAAATGAACCCCTTAATTTTATATGCTGCTTGATTATCCCTTAAATGGAAACAAAATGCAATTTTGGGGGGTTATGTAACTAAAAGTATGAATACACACTAATCACACGTTTTTGAGGAAACCCCTTTATTTGATGAGATGTCCGCTTAATGTGTTGAGATGATCCCTTAATAGGTTGAGACGATCAGCCAGTTCTTGTTAATCAACACGTCTATTTTTGAAACGATCTATTATCCTTTTTGAGTAGACCCATTTTTATGAAATTACCCTTTAATATTCTAAGATGATCTTTTAATTTATTCAGACGACCAGCTAGTTCTTTGTATTGAACATATACATTTAGTGTGAAATTGCACCTTAACATTTTTGAGAATACCCTTTTATTTTATGGAAGACCCCTTAATGTTTTGAGATGATCCCTAAAGACGTTGAGACGATCAGCCAGTTCTTTTTAATGTACTCTGATATTTTTAGTTGACTTGTTTAAGAAGATATTTTATTCGATGACCCTTTAATATTTTAAGATGATCTTTTAATTTATTGAGCTAGTTCTTTTTTTAATGAATATCTACGTTTTCTAAATGATCCTTTCACTTTTTAGAAGACCCCTTTATTGTATAAGGTGACATTTTAATGTTTTAAGTTGATCCCTTAGTTTATTGAAACGATCAGCTAATTGAATAATAATGACTGCTTGCATGTTTTGTGATCCCATAGCTATTTCGAGAAGCCCCATTATTTTGTATGAGATGATCCCATATTTTTCAGACAATCAGCTACTTTACTTTTTAAATGATCCCTTACACTTTTTGAAATTATGCTTTACTTTTCTAAAAGAATAATTTATTTTATTACATAACCTATTAATGTTTTGAGATGATCCATTACGTTATCGTGACAATCAGCTTATTATTTTTTTATAAATCACCCCTTACAGATTCCTTTATGATATGATACTTTAGTACACTCATTTTGTAATGACCCTTACATTTTTTTAATGTTTCCTTCACTTTTTTGGAAGACCTCTTAATTTTACCATGTGACACCTTCATTTGTTTGAGACGATCAGCTAGCTATTTTGTTTAGATGATATCTTACATTTAAGATGAACGTTTATTTTTCTAAAGGACTCTTTCCTTTTCGTCTTCCCTGCTACCCTACCTGATTCGAACCCATCGTTTGTCCACATTTATTATTATTATTGCCGCATGCTATCTAGGAGGATATATAAACGGCTGTCCATATGTCCTCCCAGAAAACAAGCCGCTGAATCGTTCTGAGAATCTTATTTTAAGTATACTTTAGTAAACGTCGAGTGGATGTTAGCATGGCTAGCCATGGTAAGGAGGAGCAGGACGATGAGGCTGATGAGGATGGTGTAGTTTTCTTCAACATCGTAATAATGATCATCCTCATAATCATCATCACTAAGATAAACCTTTAATTATCTTCATCTCTCTCCTCCTGTTCATCATTATCATCATTACTAGTTATCATCTTCATCATCATCGTCATCATACTCATCTTCATCGTTTTTTATTACGTTATCTGTCGATTATTAGATTACCGGTTGATTTATTACATTACCGGTCGAGTTATTACATTACCGCTCGATTGTTGTAATACATCGACCGATAATGTAATAATCGATGTTTTTATCCTTGGAGTCTTTCCCCTAAATAAATGTACTTTTTGCCCCTTCAAGGGGTGACTTTGGGGGTAATCCACCACCCCAGACATGGCAGCAACTCATTTTTGAACAAAATACATGTTACCAGGCAAACTAAAGAGCTAGAAGCGCCACTATGCGGGCAAATATTGTGATGGATCCGTCAATTAGCGTGACGCGTTGCGTCATCTGACTTAAGTGAGATTGAAAATCACATATCCAGCAGTTATCAAAAATGAGTATTGTGGCAAGACGTGTTTATATACCACGCTGGTGACGGATGTAATAACGATTTGCCTACATATCTATTAATAACGTGCAAATGAAAATATCATTTATCTTCACAATGTGAACAAAATAACGAAAAATTAACAAGACACGTTGCTCCACCTTACGTTCGAATGAAAATCTCCATCTTTTTCTTTCTGTCTTTCCGTCTCACTTTCGCTTTTTCCTACATTGATGTCGTGAATATATGATCCGCACTGTACGGTTCGCAAGGGATTGATTTTGCCTGCCTCCATCGTTATGCTTTTACATCTCATGCGTTCCCGCGCTTCTCAGATCACGTGTTCCCGTTCCCGTGGTCCGTTTCGGTGTTTCCACGTACGCCTGCGTTCCCACGTCTAAGCGCGGACGTCTGAGTACAACGGCAGTAAGCGCGGACGTCTTTCTTGAACATAACCGCAAAATGGCGTGGCGATTCTTCTCTTCTCCACCTGCGCGCTGCCACTCTTCTGTTGCGCAACTCCGCAACATATACATATTATAATTATATTTTATTATTATGTAATCTAAGAACATCAATATAAAAAGGCCGGCTCTTGTGTTTACCCACAAATTATACAAGAAAAATAGTTTAGACATTTAGTCTGAATCAATGAGGCAAGGTAAAGTACCAGAGGAATGGCGGACAGGGCTAATAGTCCCAATTTGGAAGAAGAAGTGAGATGTGCAAGACCCAGGGAAATACCGAGGCATCACACTTCTAAGTCACACCATGAAGCTGCTAGAGAGGATCCTGGTTGAGAGGATCCGAAAGAAAGTAGAGCAAGAATTGGGTGAAGAACATCAGGGATTCAGAAATGGCAGAGGGACGACTGATGGGATGTTTGCATTAAAACAAATTGTAGAGAAGAGGTTGGAGATGCACTGGAGAATGGCAGTGGGATTTGTGGACCTGGAGAAGGCCTATGACACAGTCCCTAGAGAGATGGTGATGGCATCAGTGAGGTGGATGGGAGTGCCAGAAGCGGAAGCCAGGATGGTGGAAGCAGTGTATGAGAGAACAAAAGGAAGAGTTGTGGTTGGATCTGGGTTGTCGGAAGAGTTTCTAGTTAACATCGGTTTGAGGCAAGGAAATGCCCTTAGCCCTTAACTGTTTATCATGGTGATGGAAATAATCAGCAGGAAGATCAGCACAAAGGATGTTCTCAGGAAGATGATGTATGCAGACGATCTGGCCATAATAGCAGAAAGCAAACAAGACCTACAGGAAGTGTTGGAGGAATGGAAGGGGGTGTTCGAAAGCACGGACTGAGAATGAACATAGAAAAGACAGAAGTGATGTGGATTGGACACCAGAGAGAGGAGTTGAACATCAGGTTGGATAGTAAGGAGATCAAGCAAGTGGATGGCGTTGTGTACCTTGGAGGAATGGTTACGGAGGATGGGCATTCAGCAGCAGAAGTGCAACGTCGGACACAATCTTGAGCAAATGTTTGGAGAAAGGTAGAGGGAGTCATGTTGGACAGAAAAATTTCAAAAAGGCTGAAAGGGAAAGTCCTGAGAACGTGTGTTACACCAGCATGCATGTGTGGTCTGGAGACAGAGGCGTTGACAGAACAGCAACAACAGAAGCTGCAAGTGTGTGAGAATAACTGGGTTCATCGAATAACAAGAACAAAGAGGGTGGGCAGAAGAAGGATGAACGACCTAAGGAAAAAGGTTGGGATGCAATTCAGCCTAACAGGAAGATTGGTGAGAAGCAGGATGAGATTGGCAGGCCACTTGGTTAGATGCAAGCAAACTAGCAAAGAGAGCAGATGTGGAAAAACATCAAGGACGCAGGAAAAGGGGAAGGCCACAGCTGAGATGGGAGGACTGCGTGAGGAGGGACATGAGACGATCGGGGGAGGGTGAAAGATGGAGAGAGGAAGCGGCCGATAGAAAACTATGGAAGGAAAGAATAGAAAGAGTGGCTCAAAAATACTTTACCTGACCCTCACCCCTGTACAGCAGGGAACAAGGAGGACGAGCAACAACAACAGCCCACACACGTACTGATTATATGTAGTCAATATCAATGGATTTTAGTTGCTATTAAATGGGTCGTCTAAATAATTAAGCGAGCAACTCAACATATAACATTTAGGGGTACATATAAAATTTACGACATTAAGAGGTAATCCCAAAAACGAAAGGGTATCTTTAAATTAAAAAGCGGTCACGTAAAAACGTAAAATAGGAGACTGATTTTTTTAGATGACCCTCTTATTACAATTTTTAGATAACTCATTAATGTTTTGATGGCCCTTAAGTTTTTCTTTTGATATGACGTCTTACACTTTTATTTTGAGATAACCCATTAATTATATGAGATGACTTCTTATTTTTTCAGATGATGAGCTAGTTAAATGACCCTTATGTTTTTTAAATTATTCCTTTAAAACAATTCCTTTTTTATTTAAAACATCTGCTTAATTTATTTGAGATAACCACTTACATTTTCAATGTGACCCCATAATTTTTGATGACCCCTTGAGTTTGTGTTTTGCTATAAATTCTTACATGTTTAGATTTCCCTTAATTATATGAGGTGACTGCTACAGTTTATAACGATCAACTAGATCAGTTTATAAATGATCCCTGCTTTTTAAATGATTCTTTACCTGGTTTGGGAAGACCCCATTATTTTATGAAATGATCCCTTGATTTATTGATAAGATCAGCTGGTTCATATATATTGACTAGTTACACTTTTTAATATGATTTAATAATTTTTTAGACGATCGGCTAGTTAACTTGTTAATTACATCTTACATATTTTCTGACGACCCTTCAACTTTTTGAGAAGACAATAATTTTATGAGATGACCCCTTAGTTTATTTAACTTTTTTTCGAGACGACCACTTGATTTTATTAGATGAGCCTATAATGTTTTGAGATGACCAGCTAATTCATTATTAAATGACACCTCAATTACTATTTTTTATTTTCTTTAACTTGTTTTTGATAAAATCCCTAACTTTTAGTCATATTTTAAAATACTTTAGGTGCCCTTTAATCGCTTAGACGAACATCTTAGTTAACTGAAATTACCCTTAATTTTTATTTTTAAGATAACCCCTAATTGTTTCAGCTGATCCCTTATCTTATTATTTTTGCGATCAAGTTTAAGTTTCTAATATTGCATTTTGAGATTTACATAACTTGTTTGATATGACCCCTTAATTTGATCAAATGATGAACACGTATTTCTTTTTAAAGCATCTTGAATTATCCCTTAAATAATTATTAGATGATCCCTTAGTTCAGTATAAATTACCTCTTTCATTTGTTGAGGTGACCCTTTTTAATGACCCCCCATCCCCCTCTTCCTTACCACTCTGTATGACTCGGTCCTATTGTTTGCCAACATGTAGTTACTGCCGTGCGTTACCTCGGAGGTTATACGAACGGCATTCCATATGTCCTCCCAGAAAACGTGCGGCTCACTCGGTCTGAGATTCCTATGTTAATCATACTTTTGTGAACGTCGATTGGGTGTCAACATGGCTAGCCGTTATAAGGGGAACATGAGGATGATGATGACGATGAGGAGGTGCATCAAGATGATGAGGCTGAGGGTGTCATTGTCTTCGTCCTCATAATCGTAATAATGATCATCCTCATTGTCATCATCTTCGTCATCATCATCATCATCACTAAGACGGCTTAATTGTCTTCATTTTCTTCCTCATCATCATCATAACCATTTATCACCCTCATCATCACCGTCGTTATCATTATTATTATCAGCATCATAATCATTATCATCCTCATCATCGTCATAATCATCATCATTATTATCATCGTCACTAAGATGACCCCTTAATTGTCGTCATCATCATAATTGTTTATCACTCTCATCACCTTCTACATCATCATTATTAACATCATCATCATCATCATCCTCGTCACAATGATTATCATCATTATTTTTATTACATTACTGGTAGATTTATTACATTACCGGTCGATTTATTACATTACCGGTATTATTACATTACCGGTCGATTATAATGTTACTGGTTGTAACAGGCTTCCCATTGGAACTTTGTGCACAAACCTGGTTATGTCCCCGTCAAGTTGTTTGTTTCTCAGTATATTGCTCCAGTGTAACTCCTGGCGAGCTACCTTTCCATTTTTTTTGTGAGGGGCCAGGTGTCAGTTGTATGAAACAACACATTTTCGATGATAGCCCCGAAGAATGACAATCTCAGAGACTATATTAGTTTGTAACGTGTTACATGATCGCCATGGTAGGACAATGCAATGGGGGGACTTCTTTGTTTGTTTTGTATATCCAAGAAACTAGATACCGGAATTTGTATTTTCATCAAGTATTTGAACACGCACGCACGCACGCACGCACGCACACACACACACACAAACGTGCGGTCGTGAGTGCGTGCGTGCGTGCGTGCGTACATGCGTGCGTGCGGTCGATGTATCACCCGCAAAACACCGGCCTTGATGTCATACAAGGAGGGAACTTATAAGTGTCGATCATGTTTATCGAAATGGCCAACACTATTAATTTTATATGCTTTATACGTGTTATTATACATGCAAAAATGCATATAAAGAACTTAATAATATGATACCTGATTCCATAATTTATATTTTATTGTTGTTATTATTAATGGCAATAATGGTCTTCGTCATTGATGATTTCCCACATAAGGGTGGAACGTCGAGAGCGTGTTTCACAAGACGCAAAGCGAACGTGTCTGTATGTATAAAAAACCGATGCGAATATAAATTTTGTCTTGCGGTTTGGCACTGAATGGTGCCAGGCTCGTCCGTGCAACGGAGGCATTCATACGTTGCCACGGCCTCGATAGCAAGCTATTTTTATATCGGGTGAATAGTTGTTCTAACGCGTGTTTAGGGGGACGTTACGGTTACATAAGTTCTATTTGTTTTCTGAATCTTCTGTATGAAAAATAGCATCGTGACGTGCCTTGTCTATCGAATAAAGTAACGCACTTCCATATTTGGTATTGCGGACATGCAGCTGACGTAAGCCGCACACAAAACAATACCAAATAAGGATATGCAGCTGACGAAAGCCGTACACAGAACTCGCAAGTGCGATATTTATGCTTGAGTAAAAATTTAATCGCGACCGCTCTGAATCTATTAACTTGCAGCTGACGTAAGCCGCACACAGAACAATACCAAATAAAGACTTGCAGCTGACGCAAGTTTTCAGGTTTACGATTTGAAAGTTTGTCAATTAGAAGTTTGCATATTGAAAATTTGGAAGTTGGAAGTTTGTGAGTTGGAAGTTTGCATGTTGAAAGAAGTGTATGTGTTGGAAGTTGCGATATGGAAGTCCGCATATTGAAAGTTTACGAGTTGGAAGTCAGCATGTTGACTGTTTATGAGTTGAAAGTTTGCAATTTGGAAATTTGTGAGTTGGAAGTCTGCAAGTTGGAAGTTTGCAAGTTGAAAGTTTGCCAGTTGGATGTTGCGAATTGGAAGTCTGCATGTTGAAAGTTTATGAGTTGGAAATCTGTGAGTATCGTAAACCTGAAAACTTGCGTCAGCTGCAAATCTTTATTTGGTATTGTTCTGTGTGCGGCTTACGTCAGCTGCAAGGTAATAGATTCAGAGCGGTCGCGATTAAATTTCGCGATGCAACACTACTCAAGCTGCATGTCTTGACACGTTTATAGCTTACGTCACCTGTACGTCTGCTGTCTGCATTGTTTAGCGCTTGCTATATAAGACTGCTTATACCAATATTTAATTATATTACAATGCTTTACTATGATATCCTATGTCATTATTTTTAAATATTTAATAACATTTGGTCGTACTCTTATTCGATAGGAATGTGTCACGTCGATTTCTAACCATGCTGACAAAAGAAACATGACTGCGTTTCACCCTTCTAATATATCGTGACTTAGCGAATGTCCATGCATGCAGCTAGAAAAACGTAGTTATGCATGTGAGCTATATAACACATGTCGCATCATCACATTATATCGAGAACTTTTTACTTTCATCTTATATCGTATCATCTCGACACCTATATATTGCCTATACCGCCTCAGTTCTGCATAAATACCGCACTTGCGAGTTCTGTGTACGGCTTTCGTCAGCTGCATATCCTTATTTGGTATTGTTTTGTGTGCGGCTTACGTCAGCTGCATGTCCGCAATACCATATATGGAAGTGCGTTACTTTATTCGATAGACAAGGCACGTCACGATGCTAATTTTCATACAGAAGATTCAGAAAACAAATAGAACTTATGTAACCGTAACGTCCCCCTAAACACGCGTTAGAACAACTATTCACCCGATATAAAAATAGCTTTTTCACCCGTAAAATATGTGTTCACCTTTTATATTAATAACCAAACATGTATATGACTTACTGAAACCACATTATCGACTGAAATGATTTCGCTATGATTATATACAAATTGTCGATGATGTACGGTTGTGAGGTCCAGAGTAGGTGGGTTAGGGTTAGCTGCAGTCGTCAGGGGGCGCTGATACGGTCGCCCGGGGTGCTCAGGCTACCCAGACGGCTGTGTGCATGCTGTGCATGTGCAAGAAACCGGAAATTTAAGTCCATCGTGCACATGGTCGCCGTATTTGGGGTTAGGGTTAGCTGGCCGGATAGAAGCACACACTGTGCGTGCGCAAGAAACCGGAAACGGAATTCCATCTTGCACGTTGTCACCTGAAACCCCATGAGCGCCCCCTGGCGACTCTATCAGCACAAACCTCGGGGAAACCCCGGGATCAGTCACCAGGGGGCGCCACTGTCGTTAGTGGGTGTGACTTCAAAACATGGACCCTCATTTGAGGATTTAACCCCCCCATATTACTGACGGGCCCTGGTTGCATTTACATATACACTCACAACATTGTTTGTAACATTGGGTCCACAATGCAATTGGCTATATGTTACAGGATTACGAAATTGACACCGTTGCAGCGGGGTCAGCAAATCATACAATGACACGAACTGTATATAATTCTGGCGGCAATGTCAAATAAAGGGGGTAACTTTATATTTTGGGTTGTCACTGAATCTTATTACATTATTTACGAATCAGTTGGTGTTATATTGTTTAGAGATGAACTGGAATTATTTTGTGATCAAAATAATTAGCATGTACCATGTACATAAGAAGTCATAGAAACTATTGTACACCTTTGGTCCAGAAACCAAGATATTGATATATTTTGGTACATTTTATTATTATTTGTTTAATATTGCTACAATATTGACATAATTATTTACCCCTGACATTGTCCTCCTTATTTCAGATATTTTGATACCACATTTTGTTATGTAGCTCTATGATTAGTACAGTTACATCTGATTATGTATACATTACAAAATCGCGACAAAATCACCACCTTCGCTAACAAATTACAATAGAAAGTGTCATCCGGGCTGGTTGTGACCGGTAAAGTTCATAGATAAATCCTGGCATGGGTGACAGCTTGTAACATCTAAGTTCCCCTAACGTGATTTCTATAGCTCTTTTCAGATTATTTGGTAAAGTCTAAAATTGTTATTAAACGGAATCGGCATCTAAAGTGATCTGTCTGACCAGTTGAGTATAATTGCATTCGCAGGCAGTTGTGTAACTAGGCATGCCGATGAACGCATCGACTGGTGGGTCGGACTGAATTCAGATGAAAGCAGATGTGTCTTTCTCCTAATCTGATACATTTGTCGAGTAATTCGTTTAGAACCGACGTTCCAACTGTTTTGTCCTTTGCAATGTTTTATTCGAATTATCTCTTATTTGTATTTAACTGGGCAACACATGTGTTATCCTAAATCTTTTCTTTCGTTTGTTTGGGTATTTCAATTAGATTTTAGTAAGTTTTAGTATTGCGAATGCTATCACCATACCAGCACACTTGACCATAATTATGTGCTTGATATATAAACTCGAACGAACAACGCATATATTCTTGTGTATTCAAACGTTTGGCTTTAACTCGTTCAGTTTGAAGCTACACGTGCAAAACAGCTGTCAAATGCTACTGGAAAGATGCCTGCGTCACGTCAGTATTAACCCGAGAATGCGACTTCCGCCCTGAGCATTTTTCTACTTACCGTCCTCGTCGCCCTCACGTAACAGCAGTTCACGGGGAACTCACGCGCACACAGTTCAACGAAAGAAGTTACCTACTTGCACTTTTAATTTTTCGGTGTTTAATGGTGGGTACATCAATAAAAGAAAATGTTCAGATAACATGGCTAGGAAGTGTGGGTAGAGTGAGTTTCTTGTAAAAGTTGCATATTCTTGTACAGCTAGTACAGAAAAAGGTGAAGTGTGCAATTGTACTGTTTCGTTAATAGCAGTCGGTTGGGGAGAGTATGTTTTGGACATGCATACCAACAGTTTTATTGTACATTAAAATATGCTGGAGATATAACCATATAACCGATAATAAAGAGAAACTGTTTATCAAGGAGATACTCTATTTAATGTTGGTATGCTTAGTCGATCCCTGTATCAACATCGTGGAAATAAAAGGGCTCAGGACATTTAAGAACATATTTGGTGTGATCACTAATGGAAATTTAAATATTCCGCAAAAGATCCAATACCTTAAAGTCTAGGTAAAGTCTAGGGCGTCTGTCCGACATTTTGTTACAATACTCTGTACACCTGCAAAATTGAAAGACGCAAAAGCAAAGCTTAGCTTTGCGATGGAACGTTGACATAATCACACAGAATGATTTATAATACTACGTCCACATATTCCCCGCAGCCATGTGATGGACTTTATTCATTTAATGCAGTATTCGGCTAATGACAAGAGAACGGTTATTTCCGTCGCGGAAGATGCGGCCATATTACTTCGTTTCTTCCGCTGTTGCCGTTTCCGATGGACTGTACATTGTACACAGGTCAGACTAGAATCGATTTTTGCCTCTGGCCACTATGCTTTTCTTGTTGCAGAATAATTATTCCTGGTCCATATATGAAACGGTGAGACTATGCCACCGCATTGCAAGTGAACGATTTTAAATATAGTTTCGTTAATCCGCCCTATCACAAAAGCGACACGCTACACAGCAGCTGCCTTTATGAGCGTTAATGTCTTGACACTTCACAAGACGTTTCGTAGGTGAGGGGCGTTTTACTGCCGTGTCGTGTTGCTTAATAAAAATAAGTGTGGACTAGGTTTATATATTTTAAATATTTAATGCAACTAATATATCATGGATCAAAGTTTTGTTGTTGACGGGTCGAGGTTGAGTCCTGTTTTGTTGTTGACGTGTCGTGGTTCAGTGTTGTGTCGTTGTTGACATGTCGAGACTGAGTGGCGTGTCGTTGTTGACGTGTTGAGATTGAATAGTGTTTTGTTGTTGACGTGTCATGGTTCAGTGTTGTGTCGTTGTTGACGTGTCGAGACTGAGTGGTGAGTCGTTGTTGACGTTTTGACATTGAGTAGTGTTTTGTTGTTGACGTGTCATGGTTCAGTGTTGTGTCGTTATTGACGTGTCGAGACTGAGTGGCGTGTCGTTGTTGACGTGTTGAGATTGAGTAGTGTTTTGTTGTTGACGTGTCATGGTTCAGTGTTGTGTCGTTGTTGACGTGTCGAGACTGAGTGGTGAGTCGTTGTTGACGTGTTGAGATTGAATAGTGTTTTGTTGTTGACGTGTCGAGTTTGAGTGGTGTTTTGTTGTTGACGTGTCGTGGTTCAATGTTGTTATGTTGTTAACGTGTCGATGTTGAATTGTTTTGTTGTTGACGTGTCGTGGTTCAATGGTACTTTATTGTTGACGTATCGAGGTTCGGTGTTGTTTTGTTGTTGACGTGACGAGGTTGAATGATTTTTATGGCTGGCAGTGTAGGAATATCGTTAAACTCGTGCAACAATTAGGACACAGGACTATCAAGTTATTACAATATTACCAGTTATGATTGGTGACATTACTAACAAAGTCATAATCAACATACATGTACATAATAGCACGTCAGCGAGAGATGGCTTCAAAACACTGTGTGGGATTCTCACAATATAGCCTACCCCAGATGAAAGAAATGATTTTATGTATTTAGCAATAAACACCGAGGCAGAAATTATACGCCAATTTCCCACGATACGCATTAAAGGAACCAACATTTCAATAACATGCAAAACATAACAAACGGTACGTTTTGTTGAGAACTGCTTCGTACCCTTTCCAATGTGGTTTTATATTCAACGTCCGCGTTCGGTAATCAGTATTTTATTCTGGAGCAAGATAACGTTTATAATTTGCAAACGTTTGTATTTTTGTTCAGTACTAATGACGAACCTTAATCCATAAATATCCCATTCGGTGTTTTTTTCTCGAAAACACACTTCAGGTGCAAACAAATGATGCACAATATACCGGAGACAGTAATGTTACTAATATGTACAAAGTTAGAACCACTTTTCTAGCACGCATCCGGAGACTCCATTCCCATTAGTTCACGTGCACGTGACACATTGTACAACACGTGATTAACATTAAACTGAACTGCAGTCGGGGACAAAACTCGTCCTGTTCGTATATGTCGACTTAGCATCTCTTTTGTAAAGATATTGCACATATACTGTATATATGCCGTCAAATACGACATGCACAATAGATACCAGCAGTCACACATAAGTTATCTCGGGGACAACATGACTAGAGCAAGGCACCGTCGTCTCCTTGCAATACTTGGCCGTAACAAATAGGTTCAGTCTTAACGGCGAGTCATGTCAGTTTGCAATAATGTGGATGGTTAATATTTTCATATAAATAATGTATGTTTCTCAATCGTCAAATGAAGCCATGCAACCCTTGCTACATCGGTTGTGCTAACCAGTGTTTCTCACATAAAAATGATTTGTGTGGCGTATTGAAAATGTGCACATTGTGTCGATCGTTGCGACACTCACCGGTGTTGTGTTCTACCACGTGAGCCTGTCGCGCCACTGTCAGAGACACCTGATGCTTATGTACAACGGGCAACTATACTTTGCGTGCTCATTTCGCGGAACCGAATTCCGATCTGACGGTGGCTAAGGTAAACAGTGTCATTCACTGTACTCTGGGCCAGAAACAAAAAGGTTATATCAAGGAATCATGTCATCTAACAAGGATACGTCAAGAAACCATGTTATCTAACAAGGATACGTCAAGGAATCATGTTACCAAACAACGTCTGTTCCCCGTACGCACTGTCGTCGGTAAACAAAGCTGTCTTAAAGTCATTATCATAATGATGCGCAAATTTACATAGGTCATCGCAGTAGGTGCACCAGCTGATGTAGGCGGAGAGCGGAATGAAGAAGAATGCCAAAGAATATCGACTATCCGTTTTGAAGACTGCCTGCCTGCCTGCCTGCCTGCCTGCCTGCCTGCCTGCCTGCCTGCCTGCCTGCCTGCCTGCCTGCCTGCCTGCCTGCCTGCCTGCCTGCCTGCCTGCCTGCCTGCCCAGGACTACATGGCCTATATGTCTATAGTGACCGAATCAGCACATTCCTTACCTGAAACACAGCATGTTTGACATGCTGCTTGTTTGACATACTGTCTACCTACCATAGTGCCTGTCTGACATACTTCCTGCCTGACATATTGTCTAACTGACATACCTCCTGCCTGACATATTATTTACCTGGCATACTGCATGCTTGACATACTTCCTGCCTGACATATTGTCTACTTCACATACTGCGTGCCTGACATACCTCCTACCTGACATGTTGTCTAACTGACATACTTCCTGCCTGACATATTATCTACCTGACATACTGCCTGCTTGACATACTTCCTGCCTGACATATTGTCTACCTAACATACTGCGTGCCTGACATACTTCTTGCATGACATATTGTCTACCTGACATACTTCCTGCCTGACATACTTCCTGCCTGACATATTGTCTACCTAACATACTGCGTGCCTGACATACTTCTTGCCTGACATATTGTCTACCTGACATACGTCCTGCCTGACATACTTCCTGCCTGACTCAGCACTCGCAACAATTCATATAAGGAACTCACTATCCTTCCTAGACGACGGTGTATCACTTAGTGCAATCCAAAACGGCAATCTAAGTAGTTTGCCTACAATGTAAATATGCCCTCCTAATTACTAAACGTGTCATACAACTTTGTCGCTGGATTAACTTCAAGTTATCTTATGTTATATTACTCAACTTCTTCCGTGGTAACTACAATATAACACGGGTCTCATCGTAAATAACTCCGCCCCTTTCATAATTGTTGTAACACTACATTTTGTGTTCAGTTCCACGCGCAACTAGTTTTTCTATGTCCACATCCGTAGTAAACGCAATCGTCTTCGATCAATACTGTTTTAGGAGCCACTTGTTCCACCTGCGTCTGCTCTCAACTATCAACATTGACAGCTTCCCGTACTCGAAGCTGTGCTTTGACCAGTTTAGATACTTCGGGTGGGTTGAGAGAGTACCAGTCTTAAACAGTTTCGACAGTTCGTGTAGCATCCGGCCTAGCTTATGGCGCCGATATCTTCATCATCAAGTCGTCGCAGTTATCATCAGCACGCCTCTCCTTCTGAGATCGTCAGATGCACGACCTTCGACTCGGCGTCGTAGGTTGCGACATCTGTCGGTGACATCTTGCCATTGCGGGCTGCAGGAGTGGCGCGGGCGGCGGCGGTAGCGGTGGCGGTATCATTGCGGACGGGGGACCGGTTAACGAACGAGTTCTGCGTGTCGACCGTCCCGTACTGGGAAGCGCCATCGGTGACGGTCTTTGCCCCTTTACCGCCGCGAGTCGACGACCGGAAGGCGAACGGCATGATGATCTTGAACTCGTTGCGGAAGTTCTCGTTCATCCACGCATACAGGAACGGGTTGTAGATGGTGGAACTCATGGCGGTGACGTGCGCAGCGAAGAAGAGCAAGAGGAAGTAGCGCCATTCATCTTCTGTCTGGTAGTACTCCTGCGTCACGTGCACGACGTTGAGCGGCAGCCAGCAGCACACGAATATCGTCACCATGGCGATGAGCATGCGGTTCGTCCGCCGCTTCCGCTGTATGTCCATCTGCTCGCGATCACGTGACTTCTGGCCGAGCTTGGCGCGTGTGCGGGCCCGCAATACGAGAGACACCTTGGTGTAGCAGAAGGTGATGACGCTGCACGGCACGATGTATTGCAGGATGAGGCTGGTGACAGTGAAGAACTGGCGGGCGGTCGTCTTCGGCCAGTACTCGTAACAAATGTACGCCTGTTCGCGCTCCACCCACGACACCTTCTGGTAAATGGCCAGCGGCAGTGAGATGGACACTGACACGACCCAAATGGCCACAATGAGGAGCAGACACACGAACACTTTCATGCGCGGCTTGAACGGATGCACGATGACGAAGAAGCGGTCGACGGCGATGGCGGTCGACGTGAGAGTCGACACGTAGACGCTCACGCCTAAGGTCATCGGGACGATGTGGCAGAGGGCGTCGCCGAAGATCCACGAGTTGAGGAAGGCGGAAAGGGGGGTGAATGGGACGGCGAGCAGGCACATCATGATGTCCGACAGCGCCAGGTTACAGATGAAGATATTCGTGATCGTCTGGATCGCCTTGTTGCGCACGACGATGTAGACGACGAGTGAATTGCCAGAGACGCCGAGAACGAAGATAATACAATAGAGGAGAATAAAGAAGCCTCGCAGCCACGGGCTCTTCATGACGTCATCGCTATGTGTGGTGCTCGAGTTCGTATCACTGGACGTCGCATTCGCGAGGAACGGTGTTATTGAGGATGTCACTTCCGGTTCCTGTTGAGCTAGCTGCGCTGTCGCGCAAGACAGAAGTAAAATAAAGAAGATGGTTGGTAGATGACACCATGCTGATAGTCTTCGGTGCTGACTGTACGCGTGGTGTGGTGGTGACGTCATATCCGGCTTATTGTCAGTGCCACTCGCTCGACACGACTTCGATAGGTATATATCGCCTGAAAAAATTAACAGTATTGTAAACGAGAGTAATTACATGTGAGTGCTTGCGTTTGGAAGAGTGTATTGCGTGATGTGAATGCGTATAGTGGATATGTATAATTATTGTACGTGTTTCACTCCAGTTAAACGCCAGAATAAAGCGACGCAGCGGGCAAACATAATGATGACGATAACAGACGCACATCGGGTGGGGTTTACATAAAGACAGCAACACGTGATCCGGTTGAGATACCACAAAAAGGTCGTTATTCGTTACACAGTCAGAAGTGCCTAAACCAGAGGCATATGACTACTGTTAGTCATCACTAGGCCCACGCGCGAACACTCTTATCCGATACAGAGTACAATAAACACTAGCCTAACGTTATTTTAAACAGCGTACGAAAGTCGGTCATTTCCAACACACATACTGACGTCAGAGTCGGCTCTAAGCGATCCTGGACGTGTGAATCGATAAACCTTTTTTTACAGCAAGACGTTAAAGTAATGTAGTTTCGGTGCAATTCTCCAAAGCTCTATAATGTTATGTAAATTTAGATACAGATGATGTAGTAGACATATATATTGTATGATTGATTGCTATACTCGGTATTCTTAAGTTTAAATTATCGAGGAAAACGAACATATTTTGCAAACAACCTTTTTGCCAGTTGGTTCAAATCTGCCCGATTTCGAATCTGTATTCATTCACCAACACGTTTGTAATCTAATTTCAAAAGAACTCGGCGTTTTGTTTATCATTCTGACGTGATTATTCTTACATTCACCTTTGCTATCGTTCATGGGTTGGCCTACGCTTTCTTTCTTCTTCGATAAAACGTCCCATTATGCTAAAAACATCGTTAAATGTGTTAATGTGACAAACGCATAATGGACTGGATTTGCCAGCTGTTTCCAATGAGTGTCATAACGCTGCTGGCTATGAGTCAATGTGACTATATATTGCTGTACGATGATTCTTGAGACGAGACACTGCACTTTTAAACAGTATTTTCTATACTTATTCACAGTACACAATCATACAAAACATCATAAAATGCGACATGTGAACGACCACCTTTTGTTATACAATGTCACACTGACCTGACTAGCTTACGCAAATGTCATACAGTTATATGTCTCTTTTTTCTCTCAACATAATTTTCACTTTTCCCAAGTGGTTTACAAAACATAACATATGAAGTGGTGAACGATATGTTTAACGTATGTATTAAAATGGAAAACATAAGGCCGAAAAACATATGGTGCAGAGAAGTGAAAGCTGATGTGGATGTAGATAGAAAGAACTGGAAGCGCGAGCCAAAAACCGCTAATGCATGGCTTATGTTCCACTGTGGAGAAGGCATTATAGGCAAAGTAAGCCATGTATTTTTCATGACTAGGTATAAGATGTAATACTGAGTTGACTATCTATTAGATACGCCCACAATACATAACGACATAAAAGCGGGGTAAACCAGGAAGCTGTCCAAGAAAATCAGGAACATTACAGGCCAATTTCATCTAAAGATCGGGTTCTAAAAAGCAAGCCGGGAGAGATCTGACCCAACAAGCAGAAGTGAAGGAACGTTTGAAGAGCATGAATGTGAAGAAGAAGAAGCTTCAGTGGTACAGAGTGTTGTGAGGAAAGCATTGACAGATCTACCAACAGGAACATCGCCAGATGTCGACGATATAGCAATATAGCTCCTGAAATAACTGGGTGAGGACCCATTGAAAGTTCAAACAGCTCCGTGTAATCATATATGGAAAAATATCACATGGCCCAGGAGATGGAAACCATTTCATCATATTTAAATATTAATAATTACAGTTGTGATAATCATACAAGTGGATGTATCCTCCACTCCCAGCAAATTCCTCTGTGTTCCAAAATATATGATTTGGCGGGATTGGGAGGGGCATGGAGAACGAGAGCGAGAGTTGGGAGGGTGGAGACGGAAGTGCACCTTCATCAGTGGTTAAAGGAGAAATACAAAAATCGACGATCCGTATCGATGCCAGCTTGAAAGCGGACTTCGTGAATAAAGAGGAGAGTGATGCCAGCCTCACTCTGCACTTCAAGGATAAATAGGACAGCAACTGTGATGTAATTTATGTGGTGTCCCGATATAAAACATATCTTGCTAAATAAATATTTAAACTTCCATGAATTTTCGCAAAATTAATTTGAAATGAGACTAGCGAAAACATCGAATTGAGGAGGGAGTCTTTAATATATCATATGGAACCAGAAACCGCTGAAAACTTTTATGCAGATTGTCTCCAAAACGTATTAATGTCGTAACTGGCAGATAAACGTGTGCGGGGGTTAGTTATGGACATGGCTAAATTGAGTATTTTATGTTTCTATCAATGAACCATTCAATTGTTTCATATATGAAATAATGGTTGCTATATCGTAAATTATCATGATGCCCTATGTGTCTTCTAGCCAAAACATGTTTTATTCAAGTGGGGGCTTTCAATCTTACAATGAGTCGTTTTGTTCACCGCATAAAATACACTTCCTTTTAGTTAGTTTATTGGATAAACAGTTATCCAAATATATAAATACGTATATACATTAACAAGGAATATAATTTGTCTGGAAAGTCATCGTGTAAGCTGTTGTGTTACTCTAATATCCTGACACGTTCAGAAGTTCAGAAATCACTGGCAGCCATAGGGAACCGAATACATAGCAATCTTCGTTGACTGGTTCAAGTAGCAAGTAGCACACACTTTGGCTTTCTTCTTCTCATTTCGCTAAGTTAATGTATCGCCTTCTTGAATGAGTTTGGACAAATCGCCAAGGTCATGTTAGTTCCACGCTTAATCGTCGTGACGGCTCACGACGAGACAAGACTGTTCAAGATTATTCACGATTTTTCTACGTACTAGACGTAGAAAAATCGCGTCGAGTCGCCGTCGTTTGGTATAGTGTGTGGAACATGTTTCTTCCATTAGTTTGTGTATATGTGTGTGAATGCTTGCATGCATTGTTATGGTCATGTGTTCGGGGAGTATGCGTGCTTGCGTGCGTGCTTGAGTGCTTGCGTGCGTGCGTGCGTGCGTGCGTGCGTGCGTGCGTTCGTGCGTGCGTGCGTGCGTGCGTGCGTGCGTGCGTGCGTGCGTGCGTGCGTGCGTGCGTGCGTGCGTGCGTGCGTGCGTGCGTGCGTGCGTGCGTGCGTGCGTGCGTGCGTGCGTGCGTGCCGAAGGATGTTTATGTATGTGTGCGCGTGCGTGAGTGAGTGGTTTATGCATGTAGCCGCGCGTGAGTGTTTCTTATCATGAGTCTGTTGCTGCATGTTATTAACAAGCATTGCTCTAAATTGTAACACATTATATTAATTTCTTCTACATGTAAACTGGTTCTTAAGCCAGCTACGCCACCGGGAGACGTACTGTAATGTACTGTAATATTCCCAATATCCATTTCCATTTTGCTTCAATGTCGTCTATGCAAACGTAATCTCCCAGCCTCCATCTGTATCACTACGTGATATATATATTCATTTTTATTACATTACATATCGACTATATATATGTTTGTCTGTTCGATCAATTCGACTATTTGTATATACTGTTGTATATACTGTTGTATATACTGTTGTATATACTGTTGCCTCTGCCTCTGCCTGTGCCTCTCTGTTCGCAAAATGTTCGCTATCTTGTTTCTCAAGGAGTAGTGTGATGATGTGCCGATATTGTGACAATCGACTGGTTCCAGTGCTAGTCCCCCCCCCTCTGTCTCTCTGTATCTCTCTCTCTCTCTCTCTCTCTCTCTCTCTCTCTCTCTCTCTCTCTCGCTCCATGTCCCCCTACCCCCCATCTCTCTATTTATATCCCCGATCTCTATGTCTCTCCTAGACAAAGAATATACAACGATGTACACATGTATTTGATACTGATTATACGCTGTGTTGTCATTGGTAATCGAAGATTGGCACTTGATTCCTGGTAGATACAGCACTCTAGTTTCCACACCTTTCTCCATGATTCATCCGAATAACTATTTAAGGTGAGCATGTTATAAGCTGCGTCATCGTAAAACTGCACTGAGACACATCGTCAGGGTTTCTTCGTGGTATTTCTACGTGGACAGTTTATGCTACTCCGGATCACATCCGACTAAATCTGATCACATGCTTCTGATTAGACGCGTCCGCGGCGGCGATAAATGTAGCTCCGACGTCCTACGTTCTAGGAAACACACCAAAACTGTTCAACCGCTAACCTATCTATTAATGTTCATATGTTGTATGCACGCAAATATGTCTTTAACCAATATGTCCTACGGCCAATTATAGGGCAATCCTCTTCTGTGAATATCCTCTGGATAAGCTGGATATTAACAACTGAATCTTGCCTGGACAACATCCACCTATCGCAATACCATATAACAAAAAACTGCATTGTCCGTGTCTACAGGATGTTGTTTGCGATATTGTCAAGGAACATCCAATAATGAATTAATTAAGTGGATGTTATAAACAGGGTGGCTCTTACGACATTGACCAACCCTGTTCTTAGTCTGTCACGTAATTTTATGTTGTCCTATTTTAAATAACCCTACTTTAAGTTACATACGAATATACGTATAAGTATGTGTAATTTGTTGTTGTTGTCGTGTGTGCGTGCATGCGTGCATGCGTGCATGCGTGCATGTGTGTATTTATGTTGTTGTTTTGTATCATATACATTTTCTTATGTATATTGCTACATAACGCGGCTAAGTTTATAATTTTTGTCGGACACGATGTGTAGACAAATCTTACCGCATTTATTTATTAATGTAAAATATCGGTTACGAACGTATTGAATATTATTATTATTATTAGCCTGCATGCATTTTATATCTTATCCGGTGATGTTTGTGTCGGTTTTGATCCGCACATAACACTTCAGTATATTTATAGCACCACTTCCTGAGTTGCTAGGAAACCAGGGTGTTGTTATTTCCGTTAAACCCGTTTTGAGTCGGCAGAAAGGGTAAGGGTGCGTGATGTCAGAAGGGGTAAGGGTGCGTGATGTCAGAAGGGGTAACGGTGCGTGATGTCAGAAGGGGTAAGGGTGCGGGATGTCAGAAGGGGTAAGGGTGCGGGATGTCAGAAGGGGTAACGGTGCGTGATGTCAGAAGGGGTAAGGGTGCGTGATGTCAGTAGTCTTATTCACCCGTGCAATTGATTAGGTGAAGAGTACAACAGAAGGATCAACCAGAAGAATTAGATGGACAATGGTTTCTTTCTTTGACGACGTTGATGTCATTGATGATGCAGGCATCGTATCGCGCACCCGACATGACATGACATGACATGACATGACATGACATGACATGACATGACATGACATGCAAGAAACACTAAGCGACTCAAGGATGCCAGTCACAAGGTATGATTCAAGATCAATAAAACGAAATCCTAGGTGACGGGATTGAACTCCTCTATCAGTATATTTTGATCAATAAGAACTGGAAACGATTGATACCTTCACCTACCTGGGAAGCATGGTGTGCAAGAATGGAAGAGCCGATATTGACATAAATAATCGTATGAATAAAGTCACAGGAGCATGCCACATACTGAAACCCGTATGGAGACGACTTAAAGTCATAGGAGCATGCCACATACTGAAACCCGTATGGAGATGACTTAAAGTCACAGGAGCATGCCAAATACTGAAACCCGTATGGAGATGACTTAAAGTCATAGGAGCATGCCACATACTGAAACCCGTATGGAGATTACTTATGTACTTTAGAAGAACGAAGCTGTGGCTATTTCAGAGTTGAACATATTTGAGACAACTTTCAACCTTCCGCACAAAATGTCTTCGAAGCATCACAGGAACACTGTGGCTACTATATATATGCAACACGAATCTATATATGTCCAACTAACTGCACAGACTAACACGAATGACTTGCTCACTACAAGAAGATGGTGATGGATCGGTCACTTTTCCAGAAGGATACTGACAATATAACCAAAACAGCCTTGAGATGGACCCCCGAAGGAAAATGAAAAAGAGGACGACCAAAAACAACACAGAGAACTGTGGAGGGGGAATTACGAGAAATGCACCTCAGCTGGGGCGAGGATGCTTAGTTAAGTTAGAGGCGGTAATGTTGCGACTTTCAACGTCATGTCCAAATCAGGCTTGCTAACAAATGCATGTCAACGCGTTTGAATGCAAATGCAAATGTTTCACTTGATTCAAATGCAAATGCCATTTTTCAGGAACGTATTCAAATGCAAATGCAAATGTTTTGGGGCCGCACTCATATGCAAATGCAAATGCTTTGGTTACACATTTCCAAGTGCATTTGAATTAATGTTTCAAAGGCTTTACATTAACGTTTTGTTTTATTTGGAGAGAAAAAACACTGTAATGTACACAAACACATTATTAATGTATTTAATTAATGCAGTAGAACATTATTGTAACCACTAAGTCCCACTACATACCAGTCACACTACATGAAAATGTATGTAGAGTGATACACTGAGCCACACAGTTCTAGGCCTGCAAAGGTGGTGGAAATGAGAGGGAGGAATAAACAATTCACAGTCTACTGGGAACTATGGCAGGGAATGAAAGGCTGATCATTCAGGTAGGCCAGAATTGAAGGGGAACCCAAGACAAGTGACTGTCCACTGGTGAGGTCACTGTGATGATAACCTGGTGGATAATTACAGCTACCATTAATTACTCTCTCTGGCTGTAAATATTTAGGACCGACATTGCTAATGTTTAGTTCCCCCTTAGTCAGGGACCCGTCTGCCCGTCTTCAAGACGGGCAAATGTCTTACGAAGACGGGTAAAATAAAAATAAAAGACGGTTTTTTTTCTTTTTACAAGTCTTAGTGACTCTTAATTAAGACTTAGCGCATGCGGTCGTGATTCTACGAATGTTGTCAGGGACAGGGTAGCGAATACCGCCGATCTATAAGACTATATATTTTTATATTTTATGACATCGCTGGAAAATAATGATACTGCGGTTGATCTCTATTTATTGTAATCGTGTACGTCGTTGGTTGGGAAACGCGTTTCTATGGCCTTTCTCAGTGCCTATCCATTGGCTCTCTCGTTTTAAGAAACGATCCCATGACCCGAATGTAGTGGGGCGAGTTCAAAATGGCACCTGCCAAGCGAGTGAAAAGATGCGGTATGTCAATGTCAAAGTTCAAAACAATCGATGCCTTTTTCATAAACGTTAATAAAAGCAGCGTTCCTTCGATTGTCCCTGAACAGTCCGAGTCAGCATCCTTTGTTACGTTGGTGGAGATCCATAATGTTGATGTGCCTGTCACTAGTAGCCGAGACGCTACTGTGTTGCCAGTACTTAATCTGGATGATCGCTGTTTTATCAGAGTAGTAATGTTTCAATGTATTACATTCAAAACCAATTGTATTACTGAGTGCTGAATCTTCTATTTGTATTTGTTGTATTGCTTAACTTTTAGTGTCAAGCATTTGATTTCGAGTGTGATTGTGATCACATTTGTTCATATTAGGTGTATTTACATGCATGTACTTAGTCTTAAGATGCTTCAAACATTACTTCCATGTTTACATATTTAAAATAAAGTTTCAACTTACTTTTTCGGAAACCTTTATGCGTTGGCTCTTCTTCAGTTATTATTACTGTGCAGGTGATAAAGCCAACCTCGCAGCACATCTACTAAGACTCGGTTGAGCCAATAATGATTAAACGTGGCCTGCCTTTGAAAAAACCTAATTCGGCCAATATGACTGTCATTTGCTCAACTTGCATTGGCTTACCAGTGCAAATAAATGGGTCAATTATGGATGTCATTATATCAACCAGCATTGGCTTGCCACTGAAAAAATCAGTTGGGCCAATAATGGCTGTCATAGACGCGAACGGAAGTAGTTCACGCGTTTAAGGTTTTTTAGAATGTTTAAGACTGACAAAATTTTATTTCTGGCTAAGGGCCTAATTGACCTACATAGCACTTTTTCATAGAGCACGTTGTGAAAGTGGATTCACAGGTCAGACAATGATTTCATAATCTCCTGAGGGTACCGTTTACTAAAAAGCACTTTTTCCAATAGCATGTTGTGAACTTGTGAAAGTGATTCTAACAATAAGAATTATTCAAAAAATTACGTATGCATTTGATTGCGCATTTGATGGTGCATTTGGCAAATGAAATGTTTGTGGGTCGCATTCAAGTGCAAAAGCGAACGTTTAAGGTAAGCATTCAAATGCAGATGCATTTACAATTTCATGGAGTCATTTGATTGCGCATTCAAATACTCAACATTCAAATGCGCATTCAAATGCATTTGCATTTGTTAACAAGCCTGGTCCAAATATGTGTTAATGATTTGATGAATGAAAATACAACCGCTATGTATTCACATTAACTAAAGTAATACATTCGTGTTTTTTATGATCTGGAAAACTATGTACCTTCCGTATTTTCGAGGTCCATAATATTGTAAACTACATTATATGTTCATTGTTGTCGAAAACATTTTCACTGATGCTAATATATTCAGTAACTACCATAGCATTAACAATACCTTGCATACAGGTATTTGAATGGATATAGTGGTTCCGACAGAAGTTTATTTTTGTTGTTGTAATAGTCTTACTATCTGGAACAAACAAAGATTCTACGTTCGCATGAAAACAATACGGAATTGCCAATGTGTTCCACGTTCTTGACGCAGAGTAGGCAAAAGAGAAAGACGACAGACGAGCCGCATAAAAGCCAACAGTAAAATCTTACCGCACACGGAATGACCGGCCAAAGGTAAAAGTCACACGAAGACAAATTTTCAAACAGCAGCAGTCGTCGCTCGTTGTGTTCAGAATCAGAGGAGCGTTTCGTCCCGTGCGAGATTGTTCAGGTCGCAGGAGATGTCGTTCTTGTGACAATTCCGGCCACAGCAGGCGGGTCTTCCTGCGGTCTCCGCGCTAGGTTCTTGCCGTGTGTGGCCTCTCTACGACAGCTTCTGCAAATGAGACACAACAGTTGATATCGCTGGCGGCGTCTTGCAGTCAGGTGAGTGCGCTCTAATGGCAGAGCGTCGTTCTGCTTCCGCTGCTTCTTGTTAAGCGACGAACGGGTCCATTACGCAGTGTGGGGGTGGTGGGTTGGACGAGTGTGCACGTGGGCAGCCGCATGTCTCGCTACAGGATATTTATTGTGGCGAAAATAAATGGTGACTAATAGGAATAAGCTATCAAATACTGAGTAGGCATCTCAGCTTTCTTGACGCACTTCATCAAGTATTGTCAGTCGCGGTGTTTTTAAATTGCGGGTCGACAACAGACACGGACCGGGTAAGACGAATGTCGTCTTGAGTAGTTGTCACGTGCGACTCGTATTCACATCTTCGCTAACTTTCGGTTACCTCTTGTACAGATTTTTCGCATTACCAGTGCTTTTTGTAGACATCAACCCAAGACTACGTGTATTGCTTTCACTGTTTACGCCCCGCAGCCTATTGTACAATTACGGGCGATATATGAATATTTACAGTTTTTATCGAATAAACAACGATTCATTGATATGTGCAAGTAGAAGCCCAACTCATATGTTAAACAGTCAGGGATAACAATTGTTTTGTTAATAGGTGACATGTATTTATATCTGGAATAAGAAAGTTGCTGAACATTCCATCAATATTTATTTAACAAGAATATAAATAATAAATAAATATAAAATATATATATATATATATATATATATATATATATATATATATATATATATATATATGTATATATATATATGTATATATATATATATATATATATATATATATATATATATATATATATATATATATATATATATATATATATATGTATATATGTATATATATATATATATATATATGTATATATATATTTATACTTGTTTTATAATAATGAGTTTACATTGTCTTTATTAAATATATATATATATATATATATATATATATATATATATATATATATATATATATATATATATATATATATATATATATATATATATATATATATATAGCGTGCATTTGAGCGTGCGTGCGTGCGTGATTGCGAATTGATGTTATTCACTGGCTGCCAAAAGTCAGGTGGATTGCGCGTCACAAATACTGCTGGGACAGACTCATCCGTTAAAAGACGACCGATCGAACTAAGATGATTCGGAGGTGAGGTAGATATAGCTGTCTACGCGTCGCAAATAATTCAACATATGTAACCGTAGTGTGACTTTCGCTATGTCTACAGCTGGGCCAAGTCAGTTACTAACAGAGTATATATGTTGTAATTTTTATACTAATATTTTGACCTATATATTATTATTGTCATTATAATATAAATAGTTATAATAATAACTTGGTAAAGATAATGATGATCTGATGACGGTTGACGATTGAGACCAAAGATATATATATATATATATATATATATATATATATATATATATATATATATATATATATATATATATATATATATATATATATATATATATATATCGTTGTGTTTTCTCCTTTAAACATATATAGCTTTCATTGGCGTAACAGTTTACCTGTTGTTGCTAGAACCAAAACTCATTTGTAACAAAGCATGGTAAAAGGCATTTATTATGATCCACCGTTGGTTCCTAACAAATATATTCCTAAATTTTTTTATGTATTTGTCGGTGACATAAGAGTTAGTGGTTTTCAGTCAGTAAGAAAATCAACCGGTGACGTCAAGATGGTTGCAATTCAATTTGAAGATCCACCGTTGGTTACCAATCAATGAGACGATCTACCGGTGACGTAATGGTGGCTTCCAATCAATGAGAAGATCCATCGGACGGTATATTGCCATGACGAGAAATAAGCCAGTCATGGTGGACACGACCCATCGAATGGGCTTTACGTCTGCGGTTTGACGTGAACAGCAGGGATCAACGTGTGTCAGAATGTCAACATTTTAATGACGTGATTAAAGGAATTTTATCTACATTCTACTGTATTATGCGACTGTATTGTAAGAATGCACCATGCACCACAAGTCCTTAGTCGCTTTTGACAACTGTTTCTCAAAGGAATTATTGTGTATAAAACAAACTAATGGATTTTGTTAATATTTAAAATGTAGCGTCTAATGCGATATTTATATGAACAGTTAACCATAACAATTTGACGATCACCAACAACTAAGCGAAATTCAAACTGAAATACAAACTGAAATAAACACTTGCGTCACTACGTTATCCCTAAACTGTTTCGTTTTATGTAGCACGGATAAGATATTGTAATAATTATCGGAGCATTCTTAAACTGAAATTTGCCTTGTGTGATGCGTGTAGCTGTAAACAATATAGACAGCTGTAAATAGGGGAAACAAATTACAATCGGTTTTATGAACAATTTATCGATTAAACAATGACATCCACTGAACTGTGTGATATCGAGTGATATTGTAACGTGCGTGACATGTGATTTCATGTCAGGTCATTAGCAAAAATTATCACTTGTACCAAAATATTTGTTTTTGTCTGGAAATACAATACGTGAAACAATTTGGTCTGCTGCTTGATGAGTGTCTTCCACTGTCAACGCCCATGACACGGATATTTTACTGTTTGCTTTCGTTGTTTAAACTGAACTCGTGATACAGGCGTCGCAAGCCATACCGTAGAATATGTTTCGTAAGAAAACTACTGAAAATAGACTTTCTCCCTCACACCAATTTAATGCTGCAGAAGAAAATACGCAAACTGACATTGGTGTAACTTACATTCTAAATTGTTGTGCCGGAAATAATAGTTGGGCAATTCCAAGAGTAACCAATCTTAAGACAAATACATAAGACGTAACTTCAGAACCCAATGCGGTCATCTACTTATTTCTGAAAATTGCTCTGACCTAATCTAAATGTTCTGACATGCTTATATCGTGTATCGCAATAATAAGAACCATCACATCGGCAAGCTACTCTTTGAGAAACAAGATAGCGAACAGTTTGCAATTCGATATATCAGATAGCATCGTTGAACTTATCCGGAGTCTTTGTAATTGTAAGACAGCAAGATAGATCTTTTTACAGCAAGATTTCATTAGACACACGGATGAGCCGCATAATCATAAAATCATAATTATGATCATGATCATAATAATGATAATGGCGTGCGTGCGTGCGTACTTGCGTGCGTGCGTGCGTGCGTGGGTGCGTGCGTGCGTAAACCAATAAACTTCAGCAGCAACAAATCATGCCGGCTGTTACCGGCAGGACATGTAGAGGGAACAATTATGGCGTTCGGCACCTGGTGTGTTGCCTTGTCTTGTTTGATCACAAATGATTTGCAGTCACGAATGGTTGCGACCGCTTCGACCCACGTCGTTGCCGTTGACATCCGCTGGCGCTATGTCCCTGTAGGTTAATTAATTGGTTACGTTTTAATAAAAAAAAAACATCAGTCTCTCTAATAATGTATTGCAGCAATTTATTGAAGTACCCATTTATTGATAAGACAGTAGTGTAACGTTGCAAATGATTACAACCATGTCGTTTAATCAGAAATCATGTCTTGATAAACATTGGTTCAAGAACAGGGATTGATCGTAACACCCATACATCAATGCATTGGTTATTTATAGCTAACTTAATTATGCGTAAAATGAAAATAAATCAGTGATAAATAATAAAATATGACATGTTTTACAAAGGTTACAAGGCACCCACAACAACATATTAAATCATATTCCGCAATTTTGATAGATACTACGTCTCCGATGCCGGATGCTGTGTCCCCCGACCGATTTGTAGTCGCCGACACCCTTCGCCGTCTCGAGGCCTTCGTCGTCTCGGTCGCAGTGGTCATCGGGGCATGGAATAATCTTTGCTACGGATGTGCATTATCCTCGATTATCTGCCAACTAGAGGCGTCGTTTGTGTCAGATTAGGGCTGAATTTGGCGGTGTTTCCGAACGATTGGGGATTAAACAGACTCTGTCTCGCGCAGCCGATAAACAATCGGCGAAATCAATGCGGCGGAACCGGCGGATAATTGCTGATCGAAAGGCTATCACGCGAACACCTAACCCAATTAGCCGCAAACATTCGACTGGGCCGCATCTTGCGCAGTGGACACACACACGTCACAGCCATTCGGCCAGTTAGTTCGAAGAGTTCACAAGCATTGCACGAGTAGTACTGCAACGTATTGCTTATTATGTGTATTTCTTTTATTTCGGTTTTTATATAAATGTCCTAGTCCTCGTAATGAAAATCAGTAATTTAATTGAATATCTGATTGACGATACATGTTGCTTCTTAACACTTGTGTTGGTCAATATGATATGTATCCACATGTTCTGCATCGAAACGGTTTGCGTCTTATCACCAATGATATGTGTTAGATCTCGAGAAAACCACAATGAAAACATTGTAATACTATTTTGCTTTATACTTATTTTAGGATTGTGTGTTGCATGCTATAAGGATTGTGTGTTGTATGCTATAAGGATCGTGTGTTGTATACTATAAGGATTGTGTGTTGTATGCTATAGGGATTGTGTGTTGTATGCTATAAGGATCGTGTGTTGTATGCTATAAGGATTGTGTGTTGTATGCTATAAGGATTGTGTGTTGTATGCTATAAGGAGTGTGTGTTCCATGCTATAAGGATTGTGTGTTGCATATATAAGGATTGTGCGTTGTATGCTATAAGGATTGTGTGTTGTATACTATAATGATCATGTGTTGTATGCTATAAGGATTGTGTGTTGTATGCTATAAGGATTGTGTGTCGTATGCTATAAGGATTGTGTGTTGTATGCTATAAGGATTGTGGGTTGTATGCTATAAGGATTGTGTGTTGTATGCTATAAGGATTGTGTGTTGTATGCTATAAGGATTGTGTGATGTATGATATAAAGATTGTGTGTTGTATGCTATAAGGAGTGTGTGTTGTATGCTATAAGGAGTGTGTGTTGTATGCTATAAGGATTGTGTGTTGTATGCTATAAGGATTGTGTGTTGTATGCTATAACGATTGTGTGTTGTATGCTATAAGGATTGTGTGTTGTATGCTATAAGGATTGTGTGTTGTATTCTATAAGGATTGTGTGTTGTACGCTATAAGGATTGTGTGTTGTATACTATAAGGATTGTGTGTTGTACGCTATAAGGCTTGTATGTTGTACGCTATAAGGAGTGTGTGTTGTATGCTATAAGGATTGTGTGTTGTATGATATAAGGATTGTGTGTTGTATGCTATAAGGATTGTGTGTTGCATATATAAGGATTGTGTGTTGTATGCTATAAGGATTGTGATTTGTATGCTATAATGATTGTGTGTTGTATGCTATAAGGACTGTGTGTTGTATGCTATAAGGATTGTGTGCTGTATGCCATAAGGGGGATTGTGTGTTGTATGCTATAAGGGTCGTGTGTTGCATACTATAAGGATTGTCCAATGAAAGGACCGAAGTTCGAGTCCATCTGCTACTGTTTCAAAGCTTAGGCAACTTAGTTCATCCCACATTGCCTGTGTCTTTCGGAAAATAGACAAAATGAAATTGGTTCCTTCTCCTTGTGTCTACTTCAGGGTAAGTAAAACAAAGACTGGCAGAGCTGGTGATCTGCATAACTCACGAATTGTTGGCTATCACCTGGGTCTTCCATAATAATGCTATAGAAGAAGAAAGAAAAGACCATGCTGATGTGTGTAGATGGTCTTCCTAATATGTGCGTGTCCGCTATAGTGTCGCAATGTGAGTGCGCCACATAATATATAATGGTAATTCAATTACTCATTTTAAAAAAGCTAAAATATGTATCAACAAATCTCAACTGTAAACTTTTCCAAACTTGTGTCCGTGATGTTGTGCTTCACACTAACCGAATGTCTGACATGTATTAAAATCTGGGTTGATTTATCTTTGTTTTCCGACAGTCGGCAGCCGTTTCAGACACTGATAGTCAGAGTGTAACAATCGACTGGTTCCAGTGTGTGTGTGCATTATTGTTGAGGACCCAGGTGATAGCCAACAATTCGTGAGTTATGCAGATCACCATATATATATATATATATATATATATATATATATATATATATATATATATATATATATATATATATATATATATATATATATGGCCCAGTTGTAGACATAGCGAAAGTCACACTACGGTTAGATATGTTGAATTATTTGCGACGCGTAGACAGCTATATCTACCTCACCTCCGAATCATCTTAGTTCGATCGGTCGTCTTTTAACGGATGAGTCTGTCCCAGCAGTATTTGTGACACGCAATCCACCTGACTTTTGGCAGTCAATGAATAACATCAATTCGCAATCACGCACGCACGCTCAAATGCACGCACACATGCACACATGCACACACGCACACACGTACCGTTATCATTATCATTATTATGAATTATGATATTATGATTACGCGGTTTATCCGTGTGGCTAGTGAAATCTTGCTGTAAAAAGATCTGACTTGCTGCTGTGCAATTACAAAGACTCTGGATAAGTTAATCATTGTCTGCGCGGTCGTGTGACACGTGATGAGTTTTGGATGAGCAACGATGGCGTCTGATATATCGAATTGCGAACTGTTCGCTATCTTGTTTCTCAAGGAGTAGCGTGTTGATGTTCCGATATTGTGACAGTCGACTGGTTCCAGTACGAGCGCATCTCTCTCTCTCTCACGCACGCACGCACGCACGCACGCACGCACACACGCACGCACGCACGCACGCACACACAAGACACACAAACACATACACGCACCTGATTTATTGAAAAACAATCACGATCACTACTTATATTTTCGGAATGTATATCAAGCATTATTATTTGCACTAGCAATTATATATATATATATATATATATATATATATATATATATATATATATATATATATATATATATATATATATATATATATATATATATATATTATATATATTTATTTATTTATATATATATCTCGTTTAATGATTAAATACTCCACAGTTCTCTGATATTAAACTTACTTTCTCATACGTCGATTTGTCATCAACCGTCAATTAATTGTCACCAACAATTAATGTGTCACCAACATTCAGTATGTCACAAGCAACTAGTGTGTCACCTACAGTCAGTGTGTTAGCAATAGTCAGCGTGTCACCAGCAGTGTTATATGCCATAAATGCATCACAACGATTCTCAGTATTGATTTTGCCACATCCGTGTTCTTTCTACTGTATGTCGTATTTTCTGAACTCGGTATTAAAACATGTCATGTAACACCCACGTGTAGTCGATCACTACAATAATGAACGTGAGTTAACATGAGACATGCGATTAGAATTGAGCCAGAAACATCATTCAGCAGTGTGTCATGCGATTCAAAACACACAGCTCGTGTTCAAAGATATGGTGATGACGGAAATGAATGAGGATGCAGTATTTGGCGGTTAATGTGATGCTCATGTCGCACAGTCAACGCTTAAACAATAATAACGAAAACAATCCGACGAATGAACATGAAAGCCAAGCCAGTAAACTGATCCACCGCTGGGAAGACGCTCGTCAACTGGGCACATTCGAATGTTGAATGAACATTTACACTTTGACACATGTCCCATCGAGAACATGACCTCAAAGACCCTTTCGAAATATGACGTGACGTTTTGAAGCGCATGCAGTGTACAATGGTGGAGACGTGTAGACCAGTTGAAAACACTAAGCTTTGTCCTGTCTTGAATGTCAGAGTTCATCCTTGACAATAAGCTCCTTGTGACGACCACATGCTAACAGGTGGACAGACTATCTTCCAAGAGATTCTACAAAATGGCATGCATCTGGCTTTAATTAATTTTAATTCTTTTTGGCTACATTGTTGCAGGTACTAGACTCGTTTTTATGCTTAGTAATATTCACTTCATTAAACAAGATTACCGTAAAGAAATAAATCAAGTGGACAAGGAAGCCATTGGCTTATTGAGAGTCTAGCAATGTGTATATGTGTTGCCATATCAGATATGCCATTTCTTTAGCAAAGTTGGCTACATAGGGAACTACTTGTTACTCTATTCATACTCCTGTTTGCATTACACTTTAATGCCGCACAATAAACCATTATGACGCTCGCTTCAAACTAAAAGCTGGCGCTGTAAACATAGGTGAGCGAATGGAAAGTCGCAGTCTCGTTACGCTTCCACGTCACCAGTGACGTCACATCGAAGCTTACCTATTATCGCGGGGAAATTATGCATAATCGAGGCAGGCGTATTATTTGAAATTATTAATTAATTTAATTATAATGAATTTTTCGGTGTTGTGAAAATTGAGATATACTGCAATATAATATGATGTCAAGCAATTGTTGTTGTTATTTTATTGTAGCGATTATCCACGTTACGTCGTACCGTTATACAGACCGATTACGGGAACAAAGATGCTTCCTCGATGAGCAAATGTTCCAAGTCAACTTGCAACTTAACTTGCTTTCCAACTATTGTACTAAACAGTTTGATATTATTTTACAGTCAAGAAGTATCTTTGGAAATAATAACTCGCACTGTGTGTAAACTTCTCCGTGTTAGGTCTTATCTATTCGTATTTGTAATTATTATGGAAGAATGCCAATAAATACATAATGAATTAGTGTAGTCACTATTACGATGAGTTTTGACATTCACCGTTCATCAATGGTGGACAATACGCGACATTCGTCATTCTTTCTTTGTGATCGTTTTTCGACTTTCATTAGTTCAACCACTATCCTTTGAATTTCTATATATTTTTCAGGACACACACGATATGCTTCTTTCCGAACGTCTCACAATAATGTTAGACATGTGTTCATTCTGGTAAACATCCAAAATTGCGATGCTCCAATCACAACCAGAAATGTGCAATTTCACCTAAGAAGGTGGATTGCATTACGATCACGCACCGTGTTTTCTTTTCATCAAGGATATTTACGTTCCATTATTTACATCAATTAGTCAATCCACGTGGACATTGATTTATATCCATTGCAAAGTACTCCGTTTAATCTGACTCGAACATGTCTAGTTAATCTGTTTTTCTCAGTATCGTTATATTCGGCATGTGCTTTGCGTAAAGTTGGTGCTTTCAACTTTATGTAGCCCGATCTCCGTCATTAGCAGACAGTAGATTGTAATCAGTTAGAGCGGTGTCTGATACACATAAGTTATTAACAGGAAACTGAGCTTTCACTGGAAGACTAATAATGCGGATCCGGCTAATATGGTGGGCTAATCTTCTCTAGATTCTCAGTAATTTTGAAGTTGTTCACATCTGGGACATCCTTAGAGTCGCAGTTAGATTCGTCGGGCTAACTGTAGAGCAGTACACATGCAGGCATGATGCTAAATCTAGCGACTGACCATCAGCGCTACCATTAATTGTTAAAGAGACATCATGCTTGGACGCAGACATGTAACACTAGGGATGACATGGCATGCGAGAAGCCATCTTGCCAGCCATCTGACATTCGCACGACTACTGCTTCTCAAATTGGTTCGCCCACTTCGAAACTAATACAGTCTTTGTGAGAGCAACGTGAGCTTCTTGACTTGACATGTGGCGCCTTAATGCCGGCTTATCCCTTTGAAAATATATCGAGCACATTTTATGGGTTTTTCTTTTGTGTTTCTTCCCAAATTACCACTGTCGTGTTTTAGTCTTCTTCTGGGTCTGCCACCATGTGACAAGTCTTTGTCTCCGTAAGTGTCTTCTCTTTCTGTCCAGTGTTCTGTGTTTGTTCGGTGTTCTTAAATGTTTCACTTGTCTTTCCTTCTGTCAGTTCAATAAGCCTATTGTGTTCTTTCTTTGGTTGGTACTTATACCCTAATCAGCTTTATTTTTTGTGTCCTGATAATCTCCATCAGGTTCCTTTTTTGTATCGTGCTTAGTGCGACCTCGTTCAGTATCCTTGTTCTCCAGTTTATTCGCTCCACCTCAACCATATCCACATACCACACATAAGTGTTTGAGGTCGCTGTTTATTACTGTTTAGGTGTTTGCAGCATATAATACTACACTCGACATAACATCAATGTTTTAATATATTTGTCTTCTGTTCCAAACTCGTTTGTTTTGACAGAACCGCTTGACTTTGGCCGAATGCTACATAGCCTAATCATTCGCACATGTGCATGTTTATTAATGCCTCTCGATTCATGTTCGTTATTATGCTCTATAATATCTTCTGAACTTGATCGTCTGCAAATCGCATTGCATTGTCTTCATAAATTGTCCATCAACTTGTCCTGCTTCTTCCACTTTTTCAAACTTATCCTTCACAACAGGCTTGTTAACAAATGCATGTCAACGCATTTGAATGCAAATGCAAATGTTTTGGTTACACATTTGCAATTGCATTTAAATTAATTTCAAATGTTCCGGCTTTATATTAACGATTTGTTTTAATTGGAGAAAAAACAATGTAATATATACAAACACTTTATTAATTTATTTAATAAATACATTAGTACATTATTGTAACCACTAAGTACCACTACATACCAGTCCCACTACATGAACATATCTGTAGAGTCATACACTGAGTCACACAGTTCCAGGCCTGCAGAGGTGGTGGAAATGGGAGGAGGAATAGACAATTGACAGTTTACTGGGAATCATGGCAGGGAATTAAAGGCTAGTCCTACAGGTAGGCCAGAATGGAGGGAACCCAAGACAATAGACTGTCCATTGGTGGGGTCACTGGGAAGATAACCTGGTGGATAATTACAGCTACCACTAATCACTCTCCCTGGCTGTAAATATTCAGGGCTGGCATTGCTAATGTTTACCTCCCCCAATGAGCTGCCACCCCAACCCACCCAAACAGTGCCACCCCAACCCACCCCAACAGTGCCAAGACAACACAAGGGAGTAATTTTTCTGCATTGTTTGATTTGTTTCAATGAACAGGTATTCTGTGAAACCATCAACATATAGACCAGTAGGTCTTTTCATGTTGTATGAAAAACAGCTCAGGCATTGACCAGTTGACCTACATAATACTTTTTTCAAAGAGTACGTTGTGAAAGTGGATTCATAGGTCAGACAATGATTTCATAATCGGCTGAAGGTACAGCTCACTACAGAGCACTTTTTCCAATGGCATGTTGTGAACTTGTGAAAGTGAATCTAACAATAATAATTATTCAAAGAATTACGCATGCATTTGATTGTGCATTTGACAAATCAAATTTTGTGGGTCGCAACCAAATGCAAATGTTCAAGGTACGCATTCAAATGCAAATACAAATGTATTAAAAATTTTATGGAGGCATTTGAATGCGCATTCAAATGCTTAACACTCAAATGCGCATTCAAATGCATTTGCATTTGTTAACAAGCCTGCTTCACTGTGGATTCTGCCTGCATTGTGACATAGAGAGAGAGAGAGAGAGAGAGAGAGAGAGAGAGAGAGAGAGAGAGAGAGAGAGAGAGAGAGAGAGAGAGAGAGAGAGGGTATTGACTCTGTACTTGCGCCTGAAAGTTTAAGGTGGAGTAGATTTGTGCAGATCTATCCCATACACTTGGTCTAGCCCCCCTTTATCAGTTTGGCTGAGACGACTAGAGAGAGTGAACACTGTCTAACTAGTCACAATTGATGTCGGTGTTCTAAGAGCTCCTTCCTTAATTCAATGCTTGCGCTCCTCTCGCTTCAGAATAAGCGAATATTCTAATCTACCGACATGTATTATTTAGTTTGTAATCATCGGACAAACTGTTATATTATTTTCGACTTGGCTCAGTCGAAATTCGGCGCAAAGGGCAAATGTGGCTCCTCTGTGTATAATATACTACATGCAGGGTATTTGCCGCATTTTATTGAACACAGTTACCCAAACAAAAAAATTATTTAATATCATAGTGTCTTGCTTGGTAAGGAATAACGGAAATGCGGATATGTAAACCGATGCCATATCAAACCCTTCATGTGCCCAAACAATGTTGGGCGCATGGTTCCTTGTCGATGAGAGAGGCCACATCCGGCTTATGGTGATCCACCACGCAGTTGATTTTCAAGGAAATTAAAATAACCTCTCATCATGACGCCAGTAGGAAAACATTATGTCGCCAATGGGTGGGCAGACTCCAGCGGAGCACGGTTTTCGCTCGTCTCCTTCTAGAACAATTTCTCGAAATTTCAAACGCATCTAGCATTCATTACGATAATCAAGCTCGTTTGTGCAAAGTGGGGAGCGGTGGTCTAATGGTTAGAGCACCCACCTGTCGATTGAGAGGACGGTGGTTCGATTCCACCTCCGCCGTTTCGAAGCTTGGGCAATTTCGTTCACCCCACTTTGCCCGTGTCTTTCGGAAGAGACACTAAAAGCCGTTGGTCCAAACTCCTGCGTTAGCTCAAGATTGGGCTATTTGGAGTATAACTACTTGAGACTTGAGACTATTGTTTAGTTTTTGTGAAGTCATCGGACAAGTTACTATATTATGTTGTTTGCGCAGTAGACTCAGCTGCCTTTCAAAAGGACGGCCTGCACCTGTCAGAGAGCGAACAGACACTAAGACGAAAGAATCAGCGACATGAGGATGAAATCGACTACGGCACACGTTGGGCAAGTGCGCAAATGTATCATGAAATGCATCTTTTGTTATATTTATACCGCATTTTATGTTTACTGTAACGTTAACCTCATATAAAATAATCTCAAACACTTGCCGATCAAATATGGATGCTCGATCTAATCTAACCTATTAGGAACCTCAGTAATGTACTAAACGCTTTTGGACAAATAGGGGAACAACTAAAAAGTATTAAACTAAACGAATAAATGTAACATTTAAAAAATACCGTCCAGGTATGCGAAGAAATTCCACTTAACGTCATTTGTGATTAGCTGTCAACAGTAAAGACGAGCCTGTCGGGCACTGACTTCCTATTTTATAACTGGATTCGTATTTAAGAGCTTTGTTTATTTATATGCCACAAGCTGTGCGCAACCCTCGGCATCACCTTTGAGAAACTTCATACGCCAGCCGCAATGATGTGCAAAGTACTGTGTGCCTCGATGTAGAACTGCCAGATTTAAGAACTGGCGTCCTAGAAAAGGTCGAATTGAAAAGATCCTGATTAGATGTGATGGTCAAAAGAGACGCAGCTGTAGACCGTTTCATTATTGTGTCCAGGCAGCAGAAATATATTGGGGAAGAGATAGGATAAAATGGTTATGGGTGGATTTACAGCTTACTCGACTACTGTTTGGTATTTCGAGAAAAGACAGAGTGGAAAAGGAAAATATGCATAGCAGAGTAATGGGAATCAAGGGGGTGACACATGGAAGATAATGGGAGAATCAAGGGGGTGACACATGGAAGATAATGGGAGAATCAAGGGGGAGACACATGGAAGATAATGGGAGAATCAAAGGGGTGACACATGGAAGATAATGGGAGAATCAAGGGGGTGACACATGGAAGATAATGGGAGAATCAAGGGGGTGACACATGGAAGATAATGGGATAATCAAGGGGGAGACACATGGAAGATAATGGGAGAATCAAAGGGGTGACACATGGAAGATAATGGGAGAATCAAGGGGGTGACACATGGAAGATAATGGGAGAATCAAGGGGGAGACACATGGAAGATAATGGGAGAATCAAGGGGGTGACACATGGAAGATAATGGGAGAATCAAGGGGGTGACACATGGAAGATAATGGGAGAATCAAGGGGGAGACACATGGAAGATAATGGGAGAATCAAGGGGGAGACACATGGAAGATAATAGGAGAATCAAGGGGTGACACATGGAAGATAATAATACCGTGAAAAGGGAAGAAACAACGAGTAGGATATGTATAGGAGTATGACGAAACTACGCACTAAACACAATACACAACACTGCAATATTAAACACAATCGTGCTGGACATACATATATGTTTGCTGTTCGACTCGTTCCACGATAATACTGGATAACCTACATATGATAAAGTTATGCCAGAAAGTGGCTGTAGCAGGCAGACAGCGTTCCAGGCAGGGAAATTGCAAACCCAAACTAGGTCACAGCAGAACATCTACTTACGGTAAAAAGTGACAGGTATATCATATATCATACCAGCAAGAACGTGCAGTGTAACACTCCTGAAGTGTCGACAGAAAGGCGACTGGGCAATGGCGAGACTAACAGGAGCAGTGATTTATCATACTCTTCTTTTTCTCAAATGGTAATGCCACAAGATCTTTCCAGTGACATCAAATGGACTCCGTTCTTTTAATCATAAGATATATTCTTGTTATCGTAGTAAATAACAGCATTCACGAAGGTGACTGACACGCACATTACACGTACCACATTAATAGATGGCAGTGCTAAGAACCAAATGCATATTCAATTAGAAAAGCTACGCCAATATTACAATGGTCACGTTTTGGTAAAGTCATAAATGAAGAAAGTCGAACGAGTTCTGATAATAAAACATTTTAACTAAGTCAGCACAATTTACCAACTAAGATTTCTATGTGTAATTGTTTGCAATGCGTTGTTCATACAATTGCAACGGACATATTGTTCAAAAGAAATCAAAGTTGATAGTTACAACATATCCGCATTCTACAACAGATTGTCCAGTAAAGATCAGAAAAGGGTTGCGGAAGACAAAAAACGTGGACATTAGTCCCCAGATGGTAAACAACAGCTTTCCAGTAAAGATGTGTCATATAAGTCGGGCATATTATTGTCATAGGCATAGATAATTATCGGAAAACGGGAGCGGAATACATAAACATCGACATTAGTCAATACAGATATTGGTGGCTAGGGAGTATTCTGAATGAATTCTAGCGTCCAGGTTAAGAACTGAATTATGAAGTCCCCGGAAGCGAAACGAATACAAGTTCGCGCCAAAACTAAACTAAAATCAATGGAGGAGGGCACACCAGCAGACATTCATCCGAGAAACGCTGCAGTAGTGCAACAATGCATGAATCGTGTTGATCGTACCAACCAGACATGCAGTACTAATTCAACTTCGGAAAACGTCATAGAGATGAAGGGTTTATATATATATATATATATATATATATATATATATATATATATATATATATATATATATATATATATATATATATATATATAATAAATATTTTATTCTATTAGAGGATAGTTTCATAAACTGCTTTGTATAATTCACAGCCACAACGATAATGCAACGAATGTTAAAATTGGATTGCCACAAGTGGTCGGTAGAATTATCTTTGCGTGTGTTGCCTTTCCACAGTCGCCTTCCGTCAACCCAAACATTCATTAAATCATTCATTCTTCCGGTTTAGCAATCTATCTTGCTAATGGTGTGTTTGTCCCAAAAGCGAAACATAAACGTTCCATTAGGCGCGATAGAAGGCACCCCTTAAAGCCAGCCGATCTAAAGCACTACCTCGTCGACGGCGACCGGACTGCACATGGCTGCTTCCATTCCATTTCCGTCGAAACTGATCGATTGGTTCTGGACATCGGGCTTAGGTCTGAGAGGCCACGAAGATAAGACATTCACTTCGCATCCGCTAACGAGGTGTGCAGAGCGTCAAACGGTCCGGAAGAACGATACGCTGGCCTTGCACTGCAGTGGCCACTTCGATGTACTAATAAACGACAATCGAACTGTTAAACATTTTGGAACCGTTTAGATGAATACAACATTTGGTATCCTCACGATACTGTGCTTCACTTAATTGCTGTATTTCATGCACTTATAGAACAATAATGTGCTTCACTCAATTGTTGTTGTTCATGCAGCAATAGAACAATAAGAACATTAATGTTTTTTTATGAACAATGTATAGAATAAACGTACAAGATGTGTACCCGGCAACAGGCGGCCGTTGGAAAATTGCTCGGTTTCGCAGAATTGTTAAATCAACATCGGATTCATTGACACAATCCGAACTTGCAGAAAAAAGTCAAAGCGGTTTTCGTCAAGGTACTGGCGATTAACCGAGGCACCAATACAATAATCTGAAACGTTCTTTTTTTACTGAATAATTGAAGTAATGCTACACATTATTTGTCCTTTGACGACGTCAACAAAAGCAAAAGAATTATCTGCTGATTCGCTTTGAGAATAAAAATAATGTTCTGTCACGTTACACTGTGAATAATGTATGATCATCCAATCCCGCAGCGCAATACTTAACTTGTATAATTCCTTTGCTATCGAATCTCGATTGTTTGTTGTCATACTTACTTATATATTTGTATCACCCATTTAGAACAGAATGGAGAGGTGCACCTTCCCAGAGGACAGCGAGGGTCACTATGACCTATGCATTTAAGTTACGTCCACTTAACGTGGTGACATAATGATTTCTTCCTGTCACGGCTTGTCACGGCTTTCACCAGAATAGCCCCATTGCATGGTGTCCTTCTCAATTATATCTTGCAGTGTTGTGTTTTGGCGACCTCTTCTCCAAGTGCTGTCATAGACATGTAAGTGACTAAGTAGCATGGTGCAGGTTTGGTGCACGAGCGGTGCAACCTTCGGTGAGACGGGATGTCGTTCCGTGCGAGGCGCATATCTTATGGAAATTATCTTTTAGGCGGCATTCTCTTTGTTTATTCAACACTCTCCAATATGCGTCGTTAGAGTACAGTAGTTTCGGTAGTTTAAGAGATTCATTTAAAGATAAGGTGGCGTGTTATGGGTCGCTTTTAAATCAAGTTTGGGTGTGTGTATGTGTGTGTGTGTGTGTTTGTGTGTGTGTGTGTGTGTGTGTGTGTGTGTGTGTGTGTGTGTGTGTGTGTGTGTGTGTGTGTGTGTAGGTGCGTGTGCGTGCGTGCGTGCGTGCATGCGTGCGTGCGGGCGTGCGTGCGTGCGTGCGTGCGTGCGTGCGTGCGTGCGTGCGTGCGTGCGTGCGTGCGTTCATGATTAAACGCTATATTCATATGCTGATGTAATACGTTCTCTCGAATGCCAACAACGATTAATTAATATCTGCATAAAATATTACTCACTGAAGGCCTGCAAAAAAAGAACACTTAAGAAGAGACCACACCGCAACGTGGTCAACACCGCTCTGCGTGTACGCAGCGACTGAGTCGGTAAACGAACTTCGACATTTGTCGAACAATCGGAATGCGACATCGAGGAAATGCCGAAAGGATTGCATGGCTTTCGAGATGTTGTTGGTCTGTAGTGGACTCACAACGTTAGCATGGTTACTGCAATATACCCTTTCCATTACCACCACGATACCTGGTGGATTATAATGGAACTTAACAATTTGAATAACTCAGAGAACATCCTGCTGCTTAATGTGGGTATTTTACCTAAATCTCTACGTTCTATTATAATCCACCAGGTGGCGTGGTGGTATAAATGGAAGGGTCTATTTGTGTTTCTTTTTTGTTTGCAGACATCCATTGTTTTCAACGAGGCAAAATATGATGATACTCATGACATATTATAGCCGACCGCAAATATATGTCTACTTTAACAAGATTTAACAAGATTTGCCATCCAAGCCAAAGGCCCAGATGGCAAGTGGACAAGGAAGCCATTGGCTTATCGAGAGTCCAACAATGTTCATCTACTTATAACCCGCCCACCTGAGATATGTGTCAACCTTGTTTTTAAACATATTCACGCTGCTAGCAGTTACACAATCTGTAGACAATTTGTTACATTCATGTATTGTCCTCTGTGAGAACGAGTGCTTCGTGATGTCCAATCTACATTGATCCTTTACTAATTTTACCTCATGTCCTCTAGTTCTGCTATCCTTCTTGAGTGAGAAAAACATATTTCTATCAATATTTTCATACCCATTCAATATCTTAAAAACTTCAATCTGATCTCCTCTTAACCTCCTTGTCTCTAGAGTTGTTAAACCACATTATTTCAGGCGTTCTTCATAACTAAGGTCTCTAAGTTCTGGAATCATTTTAGTTGCTCTCCTTTGTATGCGTTCAAGCGTATCTACATCCTTCTTACGATATGGTCTCCATGCTTGTATACAGTATTCTAAATGAGGTCTAACTATTGCTTTATAAAGAGGTATAATTAACTTTTTTCCCTTGTATGTTATGTTTCTTCTAATCAATCCAAGAATTTGATTACCCTTTGAAGCTGCAATACCACACTGCTCTGAAACTTTCATATCAGCGCTTATTGTAACTCCTAAGTCCTTTTCTTTTACAGTAGTACCCAGAAGAGTATCTCCCATTTTATAGTTTACATTCAAGTTCCCATGTCCTGTATGTAGGCATTTACATTTCCCAAAATTGAACAGCATCTGCCATTTCTCAGACCATTTCACTAATCTGTCTAGATCGTTTTGTAAATGTTGTTTATCACCATCAGTATTAACCTTTCTAAACAATTTTGTGTCATCCGCAAATTTCAGTACGTTACTTGTTATACTGTCGTCCAAGTCATTGATATAAATTAAGAATAATATAGGTCCTAATACTGATCCTTGAGGTACCCCACTCAAAACCGATTTCCAATTTGAAACTTCTCCATCTACTACAACTCGTTGTCTTCTGTCAGTCAGCCATTGTTCTATCCAGTCAGTTATGCTATCCCCGATACCATGGGCTTTTAATTTAAGTAGTAATCTTTGATGTGGCACTTTGTCAAAAGCTTTCTGAAAATCTAAGTAGATAATATCTACTGGCGATCCCACGTCTATCCACTTAGTGATTTCTTCCAAAAAACATAACTTACATGTTAAGCATGACCTCGCTTTAAAGAATCCGTGTTGAGATGAATTTAATAAGTTATGCTTAACGAGGAAGTCAACCATATGGTCTTTAATTAACCTTTCTAATAATTTACAAATCACCGACGTTAAACTCACTGGTCTGTAATTCTCTGACTTATTTCTCGAACCCTTTTTAAATAATGGTATGATGTTTTGCTTCTTTCCATTCAAACGGAACAACTCCCTCTTTTAATGACAAGTTGAATACTCTTGCAAGTGGTATACTGATTTGTTCTACTGTTTCCATTAGTAATTTAGGAGGAATCCCATCAACTCTCGGTGATTTATTATCCTTCATTACCTTTATTTTCTTAGCTACCAATTCTGGAGTTACAACTAACTGACCTAAATAGTCAGATTTAGCCCCCTGAAATTTAGCATCAGCAACTGGTAATGAACTAATATCTTCTTTGGTAAACACTGAACTGAAGTAGCCATTTAGGTCTTCCGCCATTAAAAACCCCTGTGATATTATATTTCCAGCACTGTCTTCTAGAGGTTCAACCTTGTCTTGTACGTTTTGTTTACTCCTGACATATGCATAAAAACTCTATTTTTTATGTTACATGCTAGTTTTTGCTCATAGCTTCTTTTAGATTGTCTGATTTCAGTTGTAGCTGCATTAAGTGCCTCTTTGTATTTTGCATAGTCTTCTTCCTTTCTGGTACGCCTATAAACCCTCCACATAGTTTGTTTTAGCATTATTTTTCTAATTGCCTCTTTTGACAAATGTTTCATTCTACACCGTTTTCCTTGTTTTTGGAAGGGAACAAATTTATCGATGATACTCTCAATTTCATATTTTAGAATATTCCAACATTCAATTGCAGTCTTATTCATCAGCATGTTATTCCAATCTAGCTTTGCTAAATATTTTCTCATATCTTTGTAGTTACCTTTGTGGAAGTTTCTCTTGTACGTTTTCTTATTTTTACTTTCTGATTTTACATTGATGTCAAAATATATTTGATTATGGTTACTATTACTCAATGGTTCAAATATTTTTACATTGTCCACTAATTCTTTTTGTGATGACAAAACTATATCTAATACATTTTCTCCCCTGGTTGATTCTAGTACGTGCTGAGTAAGAAAGCTATCCTGGATTAAAAATAGAAATTATTGGTCCTCAATCCCTGTGCTCTCTAGAGAATTCCATTGTATGTGTCCATGGTTAAAATCTCCCATTATGATACATTCCCCTTTTTTACTAACTTCCTTTATAGCGTTGTTTATTTTGTGTTGTCCTCTTCGTTTATGTTTGGACTTAAACTAATCCAATAGTTAATTTTGAATTTCCTGAAACAATTTTGCACCAAACAGCTTCATCGCAATCTGCTTCCCTTTCTAGTTTTATTTCATAAGCCTGAATAGATTCTTTAACATATAAAAGAACTCCCCCGCCCCTTCTTCCTATTCTATCTTTCTTAACATTACATATCCTGTCAGTCCTAATTCAGCATCTGTTATATCTATGTTAGCCCATGATTCAGTTATACCAATTATGTGAGGGTCAATATCTTTTACCATAATGTTTAATTCGCTTTTCTTATTTACTATGCTCCTTGCATTTAAACATACGCATCTATAACCTTTTTCAGAGATGTTTTTCGGATGATTTGATATTGGTTTATCTGTGATAGTGGCCTCTTGTTCTGCTTGAGACACCTCTAGGTAACCCCCTTGCACTTCTAGTTTAAAGAATGTTTACTTCCAAAAATATTTGTCATTGTACCCAAGTCACTATCTACTGCTGCTGAAAGTTTGTCCGCGAATACTGCCGCCCCCTTTCCACTTAAATGAAGCCCATCCTTCATGTACATATCAGCCCTCCCAACAAAACTTCCCCATAAATCCACAAATCCAACGTCCTCTTCCCTACATAGCTTCTGGACTAACATGTTAATTGCCATCCCCCGACAATTTCGATATTTGTGACCCCTCCTGCCCATTACAGGTACAATCCCTGACAGTATTACCTGCTCAACCCGCGTTTGTTTTAGTGTTCTGACCAACTGCCTATATTTCCTAACTATGGCAGTTGTACCCTCCCTCTCTACGTTATTTGTCCCTACGTGTACTAAAACAGATCCACCCTTACCCGAGCCTACGATGTTTTTTACCCTCTCAGTTATCGCCTCTATTTTGGCTCCAGGCAAGCAGACCACCACATCATCTCCCTTGTTTAAGCCTCTGTCGGTCTTCCTAACTATCGAATCCCCCACAAACACCCTCGCTCTATTCCTCACCCCTTCTATCACTGCTGCAGAATAACTCTTCCGTTCGATCCCCTCCATCACATTCTATGCTGACCCCTTCCCTCATGTCTCCCCCTCTTCACACTTATTTGCTCTTGTCTCTCCCACTCCCCTATCCTTCACTCCGGTTGTTTTCCCTCCCGTCTCCCCCACTCCCTTCTCCTTCCCTCCTGTCTCCCCTGCACCCCTCTCCTTCACTCCGGTTGTCTTCCCTCCCGTTCCTTTCCTTCCCGTCTCCTTACGTCCTGTCTCCCTACGACCTGTCACCTTCCCTCCTCTCAGCTTCCTCCCAGGCTGTGGTGAGCTCTCCATAGCATCTCTTGTGTCTTTCCCAACTTTATCGTCTACTGTTTCCCCACCGGAACTACTGGCACAACCCCCTGTTCCCTTCCCACCATTGCCACAACGAGCAATCATCCCCTACATTCAAAACTAAAACTATCTGCCGGGACCTCAGCCCAGGACTTCTCGCACCCAGACTTGACGAAGTCCACCCAGTTACTGCAAATGCCACAAATTAAGTGCCTTGTGGCCTTTAACTGCCGTTTGCACGGCGCCATCATACAATTTAGTTTTAATTAGTTTGCTACGTTATCCTTGAATAAGGCTGTTTCTGTGATCAAAAGAACACTTTAGGCTAATATACTTGCTAACTGTGTCTTCTATTAACCTTGCACGTGACCATCGATTAAATAAACATTTAGGTCATGAAAGTAATAGGGGAAGGGAAGCGTATTGCGAGGAAAGGCAACGGTAACGATAGGAATACTTTACAGTATTCCAAACAAAGAAAATAGGAGGAAACAGTTCAACGTGATAAGTATATGCTATCACTGAGGATTTAAACCAAGGTCAATATAGCATAGTTGAAATCCATGATAGTTTGCATACGCAGCATTGTCTTCTCAAAATAAATGAGATGTAGTACACAAAACGTCCCAAAGGCCAACCAAGGATACGAGAAAACACATTGAGCCAACGCATATTGGAATGATTTACTACAGAATAAGACGACATATATGTGCAGGACTGTAAAATATGAGGTCAAAATGTAAGTTCATAACTAGTATCGTATATTGGATTTGAAGGCGCTAACTCAAGTAACCTATGACCTATGATTGTGGCTCCTGAAATGGTGTCTAAGAAAACAAGCAACATGAATGATAATCAATCATCAAATGTAACAAGAATCCACGAAACTGGCCAAAAGATACAGCAAATCAATACAGAACTCGCAAAAGCTCAACGTTTCACGGAAATAGAGAGGGTTTCTTCGGTGTGGAAAGGAGCAACCATTACACCCATGTTTAAAGCGAAACAAAAGCCATTTCCTGGGGGCGATGCACCTAAGAGTTAACAAAAACATACAATTTCCAACCACAGTCAAGAATATCACATTAGTGGTTTTCTCAGAATTTGTTCTAAAATGGGAGGTTCTGGTCAAATCTCAATTCTACTGGCGGCTGACATGTTTATTGGGCGACCAATAAGCGCCTGGCAGTTCTAAGAAATACACATCTGGAGAAGTGCCTTCGACCGAAATCGAAAGGCCGTCGGAAGGCGCAAACTCACAATCAAACTGCTAAGTGGGAACGGGATATGTTTAGTAAACAAAGGCCATACTATGTTGCATCAGTTGAAATATATATATATATATATATATATATATATATATATATATATATATATATATATATATATATATATATATATGCAAGGTGATATATATATATATATATATATAGGTGATATATATATATATATATATATATATATATATATATATATATATGTATGTGTGTATATATATATATATATATATATATATATATATATATATATATATATATATATATATATATATATATATATATATATATAAACAACATATGGGCTAAAAAGGTGAAGTGTTAAAACCGCTCGCACAGCACAAAGTTTAATATTATATACAAACATATATTATATACAAATTTAACCCCGAAATTCCAAGATATGTGCATAATGCAATATACCGAAAACTACTGAACCCATTTCATGAAACGTTTACTTTGATCTACTCATCAGCCAAGGTTTACTCCCTGAAAAATGGTGTTCAGTCAACCAGTTAGGATTCCCTAACTATAGCCCTACCCCTGACCCAACCATTGTGTCTAACCCAGATATAACCATAACCCTAACAGGTTGATTAAGCTAATCTGTTCAGAGAATATACCTTGTCTGATGACTAGGACTCACTGAATAAATTATGAAAATCGGTATATATATATATATATATATATATATATATATATATATATATATATATATATATATATATATATATATATATATATATATATATATATATATATATATATATATATATATATATATATATATATATATATATATATCAGGAACCTGTGCTCATAGGCGCAACAACACAGAATCATCAAGCATAATCGTGAACAGGGACGCGCAAAAGTCATTATCAGAACAAGAGACCACCGAAGAGTTATGGTGGAAATGCAATAAATATGTCTTGAGTTTGTTTTGGAAGATAGCTACATTTTCAGATGTTATTAAAGTTCATTCCAGACCCTAGACGCAGCGACAGAGAAAGCACGTTTACACAAGTTAAGTTTTGTTTTAGGCACAATAAGTTGTGAAATTGATGATCAGAGCTGCATAGGGATATTTGAAAGATGCAGGAGACTAGCCAAGTAGGGTGGTTGTTGTGTAAATAGAGCACGATATGTAAGAGTGGGCAGCTTCAACTTAATTCGATAAGTAACTGGAAGCCAGTGTAACTGTTTAAGTAGTGATGGTGAAAACCGAGACGCCCTGCGTACCACACTTGCCAGACAATTTTGTACTCGTTGGAGTTTAGCCAAATCTCTTTTAGCAATGCTATTTAGTAGTGAATTACAATAGTCAAGACGACTACTAAATAATGCCGTTTATATTGTTTAAGCAGTATATATAGATATGTGACGGGATTTTGGGGTGGGGTGGGATGGTATTACCTTCGCATGTCAGGCAGCCGCACCCTTGCTGGGTGGCTTGCAGCATTGGTCCACCCAAACCACTCAACTCGCACATACGGCTCCAAGTAGCCGCGTAAACGCCGCGGCGGCCCATCCCCGGACAACAGCCTCGGCTGGCTGGCTAAATGATGTGCGGGTTAGCTGCCTCAGGGCAGCGAATTGGGGAAGTCTACCCCATTAAAATGCATGACACGCATGCGTGGCGGAGCATGTACAGAGCAGCATGGATGTTTACAGAACACGGCTGGCCACTCCTTGAAGTCGATCTCCCCTCTAGTCGTCTCAGCCAAACTGATAAAGGGGGCTAGACCAAGTGTATGGGATAGATCTGCGCAAATCTTCTCCACCTTAAACTTTCGGGCGCAGGTACAGAGTCAGTACCCTCTCTCTCTCTCTCTCTCTCTCTCTCTCTCTCTCTCTCTCTCTCTCTCTCTCTCTCTCTCTCTCTCTCTCTCTCTCTCTCTCTCTCTCTCTCTCTCTCTCTCTCTCTCTCTCTCTCTCTCTCTCTCTCTCTCTCTCTCTCTCTCTCTCTCTCTCTCTCTCTCTCTCTCTCTCTCTCTCTCTCTCTCTCTCTCTCTCTCTCTCTCTCTCTCTCTCTCTCTCTCTCTCTCTCTCTCTCTCTCTCTCTCTCTCTCTCTCTCTCTCTCTCTCTCTCTCTCTCTCTCTCTCTCTCTCTCTCTCTCTCTCTCTCTCTCTCTCTCTCTCTCTCTCTCTCTCTCTCTCTCTCTCTCTCTCTCTCTCTCTCTCTCTCTCTCTCTCTCTCTCTCTCTCTCTCTCTCTCTCTCTCTCTCTCTCTCTCTCTCTCTCTCTCTCTCTCTCTCTCTCTCTCTCTCTCTCTCTCTCTCTCTCTCTCTCTCTCTCTCTCTCTCTCTCTCTCTCTCTCTCTCTCTCTCTCTCTCTCTCTCTCTCTCTCTCTCTCTCTCTCTCTCTCTCTCTCTCTCTCTCTCTCTCTCTCTCTCTCTCTCTCTCTCTCTCTCTCTCTCTCTCTCTCTCTCTCTCTCTCTCTCTCTCTCTCTCTCTCTCTCTCTCTCTCTCTCTCTCTCTCTCTCTCTCTCTCTCTCTCTCTCTCTCTCTCTCTCTCTCTCTCTCTCTCTCTCTCTCTCTCTCTCTCTCTCTATCTCTCTCTCTCTCTCTATCTCTCTCTGTCACAATGCAGGCAGAATCCTCAGTGAAGCAGGTTTGTTAACAAATGCAAATGCATTTGAATGCGCATTTGAGTGTTAAGCATTTGAATGCGCATTCAAATGTCTCCATAACATTTTAATACATTTGTATTTGCATTTGAATGCGTACCTTGAATATTTGCATTTGGTTGCGACCCACAAAATTTGATTTGTCAAATGCACAATCAGATGCATGCATAATTCTTTGAATAATTATTATTGTTAGATTCACTTTCACAAGTTCACAACTCACTCTCTATCACTCTACAAAAGTCCTGCGGCGATGGGGAGATGGCATCGGGGAAAGGGGAGGATGCCGCTTGGAGTTCTTAGTCACGACCCTACACGTATGGCGGCCCTAGTGTGAAGGTCGTTTTGTCATTGACATGGAGTTCATAGTGACGTCCGTATCCTGCTAGGGCGACAGAGCACCTTCTTTAAGGGCAGCACTGCTCTCTCCAATTGGAGGAAGGGATATAAAAAGTTCCCTAAACAAAGCTGGCTCCACCCAGACTTGTCCGCAAACCGCGGCGGACTAGTCATCCAACATTGCGGTCGAAAACACAAGAAACTATACAAGATGAATATATGCACCTGGAATGTGAGAACACTTCATGACAACAGGAATCAACTGGAGAGATGAACTACAGTCATCGGCAGGGAGCTGGCAAGATACGACATCACCATTGCCGCTCTAAGTGAAACACGACTACCAGTCGAATCACAACGTATCGAGAAGGGTGCCGGATACACTTTTTTCTGGATTGGCAAACCAGATAAGCCGGTGTAGGATTCACAGTAAAGTCAACTCATATCCGGTACATGCAAACCTTGCCTAAAGGAATAAACGACCGGCTTATGGTAATGGCTTATGGTAATGCGCATCAAGTTATCTCGCCACCAACCATGACCTACCAGGACGAAGAAAAAGACAGTTTTTACGAAAATTTTAAAACTATCATTCGTAAAACAGCTCGCCACAACAAACTGATTCCTAGGAGATTTCAATGCACGAGTAGGAAGCGACCTCACCGCATGGGAAAGGGTCATCGGACACCACGTTGTTGGAAATGAGAACTCAATTGGGTCCCTCCTTCTAACAATGTATGCTGAGTTTTAACTTGTCATCACAAAGACCTTATTCCAACGAGCTGAAAAATACAAAACATCATGGATGCACCCACGTTCAAAACATTGGCATCTGATCGACTACATTATAATCAGACAACGCGACATCCATGACGTAAGAAAGACACGGGCCATGCGTCGCACAGACTGCTGGTCTGATCACAGAATGATAAGAAGCCAAATGTGCCTCAATGTACAACCCAGCAGGCACAGATGTAGTGCAAAACCACTGAAAAAGGATGATGTAGCAAAACTCAAGTCAACAACCGTCCAACAGCAACTAGCGGAACAACTTAATACAATATTCGAGGAAGATATCGAACCAGCACGAGATGCTGATACCGAATGGGCACGTCTGAGAGATCCCCTATATGGAGCAGCCCATGAAATACCGACCATCAACCATCTCATTGGCAGCGCTCGATGAAGTAACACAACATCCAATCATCCATGAAATAGAAGTACGTCCAAATATCGCGGAAACTACTCACGTGATAAAGAAACTGACAAGTGGAAAAGCTACTGGTTCAGATGCAATTGCTGCAGAAATATACAAACACGGCGGAATAAACCTCACTAAACGACTTGTCCAACTCTTCACCATCATCTGGGACAGCAGATCCGTCCCGCAGGACTTCAAAGACGCATCGTTTGTACATATCTACAAGCGAAAGGGTGACAGAGCCATCTGCGACAACCACCGTGGCATATCCCTACTATGCATAGCTGGTAAAATACTCACCCGGATTATGTTAAATCTGCTGGCACACCATATAGCCGACATTGTCTTACCAGAGAGTCAATGTGGCTTCCGGGCAGGGCTTGGTACTACTGACATGATATTCGCAATGCGACAAATACAAGAAAAGTGTCGCGAACAAAACCAAGACCTCTACATGGTCTTCATAGACCTCACCAAGGCTTTTGATTCAGTCAACAGAACAGGGCTCACATTGATGTCATGTCAACAGACGCTGAAGCATAGTATGTCTAGTGAAGAGAGCCGTTGTTACTGGCAACCGGTTTTGTTTTCGTATGTAAAATATTGTTCACTTTTGGTGAGCCGTCGTTCTCGATCACGGGAGACCGTATTTTGATACACGGTCTCCCTTCGTGTAGTTTACGCCGAATTGCAATAACATATCACCATGTTTACACGCAAACCTAGACAAATATGAAGATGGGAAATTAATGGACACATAAGCGTTATAACTTATTTATTGTGTTTGCATTGGTGCATGCTTGCATGAGTGTGTCGGTGTGTGAGGGCGTGCGTGTTTGCGTGCATGGACATATACCCTGTGTTGAAAATGTCACTGTGTAGATTTAGATGCAAGCTACATCGATTGTTGAAGTAATTGTCCAGGATGTGCTAGGTGTAACAGCCGCGGGGAATAAGTCGAGACCGGCCATCTTTGATAATGCAATACTGTCCGGAGTATTATAGCTGCAGGTGCATGGGTGCAATGGTGGGGGGCTGGTACCACGTGACACTATTGCACGGGATACAGTCTGTATCAGCCGGGGGTATCCAAGTCCATTAGGCTACGTCATTTCGCTGCAATTTTCATTGTAAGTAAAATCATGGGAAGTCACATCCGAAAACACCGACATCAATATATTCAGTGGCGACAAGGTAGTCAATATAGACTTTGTCATAGTTATCGTACATGTTCTTTGATTAGTGCCATTTAGAATACAAATACGTTGTCATAGTTATCGTACATGTTCTTGATTAGTGCCATTTAGAATACAAATACGTTGCTCCATTATTTGTGTTAATTGTTTTTTTAGAATGTAGTGAAACTTCGTTATATCCAATCATTTATATTATACCAAAAACAGTCTGGGAAAAATACCGAATGTGTGTATTGCGTATTCAGTCTCTTCGCGGCGTTGTATTTATCATAAAATATTAATGGGAGAAGTCGCCTACTTCTACTGATCACTAGGTGGCGCTGAGAAGCAGAGTATAACTACGCTTAAATGTATTTGTTTTGGCGAAAGCGCCAAATGCTAATTTCGAAATAACATCGTTCCCAGACGCGATATTCACAATACGATATAACGCGTCTAGCCCAAATCATGAAAAATTGCGGCGATTGTTATATTATAGTATGTATGTTGATCGACAGGCGGCGACACGTTCGAAGTTGCGTACTGTTGCGTTTTGTGTTTCAACAACCACGGTGTTTGTACAATTATGAGTAAATGGCTCGTGCTGGCTACGTGCTACTATTGATGTTCTCATTGTGTCAGACAATTTCACACTGTGCGCCAAACATAAACCACTTTTAATAAAAACTACACACTTTCATTTTTGTTTTGTCACTCACGTGTAAAAAGCGTTTGCGTGAAATTCGAGAAAATCAACATGGAAGAAACTGTCGCCCATACAAACCGTATTCAAGCTTTCAAATGATTATGTTTGTTGGTACTTGAGTATTACCAATAACTAGTAAAGAGTAGGCCGTTGGCTCCAGCACTGGTACCCTGGTATCAGACGTAATGACTGCCTCGGGAACGTCCATAGAGAATACTACTGTGAAGAACGATAAACATCGTAAAGAGATGCTACGCCTGAGGAAGGTGTGTTTGGTCATGCATAGTATAAAAGTTATACAAAATACTGACCTATATCAGAAAAGTGTTTCTATAATAAAGATGCACAAACATAAATAATTATGCACAATACAATGTGTTTGCAGCGGAGAAGACAAACTGCATACGCCAAAAATGAGTGTTAGGTAAAAAAGCAAAATGATCCTTTCTAAGCCACAAACTCCTCTCACCAATAGCAACGTGTATATTTAGAGTTCCGTGACTAACAATGTGAGTAGATTCATGTATTGTTTTGTGCAGAGGAAGAGCGAAAAGGAGATGAATGTTAGTATGTAATACTATGTTAGTATGTAATACTACGTTAGTATGTAATACCATGCAAAGACTGTACGTTTTGTGTTGTTTTATATGCGGGTACAAAGAGCGACAACCGCAATTTGTTGACAACGACAGCCGACGTGGCTATGACAGCGGCAACAACCACGACCTGTTGACAACGATAGCCGACGTGGCTATGACAGCAGCAACAACCACGACCTGTTGACAACGACAGCCGCCGTGGCTATGACAGTGGCCACAGTCGCGATTTGTGGACAACGACAGCCGACGTGGTTATGACAGCGGCAACAACCGGGACCTGTTGACAACGACAATCGACGTGGCTATGGCAGTGGCCACAGTCGCGACTTGTGACAAAGACAAAATGTGGTTATGACAGCGACAACAACTTCGACTTTTGCTCAATGGCAGCTGTTCCACGACTCGGACAGGGCTGCTGCTGCTGTTGCTGCTGCTGTTCAGCCGTGGTGTAGGCCTACATAAACCATTAGCGCTGTGAAACGGCTGTTACGACAGCCGGCACATTCACAATAGGAGCATCGACACAAATATAACAAATCCACGGTCCAGCCATCACAAGTAAATCTGCAGCAAGAATTGATCATGGATAGTCTATCGAGATTGTGTGGGATTATGGAATAAGATTTACGTAAATCACGGTCTTGCAAAACACCACTCCTCGTATTCCCTAGCTGCTGGTTTGTCAAAAACAGTTGTCTGTGTCATTGGTGTGGTACTTATGCATTCAAATAAATCCGTATTACTACGCCTATTCAAAACCTATGTGATTTTGAAAAGAATTCCAGCAACAAATGAACCGGTCTGGTCGCTTATTATATTCGCTTTGCATCATTGGTGCCTTGTCATCACGCGGTGTTGCATCTTGGCTCTTTACGTAATGTTGACGTTGTCTCTGTAAGAGAAAGCCGTAAGGAATATTGCCTACCTATCGGAATCGTCTGGCTTCTGTCGGAGTCAGCAGGTGAGTGCAATCCCGTCTTCTCTCGCGGCAGTTGTGGAACCTCGAAGTGGCAGAGTAGTTCTAAAACACAACAGATGTTCACGTTTACAATATTGATCGCGTAATTTAACAAACAAAACGAGTTGGCTGTCGCTTTTATCATAAGGTCACTCGCACAAAGCTGTGCGTTGCATACATTGTCACCTGGCATCACGTGGGACACCATGGACAAAATGTGGGACGTTGTAATGTGTTTTTAAAGACCGTTGTTGTGGAACGTTTGCAACGGCCTTCTCAAAATACAAAAAAAACTATTTGTGCTAATATTACATCGGATACAATACTTGTAAACGACTGTAGCAAGTGATCATTACTTTGAACGAAACGATAAACATTTCAAATTTGTGTTACAGTAAAGTGGAACAAAACGCCCATAGTGAGGCAAAGCGCCCATCCCGTCATTCTGGCGAACATTGAATGTCGTGGCTCTACTGACAATCACATGATTCACTACAGAATACCAACGAATGTTTTCTGATTTGCACGATATATCCCTACTATAGTACATTCGCTACCGTGGGCGCTTTGACCCGCCTTTCTCTACACGTGACAGTGTTGTCATCATATTCATTAGGGTTACTATACACAAAACCGTCTTGTTATACCACATAATTGACTTAGGATAGAACAGAATCAATGTTTGCACGCTCCCTTAAACACTAAACAAGATTTATGGGTGCGCAATATGGAGACAATAATAACATGTTATCGCCTGATTGTGCAGCGAATGATGCAAAGTGCTAGGCAGTCAGAAACGTTGGACTTCCTTCGGTTCCATATGTTGATCACTGCGTATAGTAATGATTATTACTGGTCTGCTAACAGGCAGAATTACTCAAACAAACAGTTCCAATGCCAGTTGAACATGCTACGTTTATTTATAGATGGTGGACCACTGCCACATGTAAAATACGAACTCTGGCATAACGGAACTACTGAAACTACATAAAACACGAATCTTTAATATCTCTCTTTCTTTAAGAAAGATTATTCCCTTAACTGAGAGGCTTTGTTAAGTCTCAAAAAGCCACAACACTCAATAGTTCTCAAACTCTGTAAGGCTTGAACAGTAGTTCAGGATTAGAAACTTAGACAGCAGTAACATATTTCACACATAGGGTTACTAGAGTCCTGTAATCAGCTTCCTTTCACATAATCTGTACCACTTATACATAGTCATTCAGGTAAGTTGGTTTCTGCCTTGTCCGGACTGGTTGGGCAGATACAAATGTTGACACAGCTGGCACACCAGGTATGACTGGTGTTGGTGGTTCATGCACTTCACCTGTTGCTGATAGTGAAGAACTTAGTTCCTCATTTGCGACTAGCATTGAGCTCACCAACAAGAGTGGTCCACTATCCAGAACTGTCACAGTTGTAGGACGGATGTGTACTCTGTTTCTGGCACTTTCTGCGATACACACCACCTGGTTCACCACTTTTACAAGACGAAGTAAAGCGCGAATTAGACAATCTAGTCAAAAGAGGTGTTGTGATCCCCGTCAGTGAACCTACTAAGTGGGTCAGTCAGATGGCTACAGTCAGGAAGGCAAATGGAAAGTTCACGTTGTGCATTGATCCTCAACCGTTGAATGTTGCGTTAATGCGAGAGCATTACAAACTGCCTACCTTTGACGATGTGTTACCAACATTGCACAATGCAAAGGTGTTTAGCAAGATCAACATAAAGGAAGCATACTGGCATGTGAAAATAGATGAACAGTTTAGTGACCTGACGACAATGATCACACCGTTAGGTCATTATCGTTGGGCAAGACTATCCTTCGGACTGAAAGTGTCGTCAGAACTCTTCCAGAAACATCTACACCATGCAATCGCAGACCTTAATGGTGTCGTGTGCGTCGCGGAAGACATCGTAATTGTTGGATGTGGGACAACTCAGGAGCTGGCAGATCGGGAACATGCCAAGAATCTGGAAATGCAATATCCGAGTCAACGAGGCAAAGATGGTCCTGAAGCAAACAGAAGTATAATTCTTGGGTCATAAGATCACAAGAGATGGCATTGAGGCAAGCCAAGAAAAGGTCAAGGCGATCGTTGAGATGCCAGCACCAACAGACGTCACTGGTGTACGTCGCCTCTGCGGAATGGTACAGTATTTGGCGCGGTACACCTCAAACTTAGCTGATGATCTGGAACCCATCCATGCTCTGACAAGGAGCAACACAGAGTCTGTGTGGTCACAGGCCAGGATGCTTTCAGTTGCCTTAAGAGAAAGCTAAGCGAAACACCAGTACTCGCTTACTACAACCCAGACGAGACATTAGTACTGCAAGTTGACAGCAGTAAAGATGGTCTTGGAGCTGCTCTCAGGCAAAATGGCAAACCAATCGAATATGCATCACGAAATCTACGGTCAAACGAGAAAAATTGGGCTCCGGTTGAGAAAGAAACTCTTGATCTCGTGTATGGACTTGAGACATTCGGCCAGTACACATAAAAAGTTAGCAGCAATTCTCACTAACTTGAGAAATGAAAGTATCATCATTTACAATGATCATTCCCATCTCTTTTATGGTTTTCAGTCCTAACAAACACGAGAGTTCATTGTTCACAACCGTAAATACAACATCATTCTTCTCACCATTTCTGGGATTGATAACTGTTAGTGTAATTTCACCCAGTGATTTGTGATGTGACTTGTTCCAGTTTTATCAGTTTTACGAGGTGTGTCGGACCTGGTTCGTTTTTACAAACTTCTGGCAAATGGTGTTAACATCTGCAGCCACGTCGGCTGTCGTTGTCAACAAATTGCGGTTGTCGCTCTTTGTACCCGCATATAAAACAACACAAAACGTACATTTTCCCAACCCTTCTAAACAATATACACGAAGACAAATTCTTATAAAAAATATAAGTATAGACAAGAAACAGGCCGTTTCAATTATTCTGTCCTTTTCTTCGAAGTTACAAGCATCTGCACGGTTACGTAGCTCGGTTAAGACAATGTCAAAGATTACGTAGCTCGGTTAAAGAAATGTCAAAGGGGTTTGCCATTGTACACTCCAAAATATGTGTGTCTGAAGCACTTCTGACTGTCTTGGGTTGCAATACTCCTCTATTTTCTTCAACACATTCGCAGGATCATCTATGACATATCTGTGCCGTCTTCATTTTTTCATTCAAAATGTTCGTAAATGTCAATCATTTGCGGCTCTGCACAATGCAATATCACGACAGACTGCACTTTGTTGGACTTCTCAGATGTCCCACTGGCTGTCATGTAAACTGTCAACTGACGTTTCCACTTCTTAAATGCTTCACTGATGTTGTTATCATTCGCATTCGCATTGGCGGTAATCGATAACTGGTCTTTGCCATCTTGAATGCAGACAGTTTTTCCGCCACGGTTAAATTCACTCACTTCGGCGATTTTCAGCTTGTTTTCTATCGGGACACTTCAAGCTTCGACACACGTTCATTCCCGTTGCCACCAGGTTGATCACTGCAAATAGTAATGATTACTACTGGTCTGCTAACACGCAGACTTACTCAAACAAATAGTATCAATGCCAGTTGAGCATGTTACGTGTATCTATAGATGGTGGACCACTGCCACATATAAAAGACGAACTGTGGCATAACGGAACTACGGAAACTGCATAAAACACGAATCTTTAACACCATACATTAGTTTTTTTTTTTGGATGCTCGATTAAATAACCAGACACGTTCCCCGTCAACATTTGCTATTCAGTATGTTTCCGCTTTCTTGGTAGCGAGTGTTAAATTTGCTGAACTCTGGCTCAAAGTCTGTTTTCCCTTAGCTATTGTTGTTATTCGATGTCACAAATCTAGTGTTTTATGTTGTCTTTCGGACGCACTTATCAACGTGAAAGTGTTTACGTGAAAGTGTTTACGTGAAAGTGTTTACGTAGGTGAAATAACACATGTCACCGAAACCGCCGTTACTCCAAATATACCGCTCAAATCAATAACCGTCGTTATTTATTTCCACTGATCTTTAATGACAAGTGAACTAAATCAGTCTAGTGAGCAAGAGTTCTACAAAAAAAATAGCAGACGTTTCGGAAATAGCGTCGTTTAATGCCAAGTGACGAGGACATGTTGACAGTCGTGCGAGCATTCCCATAGATTTCTTGACAAAGCAACTTTGGATGAGCAATTATCGGTGCGGTCGTTCAGCAATAACAAGTGACGCGAACAAGTCGCTGAATCCGAGAACAAAAGAAGGAATAGTTGTCCAAGTGTAGACATGTCGCCAGAAAACATGTCGCTGAATCCGAGAACAAACGAAGGAATAGTTGTCCAAGTGTAGACCTTCCGCCAGAAAACATGTCGCTGAATCCGAGAACAAACGAAGGAATAGTTGTCCAAGTGTAGACCTGCCGCCAGAAAACATGTCGCTGAATCCGAGAACAAACGAAGGAATAGTTGTCCAAGTGTAGACATGCCGCCAGAAAACATGTCGCTGAATCCGAGAACAAACGAAGGAATAGTTGTCCAAGTGTAGACATGCCGCCAGAAAACATGTCGCTGAATCCGAGAACAAACGAAGGATTAGTTGTCCAAGTGTAGACATGCCGCCAGAAAACATGTCGCTGAATCCGAGAACAAACGAAGGAATAGTTGTCCAAGTGTAGACCTGCCGCCCGAAAACATGTCGCTGAATCCGAGAACAAACGAAGGAATAGTTGTCCAAGTGTAGACATGCCGCCAGAAAACATGTCGCTGAATCCGAGAACAAACGAAGGAATAGTTGTCCAAGTGCAGACATGCCGCCAGAAAACATGTGTTCTACGCTCTAAGCAACAGTGTCAGCGGATCCTGCAACATGGCTGATGATTGGTTTACTAGCTATGTTAACTATATTATTTATACGTTAGTTACTTATATTCAAAGATATCACTACTGCTCATTGAAAGTATGTGGACATTATGGTAAGAGTAAAGATTTCTGGTCGAAATTAAGTGGCGAACACAGTATGTCCCTCCATAGAAATATTCTGCTTGTGCACGATTTTCGTTTATAACTCGACATAGTCGGTAGCTCGGTAGATTCCTATTGACAAGCTTCGCAGTTGGGGATGTGGAGGTCCAATATGCCTTAGCCTTTACACGACTGACGTAAGCAAGTTATACTTCGGCTGAGCAGTATATGAGATATGCAGTGGTTTGTCCTCATTACTAACATAGCGCAATATACAGAGGAGAAGGCCGACAACAGACTGCGCAATATCCTGTACCTATGATCTATCCCAGGGGCTCGCTCATCGTCTCGTTCAAAGGTCACCAACGCTACAATTACTGTAGTTAGCTATTGAGGTGTAATTGTTATCAGTCTCCATTGCCGGGCCAGTCCCCATTGGCGGGCCAGTCCCCATTGGCGGGCCAGTCCCCATTGGCGGGCCAGTCCACATTGGCGGGCAGCCGGCCCGCAGCCGAGGCACTGTCTGGGTGTTTGCATCCTTCATGGTAGATGTATTAAAATTACGCACAATTCCGACAACAGATACATCCTAGTACGTATTATAGTTGATGTTGTTGATGTCACGAAACAAAAGAAGTATATCGCATGTCACGACAAAGTAATACTATCGTAGAGCAAGCTTATGTATGACCAGAATCCGTGATGTGCAGACTTATGTATGACCAGAATCCGTGATGTGCAAGCTTATGTATGACCAGAATCCGTGATGTGCAAACTTATGTATGACCAGAATCCGTGATGTGCAAGCTTATGTATGACCAGAATCCGTGATGTGCAAACTTATGTATGACCAGAATCCGTGGTGTGCAAGCTTATGTATGACCAGAATCCGTGATGTTCACCTAATTACATTTTACAAAGCATCTGCCTAAAAATTGCCGTTTTCAAGCGCAATACAGTGTTCGAGTTTATTTATTTATCTTGCACAACCGCAATGAACCTAATTGTGACATTAACATAAAAACAACTTTAACATCCTAACAGTTCAACATAAATCACTGACAAAGACAAAATTCAAGGCTAGCGGCCTGAATCTGGACGCTCTTAGCCACCTCAGATCACCGCCAGTGGCATCACATAAGGCAGCTGAAGCAGAAACACAAACACTGTCATCGAGGCTGCAACTGCTGCAGTGAAGCGTGCAACTTATTAACCAAATTTACATTTTTGTCGCGCTCCATCTCCTCCTCTCAGTCCTCCTGAGTATTCAACGAACTGGTAAACAATTACTGAAGCGAGACATATACGGAAGCCATTCACGGTTGTGTCACATTTCAATTTTTTATTTTGATTAACCAAAGAATACTGCTGCCAGAAACTATCTGACGAAACTACAAAGAACCGAGATAATAAATACACAACGATTATTTACCTATGTCTTTAATATGTATAGATGCTGTGTTATGATATCAGTCGCAGCATATTTTATTTCGATTATTCAGCAGGACAAATAACGCTACAGTGATACACGACATACGTTAGAGCACTACGACCGCACGTTGCATCGCTCAGTGCCACTGCCCACGCTGACATCGGTAGACCTTGTTATTGCAACACACTCTAGACGGCAGTCGTGAAACCATTCCACGCAAACTATTAAATCACGCAATCCCATTAGTGTTTAACGCAATGTATTCATTTGTATAATTATGTTAACCGAGGCAACTGCTCTGAAGGAAACTGTACAGGCAAATGGCAGCAAAACTATTGAAATTATCTTTTATGATAATCCAATATTGTAGCACAACGCCTCGGTACGCTCCATATGTTGACAGTTTCGACGTGGTAATGTTCATAAGTCAACCGAAAACTTCATTCTTTCATCAAAGACTACACTATCCACAGCTTACCGGTACATCGCACTTTGGTTGCAAGAAAACTTTCGAAAGCGGAAGGGATGAGCGGTGGCCGTCTCCAAATTTGCAGTGAGTTCACGAGGCGATACGGCGCTCTGTCTTTGAGCGCTGGACGTCTCCAACCGTGCAACGAGTTCACGAGACGGTGTGGTGCTCTGTATATAAGCGGTGGGCGTCTCCAACCTCATAAATGGTGTAACTGTCGAGTTGATGCAATAAGTTGCAATGCGAGCGTGCGTGCGTTGGTGCGTGCGTGCGCGCGCGTGCGTGCGTTGGTGCGTGCGTGCGTGCGTGCGTGCGAGCGTGCGTGCGTTGGTGCGTGCGTGCGTGCGTGCGTGCGTGCGTGCGTGCGTGCGTGCGTGCGTCAGATCCAAGTGACAACGTCCAATGAATGACAGTCGTGGAAACTGCGATGTTGATTATTGTGAGTAGATCAGACGTACTGTATCGTGTCTGTATTTGCATGTGTTGCAGATTAACATGTTCTACAGCGGAGATAGCTGGAGGGCGGGGGATCGACAACGAAGAAGTTAAATATAGCCAAGTGTTCATATGCATGTGTTTGCGTATGTTCGCGCGTGCATTCTCGCATGACTTACATAGGCCTACTGGTTATCTTTGGCTGACATGTCGCTTGTAAGCAGACATATACCATGTTTACTTCCACCGAAGTCGCGTAACCGTGCTCGCGGGCACTACTGCTAATCTTCTTTTGCAGCAAAATCTTGGTTTATGTGCACTTTTAGTATATGACATCATGCATAATATACTCAGTTATTCTTACTCTGCACGAAGCACAGCTACTGTTGCTAACTAAGGCTATTTCAAAGCACGTCATCGCTTAATAAGGAAAAAGCCCATGACAACAAACCAGACATGTTGTTGTGTTGTTAGTATTGCTGTACTTTGTATTAGTGTTGTTGTTGTGTTGTTAGTATTGCTGTACTTTGTATTAGTGGTGTTGTTAGTATTGTTGTACTTTGTATTAGTGTTGTTGTTGTGTTGTTAGTATTGCTGTACTTTGTATTAGTGATGTTGTTGTGTTGTTAGTATTGCTGTACTTTGTATTAGTGTTGTTGTTGTGTTGTTAGTATTGCTGTACTTTGTATTAGTGGTGTTGTTAGTATTGTTGCACTTTGTATTAGTGTTGTTGTTGTGTTGTTAGTATTGCTGTACTTTGTATTAGTGATGTTGTTGTGTTGTTAGTATTACTGTACTTTGTATTAGTGTTGTTGTATTGTTAGTATTGCTGTATTTTATATTAGTGTTGTTGTTGTGTTGTTAGTATTATTGTATTTTGTATTAGTGATGTTGTAGTGTTGTTAGCATTGCTGTACTTTGTATTAGCGTTGTTGTTGTGTTGTTAGTATTGCTGTACTTTGTATTAGTGTTTGGCTTAAGCTTTGCTGCGCTTTCAGTACTGTTGCACCATTAATCCTGTACGTTAGCTAATGTGTGGTTGTTCATTAATATCTTATATTAGTATTGTTATACTTACAATACTGGTGTACTCCTAGTATTACTCTACTAATAGCCACGTTGTTCTTTTAGTATTGGTACATTTACAGTAGCGTTGTGCTGTTCATAATGTTATACAAACAGTATTGTTTTACATTTGGCATCGTATAGTATATATATATATATATATATATATATATATATATATATATATATATATATATATATATATATATAACGATGCCAAATATATATATATATATATATATATATATATATCTTCCGAAAGACACAGGCAAAGTGGGGTGAACGAAATTGCCCAAGCTTTGAAACGACAGGAGGTGAAATCTAACCACCGTCCTCTCGACCGATTCACGGTCCGAAATGGTAATGCTTTCTGCTCAATGCTAAGGTTTTATTTAATATATATATATATATATATATATATATATATATATATATATATATATATATATATATATATATATATATATATATATATATATATATATATATATATATATATATATATATATATATATATATTTGGCATCGTTAGTTGGTATCTTCTATCTGGTGTCTAAGCCAGGGGACGTAAAAGATCCCACGCTGGGAGATAAAAAACAAAAAACATGTGGCAGACTCACTAGCTGTAGAGAAAGAGAATAAACCAATCATATGTTAGCCCTAGACAGGGCTGTTGAATGTCTTCAGTCATAGAGTTGAATGCCATCAGTCGTAATGAACAGCTGCACACCCACATATCATATAGATATGTGGGTGTGCAGCTGTTCATTACGCAAGAATCACAAGAATCAACTGAATCGATATTCATCGTGCTCAACAACGTAGACTAATCATATACCCATGTCTCAGATATAATCTTCGCCGATTTTATTGGACAATCGGCAATTGATCGATGTGATGGGATCCTTACACGAAAACGACGATTCATTGCTTCGGTATTGGTTTTAGGTTTCACAAATTTGTTTCACAGAAGACATAAGTCAAATTTACATATAATAACAAAACAAGTATGTCTTACACGTGTTTAATTAGTAGGTCAAAAACTAATTGTCATTTAACCCTCTGAAGTACATTGTTTTTAAGCCGGCCAGACCGCCGACTCGCTCGCTACAGTCCATTTACAACCGAAAAAAAGTAGTTTTGCATTACCTATTGTAATGATTACACGCCTTTGTCAACGGAACCTCCCGGAGGAAATACGATCGCTCGAAAGCCTAACGGCGTCTACCGGACCAATTTGCTATGGTTACTAATGGGTTCACGGCATATTCTTACATCCACGGATTACGCTAATTAGCCCCCCGTGCGGCCTGGTTGATATGCCTTCAGCAGGCGCTCGAATACAGTATTCTGCATAATTGCATTATGCGGTGTGACTGAAAACGGCCGGTAGAGACATGCCTGGCGACTGCCGCGTGCTGGTATGATACTTGTAATACTATCATTGAAACGTTTAGAGTATTTGTTCCCTGGAATACATAACGGTACATAACGGTATATATATTCAGATTACTGTGATCAAAAGCCTTGCATAACAAATGCTGACTGTGTAAAAGCATGCAAATATGACAAAACTCGTAATAAATAAAGATATGTGTAATCAAACCGGTTTCTTATCATTCATATTTACGTAACAGCCATATTTACGTAACAGCCATATTTACGTAACAGCCAATGTAACATGTATGGTTATTATTACTTTCTACCAATATATGTGAGACCAATTTAAGTTATTAACGGCGATAAGAATTCCAATATCAGTGACAAGAATACTTTCCACTCAAGAATAAACCCTAATTAAAAACTTTTAATTAGGCTTTAAAAACAGTATTTTGCTCTACATAGCATAATATGTAAATACGAAGTTCCTCAAAATAAAAAATAAAATATGGACATTCCAGTACCCAAATGGAGCCTACTCCCAAATGGCTTATGTTCTAATAATCAAACGACGGTTAGGCAGACAACAGTTTCTCTATCATTGGGTCAGACCATCGCGTCGTGTCTTGTAAGATCCAGTTTAGTCCTACAACACAACCTAGCCATGTCAAGAAGAGTCTAGCAGTTAATTAGTCAAGTGTAGAAAAAGATATAGATCTGCAACAACGTCACTCATTACAGGTTAACAACATATTTGACGTCAGTCAATTAACACAGAATACCATCAACTATGCAAGCTTCTAGTTGAGACACAGGATGACACAGCCAAATTTATTCTGCCAAAACGACACAGGGAAAAGAAACCAGTTACACGGGAGGATATCATTGTAACAAAAGCCAGACAAAACTACAATAGTAAATTCAAAGCTTTCCAAGAAAGTGGCATCACAGCAAACAATGCTGCCGTCTACAAAACGAAAACAACACTGTGTTTATCACACGCCACAGTGGCGCGATAGCAGACCGATTAGAAGGCCGGACTCTCAATCGAGAGAACCCGATTTTAAATCCCACTGCGGTCGCTTCGAACCTTTGGTAAATTTGATCACCCCACGTTGCCACAGTTCACCTGTTCAGTTCAGCTGTATAAATGAGTAGGCAATACAGACAGTGGTGGATATGTGAACGAATAGTCTTCGCGCAGAGTGGCTGAATGCTTCCCATAGAAGTTGAAATGGCCTTGGAATGAACAGGTCTGCCGGGGGTGAAGTGTAAAGCGCTTTGAGCAGTCCTAAGAACTGGATACCGCGCTATATAAGAACTTACCTTTACAGTCCACAGTTTACAGTTATATATCTTGAACAGAAGATACACAACATCCCCATCTGTGCACAAAGCAAAGAGTATAAAGTTGCATGGCAGGAGGTTAACACTGGTAGGAAGCTCAGTAAGCCAAATCGTTTAAATGGTAAACGTACATATAAAAGTGAGTCACAGTAGTATAGTAATTTTAATCTCCTACGTAAATCACTGTCTTTACAAATCTTGAAAAAGAAATAGTTACTACTGTAGATGAAATGTTATCAATTAAAAACAGGCCCATCACTCTTAGACTGGGTGCCCATAACTTTGATTTATGTAAACGACGCCAAAAGGTTTGACCCCATGGACAGAAGGTTTGACCCCAAGGACAGAAGGGACCACCCCCGAACATCTCAAAAATGCGTTGCTGCCAGGTCTGAGTTGGGGTTGCCCCTGAAACCACCAGTCAAAGGGGAGAAAAAAGAACATTTCTTTAGGGGAATGGCGCCAAGGCTAAAAAACAGTGTCAAATGTTCCCATGTGGTTCCCTGACTATGGAATGACTAATGCCAGCAATGTTAGGGGGGTTCCCCTGCCAGCAACCCCCAAAGAGTAAGAAAAAGTACATTTATTTATGGGAATTGCGCCAAGGCTAAAAACAGTGTCAAATCTTTCCTTGACGTTCCCTGCGTAAGGAATGACCAATGCCAGCCATTTTAGGTGGGGGACTCCCCTTGCCAGCAACCCCCATAAGATGAGAAAAGGGGCATTTATTTAATAGAATGACTCCGAATTAATGGACTGGCGCGAAAGAAAAAATGTTTCCTTGGAGTTTGACTGAATGGACCAACCCCCCAGCATCCCCTAAAAAGCGTTGCTGCCGCGTCTGGGCTGGTGGGGTTGCCCCCGAAATCACCCATCAAATTGGACAAAAAAGTACGTTTACTTATGGGAATGGCGCTAAGCTAAAAAAACAGTGCCAAATGTTAAGTTGGGGTTTCCTGAGTATGGAATGACCAATTCCAGCAATTTTAGGTGGGGACTGCCTCGGCTAGGAACCCCCAAGGGGTGCTAAAAGGGGACATTTATTTATAGGAATGATGCCAACGCTAAAAAAAACATTGTCAAATCTTTCATTACGGTTCCCCGAGTATGGAATGACCAATGCCACCAATTTTAAGTGGGGCCTTCCCCTGCTAGCAACCCCCAAAAGGTGTGAAAAGGGTAACTTATTTAATGAAATGACGCTTATTTAATGGAATGATTCGAAGGATAAAAAAGTGTCAAATGTTCCTGCGGGGTTCCCTGAGTATGGAATGACCAATGCCAAATAATTTAGGCGGGGCCTTCCCCCTGCTAACAACACCCAAATAGTGAAAAAGGGGCATTTATTTATTGGAATGACGCCAAGGCTAAACACATTGTCAAATCTTCCATTGAGGTTCCCTGAGTACATAATAACTAATGCCAGCAATTTTAGGTGGGCTCCCCCCCGCCAACAACCCCCAAAGGGTGATAAAGGGGGAACTCATTTACAGGAATGACGCCAAGGCTAAAAACAATGTCAAATTTTCCTTTAAGGTCCCCTGAGTACGAAAGGACCAGTGCCCGCAATTTTATATGGGGGCTTTTCCTGCCAGCAACCCCCAAGGGGTTAGAAAAGGGGCATTAATTTAATGGAATGACGCGCTGGATAAAAACAGTGACTGATGGCGGCATCCTCGTATATGAAACCGTGCTGCAAGTCAACAGCAAGTCAAGATGTGCAGTCATGGCCAGGGATCGTTTGGTGAATATGTGTTCCAGTCGTGGTGAAGAAATCCCCTTGGTATTCGACAAATACCTCTCACCATTGATCAGACTCGGAGCGAAAGCTGCGTCGATTAGGATGTCATCACACATTTACCATCAATGGACTTGACCAGGCTCTGCGGTAGAGTGGGACGGAGTTCTTAAACCTAGAGCATTCAGGGAAGAGGACCGTATATGACAGTATACACATCACATAGTGGTAAATGCGATGAAGACCAACAAAGGCGAACTGCTGCAAACAGAAGTACCCAATTAACGTGAAGGTCAATTCGAGGATGCCGACACCCTCACCCGACACCCTGATTGAGATTAACCCACACTGACGCCATTAGGCTTGTCGACGTTCCAGCTGTCACCTCCTTGTGTCTGATTGTTGTACGATTTCAAAACCTCTGACATCAACAAGGCAAGGTGCAAGGCCTTCGTGCGCATGAGTGGTGACAATGAGAAGGAACCCTTAGCTAGAATAAAAAAAAGATTAACTGTGCCTCTCCTCCCAATGCACCAAGATGCTGGTCAATCACATCAAAAGGGCCCACTTTGTGCAAGGATCTGGAAGAGGTCCGACCAGACTGATCCGACTGGCGAGGCGAGTACCACCGACTATAGATGGATCGAGACTGAAAACTGTTCGGAGCGTGACAAATGCACTCCTGGAGTCTCTCGCAGTAACTGCAACGGACGATGGGGACAGCGTGGGAGTGACGTCAGCAGACGATGAGTCAGGCAAGGCTTGGAGCGAGGACAGTGATGACATGTAATGCATTCATTATGACAATAAGTGTAATAATGGTGTTATTTTCCTTATGAATATATAATTGGACAATGAACAATGACTGTAAACATTGTTGAGTTTCTGTTTAAGTCATACAGAAACCAAGTGTTTCATTTTTCAGCAAGATCAGTTTGTACTGTGCTGTAGCATAGTAGTATCGGCCCCACCTAAAAGTGTTGGCATTGGTACTTCCGTACTCAGGGAACCCCAAGGAAAGATATGGCTCTGCTTTTGGCCTTGGCGTCATTCCATAATAAATGCCCCCATTTTCTCACCCTTTGGGGGTTGCTGGCAGGGGGAAGGTCCCACCTAAAATTGGTAGCATTGGTCATTCCATATCCAGAGATCCCACGGGAGCATTTAACACCGTTTTTATCCTTCGCATCATTCCATTAAATAAGCGTCATTCCATTAAATAAGTGCCCCCCCCCTTCTCACCCTTTGGGGTTGTTGGCAGGGGGACAATTGTTGGCATTGGTCATTCCGTACTTATGAAACCCCAAGGAAAAATGTGACACTGTTTTTAGAGTCGGTGTCATTCCCGTGGTTAAATAGCCCCTTTTTCGCACCCTTTATGGTTGCTGGCAGGAGGAATCCTAAAATTGCTTGCATTAGTCATTCCATACTCACGAAACCCCAATGGAACACTTGTTTTTAGCCTTGGCCTCATTCCCATAAATAAATGTACTTGTTTGCCCCCTTCGATGGGTGATTTCGGGGGCAACCCACAAGCAACGCATTTTTGAGATGTCGGGGGGTGACCCCTTCAGTCCATGGGGTCAAACCTTTTGGCGTCGTTTACATAAATAAGAGTTATATGCTTCCGGTCTATCTTAAGGAACTGTTAGAAGCAGATGCAAAATAGAAAAGCTTCTAGGATGGATCGTATCACCGCTGAAGTGTGAAAAACAGATGTTTTAACGAGGTACTACAGTGTCTGATGCGCGGAAACGCAGCTGTATCTTATTCCAAAGAAGTCTACCTACAAATCACATAGACATACGCCTAATGCACAATTGAGTTCTACTAACCGAATCAGACCGCATATAGAACCTACGACAACGCAGAATGGTTTCATAAAGGGATGTTCGTAGATTCCAGAAACGCTTATGACAACATCCGTCGGGGTAAACTGAAATATATTCTCCATTCCTACATAATTTGTCGAGGCCATCATGACTTTCTTCAAAAATAGTGACGCAGTGTCTTATCGGCAGATTGTAAAATTGATGCTACATTTCACATATCAGCTTGTGTTCGATAAGGTGATACACTTGTAAACGTACCTGTTTGCAGTTGTATTGCATTATACAATGAGAACTCTTATAGGTGAAGATGGCACTGCGCTAGGATTTGTATTCACACATCGACAGAGCACAATGCATCCTGAAAAGATTATAACTGATACTGATTTGGTCTGACGGTATCGCTCTACTCTTTAACACAATTAATTAAGCCCAAGAGATTCTTTATAGAGTTGAATCAGCAGGTATTAAACCACATCTGGTCATAAACCCGTACACGAAGGCGACTTCTTATATCTCGGTGGATGGATTGTTAATAATGAAAATACATAACAACCAGAATGACAAACATATGTGCAGCCTAGAACAGACTTGGGAAGATGGGGAAGTAAAGCTCAACAAAAGCATCTGAAAAGCACTGAAGATCTCCAGATATAAAGATAAAATACAAAAGGATAGCTATATATAGAAACACCGAAGATCGTAGAGATAATTAGACGGGGGCGATCCAATTTGCAGGTCGCTGTTCCAGAAGTAAATCGAGAGAGCTGGTTACTTGGCAACCAAAGCATGGACAGAGAAAACCTGGGTGACCAGGAAGACCATGGTGACTAGGGAGACCATGGAGACCAGGAAGACCATGCCTAACTTACAAAAACCTACTCGCGTCTGAATACAGGATAACACCATATACCTGAACTTTTAAAGGCTATGCTGAAAAAAACACCAGTAGAAAACTATCGTGAACAACGTTTACGGGATCTGTCCTCCGGGTGACTAGATCTGTCCTCCGGGTGACTAGATAAGTCCTCCGGGTGACTAGATCTGTCCTCCGGGTGACTAGATCTGTCCTCCGTGTGACTAGATCTGTCCTCCGGGTGACTAGATCTGTCCTCCGTGTGACTAGATCTGTCCTCCGGGTGACTAGATCTGTCCTCCGGGTGACTAGATATGTGACTAGATATGTCCTCCTGGTGAGATGATGAAACCCAGCGACCAATTGACCGAGCGACAACGGTCATCTTGGTTTTGATGGAGTTATCCCGAAGGTTTGCTGGGATCACATTCCGTAATTAAATTGCCCCTCTTTCTCACTTTACCGAAATGTCTTGAAAATGTTCACACATTTTATAAGTTGAATATTAGATGTTAGATTAAGTTATCTCCATGCGCCATGTGTTCTCACTGGCGTAAATAACCTGCAGTTACCTCCATGCGCCATGTGTTCTCACTGGCGTAAATAACCTGCAGTTACCTCCATGCGCCATGTGTTCTCACTGGCGTAAATAACCTGCAGTTACCTCCATGCGCCATGTGTTCTCACTGGCGTAAATAACCTGCAGTTACCTCCATGCGCCATGTGTTCTCACTGGCGTAAATAACCGCAGTTACCTCCATGCGCCATGTTTTCTCACTGGCGTAAATAACCTGCAGTTACCTCCATGCGCCATGTGTTCTCACTGGCGTAAATAACCTGCAGTTATTTTATAAACAATGTGTTCTTGACATAGGAATATTGAAGGATGCTTTCGCTGGAAGTGAACCGACCCCGGGTTGATAAGTTTTGGAAGTTATGATAGAAGGGGCGAGTGCGTCACGAGTAACCATGCTTGACCAAGAAACAGAAGGAACCTACCGATATACCCAGCTAAAAAGGGCGCACATAGCCACAAAATGCGCAATAATTTTACCTAATAAAATATATTTACGGCCCTGAATTAGGTCCGCGGTTATTTGGCACGCAGAAGCAAAATCCCTTGAGCTCGAAGATTAAACCTGAATGTGGTCGAATCTGCCAGTACCAGGATCCATAGAGAGACGAAGTAATGTGTTCTCAAATGATGCGTATTTAACGTGACACCAAAAGCACACGATGGAGTCAAACTGTAACTGTCTTCGGTAGAAATATGAAACTAGGAATACCTTGGAGTCGGCTGAGACCGGATGGACGCAGATGAATGACAGCATCTTTAATTATTAATTAATTAATTAATTTACAATTCACGTGAACACACATACATACATGCATACATACATATATACATCCAGGCATGCATGTATTTCACTGACAGGCAATCATTGTCACTGCAAAGGTTCTGATGTTATTGGCATTCAGTGGACAACTCATTTCGTTTGCTTGTATATAAATCATCCGCAATATTTCGGTCTGTTGGGTTTGTTAATATATCGATGCAATATAATCTGCAGCTGTTCCCATGAGTACTGCTACAACCTATGCATGCATGTTATTCTAATAAAATACAGTTATTCCTGTGAGATTAATTACAATGTACGTGTTCACATAAATGTATGTTGACACTCAGCAAATGCATAGAATGCTTAGACTTTCAAACACATATTGTGTGGAATGCAGAACCCACCTTCTGGCGAAGAATAACAAACAAACAGTTTGTCTGTAAGTCAAAACACATTCTCCTACAATGTCAAATTCACGACTTGACTACAATTACAGAAATGGATTAGTCAAATACAAATACTGACTAAAACATCAGGTATCTGAAACCCAATGTGTGCCTAGCATGGTAAATCAATATTATGCATAGAATGTATTGTGCATATAATGGTTAAACATACGTTTTGCCAATAGAACTACACACCTAAGACCTAATGCTTTTGTAATTCCACTTCAAGTACAGATTCGTTGCATGGTCCGAGAGCTTACGCAATTGAAGGAAGGCCGACACTTGCGAACCACTGCTCCCCGGGCAATGAGAGTCTGGCAGCGACAGCTGGAGGCTAATACACGGCACATGCTGCAAGGAGCACTTACCGAATGATTTTATTGACAGGTGGCTCATTTCATAAACAGGAACGATGTGTTCACAAATTGCCGAAGGTCTGCTGTGCGTCGTTAGTGCCATCCAGCCAGCTAATCATGCAATACGCTGCGTTCAAAAGCTAAACATTTCTCGAAATTCGCTTAGTGCAATCGTTGGAGCGATGCCCGCGGCAAGTAGCACTGCTAACACAATGACGGCGGGCTGTTGTCGAGATAATGGAGACAAACGATGCTCTGGAATGTAGTTTAAATATTGATTATGCTACGAAGAGTAATGATGATATTGTTAATGATGACAACGGAAAATATTACAATGTTGTAGATTAGTATTATTATCATCATTATCATTATTACAATTGCTTTCTTCATCATCGTATACATATTTGTCACAGCGTATATGAAGCTTGACTAGTGGTGCTGTTGATCACAGTGAACATAACGCCATTGCGATAACTAGTTGTGTTTTTATATTATTTTTATTTAAGCCATTGCGTGACTAGTGGTGTTGTTGGTGGCGAAGGACATACATTCTATAGAGTGTACTGATTATGTTTTCATCACGACGGACACTGAGCCAAACGAGGGATGTTGTTGATCACAGTTGACATGAAGCCAATGCATAAGTGTTGTTGTTGGTCACAGTGGAATCGAAGCCAATGCGTGACGAGTTATGTTGTTGGTCATCGTGTGACAGGACTATGCCACCAAACATTATGTCCATCAAGGAGCAAACCTTTCCAGTACTGAGTAGATCCTACTGCAATTTTAGCTTCGCTTGGCAGGTCATGTAGTAGGTTTTCTTTGGAGAACTGACAAATAGCAAGCCTGACAGAGGTGCACATCTCAAGTGATACTAAAACAGTCACACATTACTGTTGCTGTTGAGTACCACTTCTTGGTGTACAAAAGTGAAGACCGACGAGCGGCCTCTCTCGTACAGCTGCCTGTCATTTTGAAGTTGAACGGCGGGAAACCCTTGAAGAGAAATTATGAAAATTATAAAGTAAAAGGAGACCGTCTCTCTGGCCTTTCCTATTCTTGATATCACACACACAAACCGGAAACACACACACATACACACAAACACGCACACGCACGCACACACACATACACACACGCACGCACGGACGCACATACGGACGTACATACAACGCACATAAGCAGAGCAATCAACAACCAGATAAACAACACACATACTCGTCCACATATGTGTATGCACAACACAAACCACGCGCACATCAATCAGTTGCGACGACAGAAGCCAAGCATACCGAGCGACACATGTGCTTAGAGCTGATAGTGGACTACTCTGATAACGTAGCAGCATATCGATCGTGTGCGTGATTGTAGTCGGCGATCTCTCCTTTGATGCAGTCCCGCCATCTCCTTTGGTGTCACGCCTGCTGTCGCCTTGGACGGACGGACGGCCGTCCATTTGTTGTCACGCCTGCTGTTGCCTTGGACGGACGGCCGTCCATTTGTTGTCACGCCTGCTGTCGCCTTGGACGGACGGCCGTCCATTTGTTGTCACGCCTGCTGTTGCCTTGGACGGACGGCCGTCCATTTGTTGTCACGCCTGCTGTCGCCTTGGACGGACGGCAGTCCATTTGTTGTCACGCCTGCTGTTGCCTTGGACGGACGGCAGTCCATTTGTTGTCACGCCTGCTGTCGCCTTGGACGGACGGCCGTCCATTTGGAGAAAACGTCAATGTGTATAATAATTATTATTATCATTGCTTTGTAAGGAATGTTCCACGATGTTCACTTGTTAACCTAACGATTGCTCTACGGGACATTGCCACTGAGTTTGAGATATTGATCACTGATGTTTTTTTGTAACAAATCAATATTTAACAATAGTGTGACTGTTTGTGTCTTAATATTGTAGAAACTACACATCCTCCTGTCGGTGTTAAGTGTGTTCTCTGCCAGTGTTAACCAATTACAACTTGGTATGGACCATTAAAAAATTTAATGTTTCATGGTAATCATCATTGAAATGAGAATGCCTCCATCATCAACGGTACCCATCCAGCCTTGCCCATTGAAAATGAACAAACTGTGGTCCATACTACCAAAAATACGCATCCTCTGCACATGACAACTTGGTAGTTTGTAAGTGACTGTGATGATAACACTATTTACAACATTTCAAGACAAACAACATTATCACAAAAATATATATCGTGATGGCTTCTTGGAATCCAACTCTAGTCCAGTCGAAGGATTTCGTAACTTGGAAGGAACGTGTCGGTGTCGATGCTACGGGAACCACGATGATTACAGGCTAACGACGTAGTCATTGCCATGATTATGACATCAGAGTGATGATTATGATTATGACATTTGAGTGACGTCCACGGTGACGGTGTAACAACGTTTATTTCTATTGAAAAACATACTTGACATTGTTACCAAATACTGATGTATTAAGAATTATGTTTACCCAATTTATACTTGGTAATACATTACTGCCTATAGAAACAGGCAGGTGGTTCAATATTTATATAAATTAAAGGTAAGTGTAATAGAAATGGCATCAAGGAACAATTTAATCATTTGTTTAAATGCAACACTCTCCGAGACCAAATACGTATTTTCTTTACTGTAGATATTATACTAATCACTTTATTTGTGTTGTTTTAAAGTCCTTCCCTAAATTCGACTTTTGCTAGACTCATAGCAAATTCATTTTAAGAAATAGTTTGTGAAATTATCAGAGAAAAAAATGATTAAATTACTTAATGTTTGAGTCAAACATTAATTTAAGTGTACAATGGAAACGCTGACATTTCGTAACTTTGTCATGTGATCGGCGAGAGGATAGAAATCACGTCTATGATCGACATTGACCGCAAAGTGTTTATCATGTTGGATATCCAGAGATTTAATGACTAAAGTCAATTCGTTCGAAGATTTCAAAAAAAAATACGCATTCACACACTACATATTTGGACATCAACGAACCGGATTCGCGATAAGCTAAATCAGTTGAGGGTGGAGTTTTCACATTCACATGTCTGTATGGGGGCCATACAATTGAGTTTGTTTATTTACTCCCTACCAGCGCACCAAAAATATGTGCATTTGTGTTGTCAAGATGTTTAAGCCACGTGTAGCCATGTCGTCTGGCGAGCAGAAGAAGAACTAAGTCGTCCCAGAATAGTTGTTGGTAAAAGAAAATATTGACTAAACTATTCTCTACCAAATTGATGAACATTTTCCCCAAATGTGTGGACAGTTATTCATAGCAGTGCGTGTTTGCTTCTCACGTAATTGTTCTCATCGACTGTAATCTAAGAAATAAATAAATTTAATTTTTAGGACAACTGAGTACGTTTTCACCGCACACACACACGCACGCACATGCGGTCACATTCTTGTATTTGCAGTGATCTTACCTGATCTTCATCTTGATTGATTATATTGATTATCTCCTTATTGGAGCATCACTCAACGTTCGGGGAAAGCGTTCATGTCTTTTATGTTAATGTATGATTTGTACAGCATGTAAGAACAATTTAGGACTGGCCGATTTGTTGGCGTCGACCATTTCAGTTATTGACAGTCTTCACAAAGAACAAGCGCCTTTTGGGAACATTAGTCTTCGGGTCGGTATTTGAACTTTGACCACACCGACAACGAGTGATTTTAACATCATTGATTTGTTGTACGGCTGCAAGGGGCAACCACAACGAATTGGCCGACGTAACTGGGTAGCCCCAGCCAGCTGCAGGTGGCTTGTCGGTGGTAGCCCAGCCAGCTGCTGGTGGCTTGTCGGTGGTAGCCCAGCCAGCTGCTGGTGGCTTGTCGGTGGTAGCCCAGCCAGCTGCTGGTGGCTTGTCGGTGGTTTCCATAGAACCAAAATTTAATGTATCGGTGTAATAACATGGCATAGCCATCTAACGGTATCTAATGGACATACTCTAAACCAGTGTTCGGCAACCTTTTTGAACGGAGGGCCAAATTAGTGACTTGGAATAGGTCAGTGGGCCACACATACACGCACGCACGCACGCACGCACGCACATGCAAACACGCACATAAAGGATATTATCATTCTTGTAACACGTACAATATATATATATATATATATATATATATATATATATATATATATATATATATATATATATATATATATATATATATATATATATATATATATATATATATGCATGCAACATACATACGTTGTGTGTAGCAGTGGTATCGAGTGTTGTTGTAGATAGGTCTGATTTTGAACAACAGTTCGATAGTCATTATGCAAAATTTAATGTATCGGTGTAATAACATGGCATAGCCATCTAACGGTATCTAATGGACATACTCTAAACCAGTGTTCGGCAACCTTTTTGAACGGAGGGCCAAATTAGTGACTTGGAATAGGTCAGTGGGCCACACATACACACGCACGCACGCACGCACGCATGCACGCACGCACATGCAAACATGCACACAAGGATATTATCATTCTTGTAACACGTACAATATATATATATATATATATATATATATATATATATATATATATATATATATATATATATATATATATATATATATATATATATATATATATATATATATATATATATATATATGCATGCAACATACATACGTTGTGTGTAGCAGTGGTATCGAGTGTTGTTGTAGATAGGTCTGATTTTGAACAACAGTTCGATAGTCATTATGCTGTTTAAAAACACACATTATTCATGTTACGTGTTCTTGGCATGCCGCTGATGCCATATTGACCCGTGTGCCACTGACGTCTGATGCTAGAGATGTTGCTGCGCCACCAAGTGTCCCACATCTGGCTGCAAACTTGACACTGCGAGCCTCAGCACGTCATCCAAATGTCCATCTGTTACATGCGTTCATTGCTTGGATTATACGAAGTTCATGTTATAATAATAAAAATAATAAAATTACTTCTTTGGCGCCAATATCATCGGAAAATCCAAGCTCAGTGGCGCAACAAAACCAAAGGATTAGGCATTCTCGTTACCATGTACAATGCAAAAAGTCGTCAACCGATGGATGGAGGTGCCAAGAATCTAAGGA
>BSQZ01000029.1:740000-1112500 GCA_033239005.1 Lamellibrachia satsuma
ATTGCAAAATATGATAAGCTTTTTCAACCTCTGGAATTGACATCTCACTGCAAGTAGCAGCAGACGAAGTCGGGCAATGGACAGCGAGCAATAAAATAGCGCTGAACTACGACAAGACGAAAGAACTGCGAACATGTTTCAAGAAATCAAACCCAGGCGTCGCACTGCTAACCATCGACAACAGATCAATCCAACAAGTTAACAGCATTCGTCTATTAGGAGTGACTCTATCTGAAGATCTTAAGCGGCAATCGCACATAGAAGAAATCACGTCTATGTTTCATCATCCTTCTCAAAATAGCCGGCATTGACCCTCACCATCTCATCAACGTATACACTTCAATCGTCCGATCGGTATTTGAGTATGCATGCCAAGTGTGGTACACGAACCTTACAAAAAAGCAAACAAAACAGTTAGAATACATTCAGAGACGGGCAATGCCGATCATTTTCCAAGATAAGTCATACACCGAAGCCATCACCGCAGCCAATCTACCAACGCTGTCAGACCGAAGCCATCACCGCAGCCAATATACCAACGCTGTCAGGCCGGAGGAAGACGTTGAGCAGAACACATGCAACAACCTTCACATAAATTACATATTCTGCCTCCCCCGGGAAACTCAACTCACACAACTCGAAACACGAGGACATACAGTGTGCCGCGTAGCTGAAGATTTCATAACCCTTTTACACCATAATGCTTTAAGACACTGGCAGTAATTATGTACTCATTTATAATTTTTTTACTTTTTATGTAATAGTAGTAGACCATATAATTTATTTTACTATAGTATTGCCTGTTTTAATGTATGATTACGTCCTTTATATGTACCTTGTTTATTTACAAACATAACTTTACATATGGTGTTCATACACCTTTTAAATTTGCTATATTTTAAGTCATGTTTTTTGTGTTAATTTATTTATTATCATTGGTTGTTTTACTGCGCCAATTGTATAATTGAACTGCTATAGTTGCCATTTTAATAAAAAATATTATTATTATTATTATTAGATACATTTCTCTGGCGCTGCAGCGTTAAGTATGAGTTGCAATTATATTCTCTTGATTATATCGTGAATTGGAGTATCGGGGCAGTGATATATCATTGAGCGATAACGCGTTGGTGTCGCTTGATTGCTCCCAATAATGTCAAAGTGACGGGCGCATTAATCGATCTTAATACTCATTAACAGGATGGGACTCTACATTAGCACTGTTAATTACCAGCAACAGCCAATCAGAATGACAAGCATGCACGTCCCATATCCTCAAAATGTAAAATTATTTTATTGGCATGCCTCGACATGGTTGACATGACATTGTTTCCGTGACACAAGCTCAATAGTCAGTACACAACGAGACGCAGGGCACACATATTAATACTGCCACTTTATCTTGTTATCATTTCGACGCTATTCGCTATCAAAAGTTACAACTAAACATACTTCTGCTTGGAATGTCTACTGGTGAGGTCGGTTCCCAGGTTCATCGTGTCTGCCCCTCCCCCCCCCCATCCCACCAATTTCGTGTCTGCAAATTTTCGCCTTTCATCTAATCTATCTAAGTACTTTACTTGTTCAGATACCCATTGTGTCGATTAATTCAATTAATCATAAAATTATCAATGTCCATTGCAAATGGTTTTTACCTTTATCGATCGACGCATCCTACATTTCAGTTTGATGTTTTAACATGACCATATGTTTTAACATGACCATACACTATGATTCGGTGGCATTTCCACTGGATATCAACGTGACGTGTTTTCGATGTGATGGGGTGTTTTGCTTCCACAGACAGACTCCAGATATAATGGAGCAACGTATTTTACTGTCTCTTCCGAAAGACACAGGCAAAGTGGGCTGAATGAAATTGTCTTAACTTGGAAACGGTTATTATTTATATATATGTTATCTTATTTTCTTTTGTGGCTCTTGTTTTATTTAAGACAAGCTATCCGTGGACTATCTTGTGGTACTCATTTTGTCCATAATCTGGTCAAGTCGGTGAGATTAATGAAAAATCGATGGCGCTAAGTTTCTAGAATATAATTTTATTTACGAATTTTGGTGAAATTTAAAACACATTGGTCAACGAATCCGTGAACAGTAACTGTTGAAGCAACATGAAGCAAACAAGTTCGTTTTTATAGCTTCCGAAGTGGCTATTCGGTGTACCGAACGCTCATCGTCATCGTAAACTTTATATACTGAACAGCTGCTGGTCTTCACAAACTGTTGTCCCGAATTCAGATGCGAGTAGGTTTGGAAAAGTTAGACCTGTTCTCCCTGGTTTCGTTGCTCTCCCTGGTCTCCCTGGTCTCCTTGGTCTCCCTGGTCTCACTGGCCTGGTCTCACTGGTTTCACTGGTCTTCCTAGTCTCACTGGTCTTCCTGGTCTCCCTGGTCTCCCTGGTCTCACTGGTTTCACTGGTCTTCCTGGTCTCACTGGTCTCACTGGTCTCACTGGTTTCACTGGTCTTCCTAGTCTCCCTGGTCTCACTGGTCTTCCTGGTCTCCCTTGCCTGGTCGTGCAAATTGGGCTGACCTCCATCTGGTTGCACTAAGATATTTGGCGTTTACATGTATAATTATCGTTTTGCCTTTTAATATTTTAATCTAGAGATCTTGAGGGCTTTTTAGATTATCTTCCCTAAACTGTTGAAGGCTGCTCAAATATTTGCCATTATAGTTGTTATGTGTTTAGGCTATATAGTAATAAAGTGGAGGCCAACTTAAGAAAAGAAAGTGGAGGCCAACTGAAGATAAGAAAGTGGAGGCCAACTTAAGATAAGAAAGTGGAGGCCAACTTAAGATAAAAAAAGTGGAGGCAAACTTAAGATAAGAAAGTGGATGCCAACTTAAGATAAGAAAGTGGAGGCCAACTTAATTACATGCTGATTCAACTCTAAAAAGAAGCTCTTGGGCCTGGTTGATTTTGTTAGAGAGTAGAGCGATGTCGTCAAAAAACATCAGTATCAGTTTGGACCTTTGCAGGCCCAATATATCATATATTGTTGTTTGAACCATTGTTGTAAAATTATCGAGAATGCGAGCTGTTGTTTGTAGAATAGGCCTACGGGTACGTTGATGAATTGATTAATTCAACTCAAAGCGTCCTCAGAATGGAGTTGTTATTTGTAGAATACAGAACGCACTTCATCAGCAGCCTATAACGGTCTGTCTCGTTATCGGCTTATATAATAATGCATCGAAAATCGAATGTATGAATATTTGCGCGTACAAGCATTGTAGTCCTTAAGCACTTGCGGGACCTACTACGGATGGAGTGGGCGATCATGGTTGCCACGTTTGATTAGCGGGTTCGTTTCTTCTGGAAAGATGGTATAATTTAGCTTAGGACAAGAAGACAGACATGGGTTAGTCGATGTTGTCAGTCGCGACTTTCTGTTGTGCCTTGTGTTGGCCGTGATGAAGAGAGAGCGTGTCAGTGTTCAATGATTTGTAAACAGCTCAATTGGCTTTAAGTTTCGTGATCGAGTGTGGCCAACAGAGAGACAACATAGAGAAAAGCCAATTTCACAAATGCTTCTTCTTCTTGTTCGTCCATCGCGAAGCGAAGATGACCATGTTCATCATCACTATAGATGACCATGTTCATCATCACTATAGATGGGTTGGTATTGTGTTAGTTTTCGGAACGTTCTTCCACATACAGAACTCGACACTGTAGATAACTGATTCTTTTGAGTTGATGGCTCGTGATTCCCAATACATGCGTTTAGCGCTGATATAAATGAGATCATTGTAACGAGGCGAATGCCTTCATATCGAACGCGAGTCCTCCAGCTGGAGCCCTCCACACAGCTGGAGACCTCCACACAGCGCGAGGCCTCCACACAGCTGGAGACCTCCACACCGCTGGAGACCTCCACACAGCGCGAGGCCTCCACACAGCTGGAGACCTCCACACAGCTGGAGACCTCCACACACCTGGAGCCCTCCACACAGCTGGAGCCCTCCACACAGCTGGAGCCCTCCACACAGCTGGAGACCTCCACACAGCTGGAGACCTCCACACAGCTGGATACCTCCACACAGCTGGAGACCTCCACACCGCTGGAGCCCTCCACACAGCTGGAGACCTCCACACAGCTGGAGCCCTCCACACCGCTGGAGACCTCCACACAGATGGACACCTCCACACCGCTGGAGACCTCCACACAGCTGGAGACCTCCACACAGCGCGAAGCCTCCACACAGTTGGAGACATCCACACCACTGGAGACCTCCACACAGCTGGAGACCTCCACACAGCTGGAGATCTCAACACAGCTGGAAACCTCCACACAGCTGGAGACCTCCACACAGCTGGAGACCTCCATACAGCTGGAGACCTCCACACAACTGGAGACCTCCACACAGCGTGATGCCTCCACACAGCGCGAGGCCTCCACACAGCTGGAGACCTCCACACAGCTGGAGACCTCCACACAGCGCGAGGTCTACACAGAGAACAAAGATGCCACACAGCCCGAGGCCTCCATCCAAGCATCAAATAACTGATTATTTCACCAAAGGTTTGGTTTTTCTCAAAATGAATTTGAAATGGGACGAGCGAAACAATCGAATGGCACTGTTCTTTTTTGTTTTTCTTTTGTAAAACTGCATAAATTCTCTCCAAATTAGTTTGACAGCAGTAGAGAATTAAGAACGACGTTTGCCGTACATACACACGACGCTCGTTGGACACTCCTAATAGTACGGAGTGGTTGCATTCGTAATAACGATACTTTTTGCACATTATACATCGACTACATTCAATCATCGCCATAATACAATGTGACGAACCACGTTGTGTCTAATGCTACTGATGCCGGTCTCCTAGTAGACGTGCATAAAATATGAGCAGATCATCACATTAGGCCCACAGTACACGGCTTGTCACACAAATTAAGCCTGACGTGCCACGTGTGGCCACTTACGCACATATCGATTCAGTATTATACCGACCTTATATAGCCCACCGCCAAGTAATCATATCTAATTGGTGGGTATCGTGACATGCCTAACGATGCAAAGCCGCCCCGGAGAGGTTTTGCTGCAATGTTGCTACGTGCACTCTATCATAATACGTTCTCGTCGTTAAATGAGGCAATAATAAGTACTGCATACATTCGATTAAATTCAAAACTCGTCAAAACAAAATAAAATTCACTACAAGCATAAAAATAGGGTCATCAACCATTTTCCAGTTAAACTACTTGGCAGTGATACATTCCCATCAGATAATGTTCATGATCTACGTTGTGTCTTTGATAGTGACTTCAACTTTCGCCTGCATATTTCTCAAGTATGTAAATCCTGTTTCTATCATATACGTCTTCTCCGTCGACTTCGGCGTCATATATCTATATATACTGCTAACCAATATCAACGGCATTAATTAGTAGCCGCCTTGACTATTGTAATTCACTACTAAATAGCATTGCTAAAAGAAACTTGGCTAAACTCCAACGAGTACAACATTGTCTGGCACGTGTGGTTCTACCACTACTTAAACAGTTACACTGGCTTCCAGTTTCTTATCGAATTAATTTTTAAGCTGTCCACTCTTACATATCGTGCTCTATTTACACAACAACCACCCTACTTGGCTAGTCTCATCTCTGCATCTTTCAAATATCTCTAGGTAGCTCTGATCATCAATTTCACAACTTATTGTGCCTAAAACAAAACTTAACTTGGGTAAACGTGCTTTCTCTGTCGCTGCGACTAGGGTCTGGACTGAACTCCCCATCACTTTGAAAATATCTGAAACTATAGCTAATTTCCGAAAAAATTCAAGACATATTTATTCCGAATTGCATTTCCACCATAAATCTTCGATTGTCCCTCTTTCTGATAATGACTTTTGCACGCCCCTGTTCACGATTAGGCTTAATGATTCTGTTTTGTTGTGCCTCTGAGCTCAGGTTCCTGAGGATAAAGGCGCCATAGAAATTAATTATTATTATTATTATTATGAACATATGCTCGACACTTCAAAAGCGCTTCGCAATAGTATGGTCAATGAATACAACGTAGTACAACCAACGCCGTGGAAATATGTGAATGTGGCTTACGACAGGCGTAACATTACAAATGCTGTGATATATGAAATGGAATATAGTTACACCAGCGAGATGCAGTGTTTGCCATGACTCCAGGCAACTGGACGCGTGGATGGCGGTGCTAATCAACACTGGAAACATATCTCTAGTTCACCATTATAGGCCATGACACAGTATGTGTCGTTGTAGATCGGATATACATTACAGCCTTCTCCCGTTTCCAAACGTGTCTATAGTTCGACCGGGCTAACATAATCGCTGTCACATGGATACTATTGCCCATTAGCACGTTGCAATACTACACCATTTCCGATTCGAGGATTCAGCTTTAGTATTGCTTAAGCAATTAACAACATGAGCTGCCGGGGCCGTCATCACTGTCTTCACCAAAATCGAGCTGAAGCAGCCGTCGTAACTGTCACCGCCAGCAACAGCAACTGCCAAAACAGTCATCATAGTCGCCGCTAGCAAAAGGGACTGCAGCAGATGTCATTTCTGTCACCGTCAGCAACAGGTGCTGCATCAGTTATCACTGTCAACACCAGTTGCAGCATCAGTCATCACTGTCAACGCCTGCAACAGGAGTTGCAGCAGCAGTCATCACTGTCAACGCCAGCAACAGGAGTTGCAGCAGCAGTCATCACTGTCAACGCCAGCAACAGGAGTTGCAGCAGCAGTCATCACTGTCAACGCCAGCAACAGGAGTTGCAGCATCAGTCATCACTGTCAACGCCAGCAACAGGAGTTGCAGCAGCAGTCATCACTGTCAACGCCTGCAACAGGAGTTGCAGCAGCAGTCATCACTGTCAACGCCAGCAACAGGAGTTGCAGCAGCTTTCATCACTGTCAACGCCAGCAACAGGAGTTGCAGCATCAGTCATCACTGTCAACGCCTGCAACAGGAGTTGCAGCAGCAGTCATCACTGTCAACGCCTGCAACAGGAGTTGCAGCATCAGTCATCACTGTCAACGCCTGCAACAGGAGTTGCAGCAGCAGTCATCACTGTCAACGCCAGCAACAGGAGTTGCAGCAGCAGTCATCACTGTCAACGCCAGCAACAGGAGTTGCAGCAGCAGTCATCACTGTCAACGCCAGCAACAGGAGTTGCAGCAGCAGTCATCACTGTCAACGCCAGCTACGGGAGCTGCAGCATCAGTCATCACTGTCAACGCCAGCTACGGGAGCTGCAGCATCAGTCATCACTGTCAACACCAGTTGCAGCAAGAATCATCACTGTCACCATCAGCAGCAGGAGATGCAGCAACAGTCATCACTGTCAACGCCAGCTACGGGAGCTGCAGCATCAATCATCACTGTCAACACCAGTTGCAGCAGCAAACATCACTGTCACCATCAGCAACAGGAGATGCAGCAGCAGTCATCACTGTCAACACCAGCTGCAGCAGCAATAATCACTGTCACCATCAGCAACAGGAGATGCAGCAGCAATCATCACTGTCACCATCAGCAACAGGAGATGCAGCAGCAGTCATCACTGTCAATACCAGTTGCAGCAGCAATCATCACTGTCACCATCAGCAACAGGAGATGCAGCAGCAATCATCACTGTCACCATCAGCAACAGGAGATGCAGCAGCAGTCATCACTGTCAACACCAGTTACAGCAGCAATCATCACTGTCACCATCAGCAACAGGAGATGCAGCAGCAGTCATCACTGTCAACACCAGTTGCAGCAGCAGTCATCACTGTCACCATCAGCAACAGGAGATGCAGCAGCAGTCATCACTGTCAACACCAGTTGCAGCAGCAGTCATCACTGTCACCATCAGCAACAGGAGATGCAGCAGCAGTCATCACTGTCAACACCAGTTGCAGCAGCAGTCATCACTGTCACCATCAGCAACAGGAGATGCAGCAGCAGTCATCACTGTCAACACCAGTTGCAGCAGCAGTCATCACTGTCACCATCAGCAACAGGAGATGCAGCAGCAGTCATCACTGTCAACGCTAGCAACGTAAAATTCTGCAGCATCAGTTAGACCCTATAACTCGGAGAGTCTGCGACAAGTTGCCATCACAAGTATAACTTTGAATGGTGTATATATTGCAACCGTTAAAGAACAACAATTATCCTGCCTAGAAAATACCGTTTTCTCTAATTGTATTATATTCTTGTCTTTGTGTTGCGTGTCGTGCATCATAAATTATTGTAACTGGCGTCATGTCATGACGGCATCATGAGTACCGACCTTATTCACCACACTCGATACATCTGTAAAGAACTGATAGTTATGAACAACCATACATATAGCAACCACGTTGTCGCATAAATCCACAAATAAGATCAGGTTCTCAATTTGACGTTATGTTGGAGTGAACTAGGTTAAGTTTCATTAAAGAGACTGACGAAGCACGTGTCGAAACGCGCCATGTTGTCACACAGTAAAATAACAAAGTAGGCAGCACTAAAACATTAAGTTTTTACAAAGTTAAGAACAGTTGGAAAATCGATTGTCCACAAGTCGGCCAACATCAGCACTGAACGCCAACTGTTATTAACAAAGTTAATAACAGTTGGAAAATCGATTGTCCACAAGCCGGCCAACATCAGCACTGAACGCCGAGCACCTCGCTAGGCGGATAATTTGAGCGACTGATCCGGTACAGCACTTCCGTGCACCGACATCCACGCCATTCATGTCTTGATTTATCGTTGTCGGGTTTCGTGATGTTGCCTCTGACACGCTGAACCGACAGCCTACGGGAGAGTGCAGAACAACTTACAGCTCCGGTAGGGCGATAGTTCGATCGGTGTTCCCGAAAACATTAGTTTGAATTCCAAACGCGCATTCCTTCATACTCAAACGTGCCACGTAAGCTGATGAATAAGTCAGTGATAAGTTGGTGTGTGATATTTGAGAGCTCGCATGGATTGCCAGTGACACTGACAACGAACGTACGTGGTACATACGCTGCAAATGTGCTCCATTATCTGGATGATGGGGAGTGACGCCCGCTATTAAATGAACTATTCCCTTTTAGATAATCCAATGTTACCTGCTCGGTTAGGTGGGAATATAATGTGACTAGCTGAATAATCCACACAAATTAGCCAGGCGCAGTCGCCACACTTCTAATTACCCTGGTCGAGTGCGTGGTGAGATGGAGGTTAGCCCAGTAAACACAGACAGTACAGCCGTACTAACTGTATCGCCAGCTAGTAACGGATCACTAACTGGCCAAGAGCACGGTAATGGTGGACGCTAGTGAACATATTAAGATGAGACGACGGGTACACGACCACGACTGACTGTAAGCCCCTACCTGGCAGCAGTTGAGTCCGTCTTGGGCGCCTCTCTCGGTTTCCGGCGTTCGTCGGTTCGCCTCGACCGGAACTAAATCCGTTGGAAGGCAGACCCGACCGCCGAGCGCTCTAATTAATTATACGGTGAACGTCGTTTGCTGTTGTTCACGGCGCAAGGATCGTCGCCTCGTGCCACAGGCAGGTCTGCGCTCGTCGTGCTTTCTACCGTCACAAAGATGGCGACATACGAAACACCGTTGTTTCACAGTGGACTTGCATGTACTCAATTTCCTGACGGACGAGTATCGTGACAAGTCACTGGCGGTCGACAGCAGGAGATGTACGCTGGTGATCGGGCGCTGCTGCTGCCTGTGCTGCGGTTGTCGAACTGATGACGTTGGCGGCCGACACTACAACCGCCGTCTCCACATCTGATAGCGGCGAGCCACGGACGCCGTCATTAGATCTCCACGGGAGTGGCGTGGTGCCTAGCATTGGATGTCCACCACAGCGTGGTCATCCTAACACTCTTAATATATTCAATTTGAAAACCGTGCAACATAATTTTTAAAGGATCCTTAATCCGATTTTATCGCTGGTTTCATTTTAGAATAATTTCGCGAAAAATCGAATCTATGTAGTATAATCATCGGACAAACTATATTACATTATTTCTGACCGGAACCAAAATCTAACGATCAAAGTAAAATATGTCAACGGTTTTAACAAAAATGGGCACTCTTTCGATAAACTAATGCATTTATTAAATAATCACGTAGTCCTGTGAAATCAACCGGTGTATGTCCTTTAAATGGGCAAAGGAAACAGAGCCGTGGTTCATTTGTAATTGTACACCTACGATAGTGTACGGCAAACAACTTAGATAATTAGTGGCTACAACATAATGCAAGCAAATGCCACAAGCAGTATGTGACGTTCGTACATGCGTGTCAAGGGATGGGTGTAGGGCCTACGTGCTTCGTGGGGTCCATGAGATGTGTCAATGGGTAATACCGTTGTGCGTGATATTCTTCTACGTAGTGAAAAACGGCGTAGCCGTGGACATTAGTGATGTATTCGACATGGCAATTAAGTGTTGCCCTAAACTCGTCGTTAAGTAACAGATGCAGTTATTGTTTTGAAATAGCTTAGCTTATCGTATCATTTAGCTTAGCCTTACCGCTCATATTTTATATTTCTCAGCAGCATTTATTTAGTATCGAGTCACGTTATCAGTCAACTTTAGTAGCAGTTCGCAGTGTCGCTCATCCATTGTAGCAATTCACCGTGTCGCTCATCCTTAGAAGCAGTCCATGATGTCGCTCGTCCATTGTAGCAATTCACCGTGTCGCTCATCCTTGGTAGCAGTCCACGATGTCGCTCGTCCATTGTAGCAATTCACCGTGTCGCTCATCCTTAGTAGCAGTCCACACTGTCGCTCATCCATTGTAGCAATTCACCGTGTCGCTCATCCTTAGTAGCAGTCCACGATGTCGCTCGTCCATTGTAGCAATTCACCGTGTCGCTCATCCTTAGTAGCAGTCCACGATGTCGCTCGTCCATTGTAGCAATTCACCGTGTCGCTCATCCTTAGTAGCAGTCCACACTGTCGCTCGTCCATTGTAGCAATTCACCGTGTCGCTCATCCTTAGTAGCAGTCTACGATGTCGCTCGTCCATTGTAGCAATTCACCGTGTCGCTCATCCTTAGTAGCAGTCCACGATGTCGCTCGTCCATTGTAGCAATTCACCGTGTCGCTCATCCTTAGTAGCAGTCCACACTGTCGCTCATCCATTGTAGCAATTCACCGTGTCGCTCATCCTTAGTAGCAGTCCACGATGTCGCTCGTCCATTGTAGCAATTCGCCGTGTCGCTCATCCTTAGTAGCAGTCCACACTGTCGCTCATCCATTGTAGCAATTCACCGTGTCGCTCATCCTTTATAGCAGTTCATCTTGTTATGTTATTTCCCGTAGTGTAATATGGCAACCATGGGCAGTCCAGTATCACCCATTGTTACAAACCTACTCCTAGAATTCCCGGAACAGACGTTCATTGCATATCCCGTGGCGCCCTCTTCTATGGAGGAGGTACGTAGATGATGAAATTACAAACCGAAATCGAATGGAACTACACGTACTGACAGATCACCTCAACCAAGCACATACGACAGGCAGGGTATAGTTCTTGCTTGAGGGCGAAATTGTGAAAGAACCCGCTTTTGGGCACACTGATTTTTTAGAAAGGAAGATGGGTCAGTCAAACTGTTTATCTGTCGGAACGCCTATGGTTACACGTCCCAACTAATCGTCGTCATCATCATCATCATTATCATCGTCATCATCGGGTGCCGTGTCTGTTGCTGTTGCTGCCATAACCCTCAATTTCGCAAGATCACAGGTGTCTTCAAACAGTTATGTTATGCTCTTTCCTAGCCAAACTGCTAGGTCACTGAGGATTTTAATTCTTTGCTGACCTCTGCCTTTCCCCTCAATCTAACGTGTTTTCTCATCACGTGGCATACATTCAACTTGTGGTGTTCTAGGAATGTCTTCTTTACTTTTCTTTCTGTCTATGATTATCTGGGCATTCTTTTCAAAGGTTACATTTAAGTTGCTTGGGTGTTCTTTTCTGATTGCTTGGTCGCTGGCCATGGTTCACAATCGTACATCAGTACCGGCTCTATACAGCATTACATGACATAGACTCTACCTTTGTTAGATAAAATACTTTTTATATTCTGGAAAGCTGTTTTGGTCTGAACAATTCGTATCTTGATCTCATCATTGCATCAACCATCCGTAGTCATTAACAATCCAATATAGATAAACTTATGAACTTGCTTAAGAACAGTCCCACGTAATAATGTTGCACGTTGCTGTAAACTGATCTTTGTGATTGCCAGGGTTTCTGCAGCATATTCATAAAAAAGCTAGTAGTGTGCTTATCCTCATTTAGCATCCCTGGGGTAAGAAAACGCAGATGCAGATTTAAGGTAACATTTGCATCAGTCGTCCGGACTGACAAGGCTAGGTCGATTAGAATTAGGCTGTGACAGAGAGATTGAAGCTCATCTATGAGACGCCGTAGCGGACAAAAGGGTGATAAAATTCATCCAGATCGCCAACTCCACACAGATTGCCAACTCCAGCCAGATCTCCAACTCCATTCAGATCGCCAATTCCACCCAGATCGCCAACTCCGCTATTGGACGTGACGTACGTCGTGCAACCAAACACTCCAGCACCAGGGGATCGGTCAGCCACTCCCATTGCAGTGGACATTGATGACGGCTTTGTGGATCTGGATTTTCCTGCGACACCAAGACCAGACGATCTCCAGAAATCACCCATCGCCGATCCGGATCCACATGATGTGATTGCCGGGGCATACGTGAAACGCTACACGATCGTCAGTGACACGTCTATCAGAGGGAAGGACAAGCTGCTCGAAGCCGTACTTTTTATTTTTGTTGTTAAAACTGATAAAGGAACATATCATACGAACCCCAGGCACATGAACCATCATGGGTTACTGGTAGATGTATGAACTCCAGGCACATGAACCATAATGGATTACTGGTAGATGTACACGTATCATGCTTGAATAAGTAACATAAACAATTAGTGTCGTTTATTATAAGACAGGGGATTGATTAGAAGCATCCTTCTGGAATGTTTCCTAGCATGCATGTCAATGATTTTATCTTTCTGTAGTTCTATGTTCTTATGGACAAATAATAGAAAAAGGGCATTGAAGCGATCCTTTCCCATGCTGCTGCGTAAGGAGTTCTTTATGAATTTAAAAGAAAAATTTGCCCTTTCAACGCCACATGATGTTACCGATGTAAGAAGGAGAAGGTTGATGATTTTGGTGATGTTGGGAAATATAGTTGGGCATGTCTTTCTATCTGCCAAGGTGTCAGACAGAGAATCTGGCCTACTGTCCTGGCAACTCCACATATGCTGCCAAAGTTTAACCTCCTGGTGAAATGAATTCGGGGACGGCAAATCTTCATTATAATACTTGAGCATCTCTTCGACTGTTTCTTGTTCTATCGGGCCAGTAGCACGTGAAGGAATACATTTCAAACATTGGATTGATTGGCTAAATAAGTCTCCAAATCGTGAATTAAGCTCCATAATAATTGAATCAAAAAATGGAAGGAAATGGTCCTTTTGAAATTATTGTGTAGGTGTTTCTGCAGGCATATTGTTCCTCTGAGTTTGGCACCTACATCGTCTAGGGATCTCCAACAAAATATTGGCCATCTCAGCAGTTCTGGCTATACAGGAAAAAGCTATTTCAAATTCTTCATCTTCCCTGGCGGCAAGCAGGAGAGACTTCACATGAGTCACCATTTAGAATCCTTGGACAATGTCCACTGTTGAGCACTGGAGTTTGAGACACAGTCCTTTGGTGTAGCCAAATAAATGGCACACTATTTGAAAAGAAGCTATGAAGGTGGAATCTGTAATTTTCTTCAATAATCCAAATGCTTCATTAAATGCTTTGCCATCCCAGTTGTTTTCCAGGCAGCATATTGCCTCAAGACAAATAAGTAGAGGTTCATAAATGTCCTGAAAGTCCTGTAGTATAGTGTGCTTCTCAACCCATCCTGTTGCACAGAAAACGTTTTTTAGTTTTGTCTATACATGCATCACGATCTGACTGGGCCCTGTATCTGCTTACTTGTTCAATGGCCTCCTCCAACCGTCTACTTCTCTTGGGGGAATATCTAAAGAATATCCCCAGTTCTTTCAAAGTTTCTAACATCAAATGGACCTCTTTCAGCTTACAACTTTTACATAACGCCAGGTTGTGATCATGGTTAGAACAGTAGTGGTGGACTGTTCGTGGCGCGTGCTAGGCAAAAAGTGCTGCACAACTTGTTTGCCTCCCTGCCATGTTACTAGCACCATTCATGGTTTGGGACTGGCAAAGACGAACATCAAGGCCAGCCCCAGTTAATGACTCAACCATGTGTTGACACAATGCCTCACCAGTGATACTTTCACAAGGAATAAATAAATTAATAAACATTCCACTGCTTTATTATTTACCAGTCCCAGTTGCTAGTGTCGCTTACCTCATCACATTGAAACCCATAATAAGCACCTTTTCGCTGACTCTTCGCCTCCTGCACGATCACGTTCTGGTTCATTGCCTTAATACATAGTAGCAGATCATTCTGGGCAGTCATTGATGTGTAGCTTGCATTTTTCTTGCAGTTTTTCTATGCCCTTCAGATGGATGCCTTGTCGTCCACCAAATTCTTAGCATTTCACCACAGATTTCAAAATTATTTTGTTCTGTTCTACTTGTTTGGTGTTCGCGTCTGTAAAGGTAACATCAATTCTGCAGGATCCATCAATGTACGTTTTCTTTAATGCATTTAGTTTTGCCATGGATGTATTGTGGTAATCACATGCGGCGTGAATCTTCAGATCCACAATGGTATCTTTCCAATTCCTGTAACGCACTAGGATTAGCTTCCGTGGGAACCCATCAGGTTTCTCTAAATAACTAATGAAGTAAAGGTCCTGAGCCATCCTCTACAGCAATACTTGTTCATATAACCACACATATAACCACATATGTACCTCTTATTCTTGTACTGTTTAGCGGGGAACTTGAATGTGTCAGGTGCCTCTCTGTTCGTGATGAGATATAACTTATTATCATCGCTGATATGATTTCGGGTCAAGTACCGTTCTATGTCAGCGTGGTCAGAGTGTAAGACTGGTTGTTTTAGATTTGTGCCAGTAGAAGCAGATTGGTCACCAACCTCACTGCTGCAAGGACCGACAATGATCTTAGATTAAACAAGGTTTGGACTGCTGCTAAGAGTGGTGCTAGGATCTATCAAGTCGTTAATCTTAACTAGGATGTCCTCCCTTGCGCAGCACCTAAATTGTCTTGGTATGATATCAGCAAAGGTTGATGTCATAGGGAATAGCTTGGTTTGTGAAGACCAACTGATCAACAAATTGAAATGTCCAGCTTGCTTGATTGTGTCCTTTGTATAAAGTAACACTATAGGTGGATCGATGTGGAATGCGTCACTTGGTAGTTTTGCGACAAGTTTTAGAGCGGATCCCGATTTTTTTATATACATGCAATTGCATTCGTAGCAAAAAACCGGCAGCCCGGCAGCCACAAGTTTAATATTTCCGGCAAATGTTCCAGCATGTGACATAGCTTCTCATTAAACGACGTGTATTGGCTGGATGGGCCTTTATCCAATATGTATGGCAACGTTTTACTTTTTTGCGAGAGCATTTCTTTTTCCTTCGAGAGCAGATCGAGAAACGCTCCACGAAGATTATCAGCTTTTGAAATCTGTTCATTTCGCAGAATATTTGACACTGTCAAGCCGTTTTCCGTTCTCTCTGCTTCTAGCAGTTCTTTACACAAATAGATGGCAAGGCATCTGAAGAAACACCGTCCATCCCCATAGACTGTAACGACACTGGCCATCTGCATTTCAACACAGCGACCGTGTCTCTGCTGCTCGTCCGCCTACTCTCGGGATCTGTAAACAATACAATTTAAATAATCATTTACTATCAGTGAACAGCAGGTTGGCAAGGCATCTGGAGAAACATCGTCAAGCCATAATCGATCATTTTGTTATTATTGTTTGAACAATATACCTTCCAGTCTCTCAATGTGGCGGAAGAACTCCCATTTTTTTATTTTTCAAATATCCTCCCGATCTCCTGATTTCATAAAAAAAACTCCCGTCTTTGTCGTATTTGGTGTTAAGGTATTTCTTTGTTGATATTCAGGTGTTTGGCCTTATTTGTGCGATTTAATTTAATGAGTTATGGATTAAAATAAACTTAACAAAGCCAAAAACCTAAAAATAACTTCACTTAATACATTTTCACTTTTTCTTGGGCGGCCGGATGTAAAAACAGAAAAAAATATCCCGCCATGAAATCCAATGACCATGTGGGTGATAATGTCTCACTATTTGCCTATGCCAACTTGGAAGGTCTGGAACAAGACGTTTTCCAATTAATTATATTTTAAACTTCATCAGTTTTATTATTTTGATTGTTACGAAACCTACTTCGTAGACTGGTCGCGTCTCCACGCTACGGGGCGGCATATGACTGCAAAGGCTGCCTCCATCTTACCGTATTTTAATAATAATATATTATATATACATATATACATATATACATATATACATATATACATATATATATATATATATATATATATATATATATATATATATATATATATATATATATATATATATATATATATATATATATATATATAGTACTAAAAGTTAGATCTACTTTGTCTTACGTCAAAAAGGACCCGATATAGTAAGTTTACTTGTCAACAATATGCTCTCTCTTTCTATGTGATGGATCCAGGTTGCTACACTATTTTCTATAGTTCTTCATTGACATTTTTCGGCATGTTCCCAGTTATTTTTGGGGGGCGCAAGCCGGGTGAGCCCCCCTAAATACGCCCCTGGTCCCTGATACAGAGCCATGCCCATCACTACCAGTCATAGGAAGAATCGCCGCCAACGCCAACTACCATCGTCGTCGGAATCGTCCGCAGCATCCGCAGGACTTTGATATCAACTATGACCACATCCCTGACCAGTTTATACGCCGTGATATCCACGCTGAAGGGACGCGACACCTCCTCTTCGCCACAGACATCCAGCTGGATCTCCTGACCAAGGCCAAGATGTGGTAGGTGGACGCGACATTCCACGTCGTCCGACAGCCGTTTTACCAACTGTTTACAATAAACGCATTTGTTCGGCAAGATGGCTGCACGAAGCAGCTGCCTATGACAATGTACATCGTGTCTCGCCGTACTCGATTTTGAGGATGCGACATGGCGCGCTGCACGAATCGTCTTCCCGACTGTGCAGCTAAAGGGGTATGCATTCCACTTCACCCAGGCGATCTGGCGGCGGATTCAGGAGTGTGGTCTCCAAGTTGCGTACGCCAGTGATGACGGCACGTGCAAGACCATGGCGCTGTGCTTCTTGCCAGCAGAGCACATCATTCCGATCTTCCGCCGCCTGGAACAAAAATCCACAACAGAATCGCTGGTTCCGATGCTGCAGTACATCAGCCGCACTTAGATCGACAGTGTCACCGGACCACCAGTATGTTGGAGCGTCTACTACCAGTTAGTCCGCACAAAAAACGATAGAGGACTGGCATAATCGTCTCAACGGGTCGTGCCGGATGGACCTTTACACGCTGGTGGCATTGCTCTATGATGAATCGTCCATGATTCCGGTCTAAATGCGGCTGGTCTATGAAGGAAAGTTGCAGAGGCATCAGAAGAAGGCCTTCGTGAATATGCAGCGGGAGATCTTCTTGTACTGGGAGGAGTAGAAGGAAGGCGACCGCTCTGCCCTCCAACTCATGAGAGCATGTTCTTATATCTACGGGCCAAGAGTCAACATCTTGTCAGTATCACCATCATCATGAACACTCCAGGGGCGTACTCTGAATACAGTGCTGGGTGTATACATTTTGTGAACCTTACCGCATTTGTTGCAGTGATTATGCTATGGTTGATATGTTGTGCTGACCGTATATTTTTTTAGCATTGCCACATTTTTGCAGTGATTTTATTATGGTTGGTAAAGTGCATAGAATGGATATTTTGTGAACAATATACTTTTTTGCAGTTGTTCTACTACAGGTTTTAGCAGTGGTTTGTTGGGTATTATGAGATATGTCACATTTGTGAAGAGTATGTGAAGAATATATACTGAATGTAATGATGGTATATATGTCTAATTGAGAACTTGTATGTTTTTATTCATAATAAACCGCTTAATATTATAACATGATTACGTTGTGAATTGCATTCCTATATAATTACACTTGTATAATAGTGTGTGTGTATATATATATATATATATATATATATATATATATATATATATATATATATATATATATATATATATATGAAATTCTACGGAACAGTTACCTTAATAATTATACATATACTTAAAACCCCCAGTCTAGAATATAAACGCGAAACATGCATGTAATATGTTATATCTTTGTTAATTATACATCTAACATATATGCTAAGGTCGACACAAGGCAAAGAACAGAATAACAGCTCAGCAAATATTTACTAGAAGCAGAACGGAATTCCTCTGAACAGCGATGCGAATAATTCACCTCATCCTCTGGTACGAGCCGTACGAATAACGTCGTTCTAAAAATAGGAGCGCCGAGATCGACGTGGGTAGTAGGCCTAACACCAAAACATCCTTGTAACATTTAATTTCTCTACACATATACATAGCTGTTTACAAGGAATTAATTTACAATAAACAGCTTACACTTCATATGAATCTACATAATAAATAAATAGGTGGGCCAAGATCGACGTGGGCCGACATCGATAGGGGCCGAGGTCGATGGGCCGAGATTGACAGCTTACTTCTGCAAGCCGTATCGTGGCATTGCCGTCTTAACTGTCAATTTTGTTTTTAAGCATATTCACGTTGGTAACATTTACAGGATTTTTTCCATTCATTTATTGTCGTCTGTGAGAATTACTTTGTGAATGATTCATGAAAACATATAAGCTATACATTACTCTATTATGGAACTTTTAACCATTTTTTGTGGGTAGTATATTATATTATCCTTTTTGCGGCATGACTTCGCTGCACATCCTACAATGCTATTTTCCGTGGTAACCAGATTCAGTCGATCTCGCAGAACTCGATCAATCTCGGAGAACTCGACGGTTCTTGCAGAACTCGATCAATATCGCAGCAAGAACTCGACGGTTTTTGTAGAACTAGATGGTTCTCGCAGAATTCGACATATTTTGCTGTTTCATCACCCTTGTGGCCGCTACGCGGTGACCGATAGATAAAAATGTGCATAATAGTGAAAAGTAATCATCAGAATTGGATAATTGTTTTCTTGGAACATGGCTATATTTGCTTATATGGGTGGATGGTAACTAATATTGAGATTATTTTATAGCATGGTGAAGTTGACGTTTATATTTTCGTCGATCTTCCCTACTATTGTTTTCTTAATGATTTGAAAATTCAATATTTGTAATTCTTCCATTTTAACAGCATATTTCATTTACATGAACCCTTTGGAACGTCGTGTCCAGGTTTGGATGTCCTAACAATTCGTCACCTGCGACTTCTCCGTGATAAGATGGCCGCAACCGCTTTTACAACGTTACTGAAACGGAGCTTTTCACCATTCGAACAGGGTTCAACCAGTGATGCATTCCCGCACCGAGGTCTATGCGCCATCTCTTTCTTGCTCGGGATCGGCTCCCTTGTGGAGTCAAGTTTGAATGCCGGCGTAAAGGGAGGCTTTTCAACCTCAACGTCTCAACGCTAAGACGAAAGTGACGAAGACATCCGTCATCGACCTACAGTGTGCCGATTGCTACACCATCCTTGTTCACTCTGTGGAGGACCTCCAACTACAGTATGCCGATTACTACACCATCCTTGTTCACTCTGAGGAGGACCTCCAACTACAGTATGCCGATTACTACACCATCCTTGTTCACTCTGTGGAGGACCTCCAACTACAGTATGCCGATTACTACACCATCCTTTTTCACTCTGTGGAGGACCTCCAACTACAGTATGCCGATTGCTACACCATCCTTGTTCACTCTGTGGAGGACCTCCAACTACAGTATGCCGATTGCTACACCATCCTTGTTCACTCTGTGGAGGACCTCCAACTACAGTATGCTAATTGATACACCATCCTTGTTCACTCTGAGGAGGACCTCCAACTACAGTATGCCGATTGCTACACCATCCTTGTTCACTCTGAGGAGGACCTCCAACTACAGTATGCCGATTACTACACCATACTTGTTCACTCTGTGGAGGACCTCCAACTACAGTATGCCGATTACTACACCATCCTTGATCACTCTGAGGAGGACCTCCAACTACAGTATGCCGATTACTATACCATACTTGTTCACTCTGTGGAGGACCTCCAACTACAGTATGCCGATTGCTACACCATCCTTGTTCACTCTGAGGAGGACCTCCAACTACAGTATGCCGATTACTACAACATCCTTGCTCACTCTGCGGAGGACCTCCAACTACAGTATGCCGATTGCTACACCATCCTTGCTCACTCTGTGGAGGATCTCCAACTACAGTATGCCGATTGCTACACCATCCTTGCTCACTCTGAGGAGAACCTCCAACTACAGTATTCCGATTACTACACCATCCTTGCTCACTCTGTGGAGGACCTCCAACTACAGTATGCCGATTACTACACCATCCTTGCTCACTCTGCGGAGGACCTCCAAACTAGCCTGAACATTTTACTGGGGCTTATTGATTTCTAAATCATTTGCTATAATACGATAGACATTGCTTTTTATAGTATTGGTGTGTTCAGTACATCATGAGCATAAAAACTGGAGAGGGTAATATACCAATAGAGCATATCAGTATACCACTCGCAAACGTATTCAACGTGTGACTGAAAGAGGGAGTGGTTCCTTTCGAATTGAAGAAGCAAATATTATACCGATGTTTAAAAGATTCGAGAAACAAGTCAAAACATTACATTTCGATGAGTAACGTCAGTTTTTTATAAACATTTAGAAATTGGATATCCTAGGTTATGTTTGATTCCCTTGTTATACAAAAAAATAAGACATCTGTATCAAAGCTGGTTTTTGAAAATTATGTAATGCTTAACAAATCTGTTATGTTATTTTATAAGAAATCACTAAATGTACTGATGGGGGCTTCACCAGTAAGGATAGAAATAGATGGAAAGGTTGCAAATTGAAAAAAGGTTTTGGGAGGGGTACCAATGCCAATATTATTATCACCTACTCAATCCTATTCGTACATCAAGAGGCACACAAGGCTTCCACAAGAGATCATCACTGCTGCTGCTCTGCAGTCTGCTTGGTGATGGTCTTCCGTGTCAGTCTGCGTGTTGTCATCTCGTTTTCGATGGTGTTTCATCACGTTTCCTTACGAGCCTATTTAGCATCTGCTGTCCAACATAGGATTGTCTTGGGAAGTGCGTCAGCGAACATTCATGCCCAAGCTATCTCCATCACCAAGTTTGTATCTATGATGTCAGCGATGTTGTATTTCTTTTTGGGCGCAAGTTGCGTATGTATGGAGTAGAGACCTCAACAGAGGTTTCTATACAGGTTTATATAAATAGGCATTGGTAAAAACTCATGTACGGATGACCGTGCTATAGCATCTATAGAAGTACTGTAATATCGCTCTAGCCGCCTGACAACTAAAGAAGGAACTGTAGAAGGGGCTCGTACAGAAGGGGGTCGTCTCAAAATATAAGAGGTCGTATCAAAAGATTAGGGGTCGCCTCAAAATATAAGAGGTCTTCTTAAAAACATCGTTTGTTAAGAAACGAACAAACAGCATAGAACTTTTATATGTGTTTTATTGGCATAACAACATGGTCACATACAATGAAGACTTGCGTGTTTATCAATACCACGTCAGATGCCACGAGTGACCGAATGCTGCGTGGGGCGATTGACTTACGGGTGTTTGACCACCGCGCCAGGAACTCGATTGATGAATGAATGATTTTAAGACAATCAAACACGAGACAATCGTTAGCAACTAAATCGGTACCAAATGTGTGTATGAAAATGTTCATTGGTACGCCGTTACATCGAAGCAGTAGATAAGCTATGTAGTATTGACCGCAAACATTAGAGGACTCTGCAGTCTCTTGTCATTGAGAGTCCTTTCGAAACAGTGTTCGTTCAGAAATGTGCGGAATGTCACGTGTTACATCGGCAGTCCATACGAGCAGAAATATTCGCCATGTCTTTCAGCGTCCACGTACAGAGCTATCCAATGTTCGCCCGGTCTGTCGCCTTTGTCAGTGTTAGACACGAAAGCGACTGGGAAATTGTCGATCGTCATAGGCAGTCCCTCTTAGGGTAAGACGTCGCGGACTATCGACTTCGTTCGTTCTTTCCTCGCCAGAAGTCTGGTGATCTGTTTGCTGCCCATTAGAAATCATAGAAGACATTCCGACTCTTTCTTTAAATTGCAAGCACCGATTCGAATTCAAACATGTAATGCCGGTCTTCAATGCTAGTTTTCCCAGTGCCGTGGCTCCTTGCTCGACGAGCGGCATGGCGCTATGGAGCAGAACTCCAAACATACTTCCCAAAGCGTGATCCGCTGCACACGAGCACTGACGAAATAGGGCAGCGCACCTCCCGCCTCTCATGCGTAATAGTCATTGTAATTCATTCTTCAGAACAGTCTGGTCTTGCAACAATAAAAATGTGTGTTACCGTCACCTTACAACGTTCGAATGGCACGGGTCGCCCGGTAACGGCTCTTATTTCGATCGTGACCGTACTGAACTCGTTGCACAACAAGGGTAAGTATTCAGTGTTCTCCAAATGTCTCGAGATCGAAAAACCGTGCTGTCATTTGATCGGAATGATCTTCAACAACGGAACGAGACTGTCGCCGACGAAACGAGACTCCACGACGTCCGTGTAGGCATAGAGATTGTCGAAACCTTGGTTCATATCCACCACAGAACCTCCTTCTCTGTGGTAGGTCAGGTAATTTGAAGGTGGCTGATAGTTTGACGGGTGGCTGATAGCTTGCGTGCTCCTCTTCTTTGGAAGATGTACTCGTTATCTGGCATAGTCGACGGACTGGAGATGACTGATGGAGCGAGACGTAGTATGAGTCACATCGAACTTGATAGAGGGATGTTAAATTCGGTATTTGACGATATGTGTAAGGTCACTTTTTTAATGATTTCGCTGTAGCTCAGTTTCGCCTTTGCCGTATCTGTCGACATGTCCGTGAGTGCGTTGTTTATGTGGCGTAGCGATCTGTTACGTCCGTAGCAAAAATCAGCCTCGATCGTGCCACTTGGCTAAATATTGTTTAACATCGCATTCACTGAGGATGAACGTAGCATCGAGTCTCTGATGTTGTTACAACTGTGCAGGTATTGTATCTCCACCATCCTGCATTCCCACTCGCCAGGCAGACTTGTGCGTCCACATAACGAGTCAACGTGTTGTTGGGATGCAGGTGCATCGAAGCATTGCTAGGCAACGTCAAGTAGAAATCAACCGTTATTTAATTTCACCATCGGATTGGGCAGTGGATAACCCAACGAACTACTCAAGAGAGGGGCACACGATGAAAGGGTTAAGGAAATTAACAATTTCCTGAAAGATACGTGTCGCGACACGGGTGCCCGGTTCGTAGATAACGACCAGAATTTCCTGTTCCGCGATGGATCTTGCGACACGTCAGCCTTCCAAAATGACAGTGTCCGCCTTTTTTACTTGCGGGGTGAAAAGGTTAATGAGTAACCTCTCACTAGCGGCTAGTAAGCATCGCGAAGACGGAGCTCAACGAGGATTTTCTTCGCAGAGAGGCAGCATTACGTCAAGACCGACTAGTAACAGCTAGGTCGCCGAAACAGCGTCGCAGCGGGCGGGCTAGTCGTCCCTCGACGCAGGTGGGGCCGCAGTATGCTGAGACCGACTGGCAGAAGGCAGCCGAAACAGGACCGCAGCTCGCAAGATAGCCGCGTTGCTGATGCAGGTGGTAGCATAGCTGCTGGCTACTTGCGTATTTCTGGGCAGTGTACCAAGTGTGGAGAGACAAATCATGTCACTCAAACATGTCAACATGACCATGCTGTGACGTGCTTTGTCTGTGGTCAGCAGGGCCGCAAGAGTAAACACCATACGAAGGAAAGAGGCCGGAATAACCCGGCCATGCCACGTATTGAAAGTGGAGTGCTCAACATTCGGTCTGTAATCACTCGTTGCCGTAGCGTATCACAACACAGAACATCAGGTGTGAATGCCCACAATTTAATCACGCTCACGAACAGTTCGCGGTGGAGACTACCAGGGTGTTTAAATGTCAACGCTCCGTCACTGAGTATTGAGAAATTAGATGAGTTGCTCGTGGTGGCACGCATGAATGATGTTGCCTGCGTGAATGTCACCTGGTTTAAGAGCTACATGGCTCCGGAATCTGTCGGACTAGCAGGTTTCTATTGTGAAAGGAAGGACCGGGTGGAGGGAGGAGGTGGAGGAGTAGCGTATTATGTGGCAGAGACCTTGGTGTTTGATCAGTTGCATGATATTGAAGATCATGAGCACAAGCTGCTATGGGTTAGATTGAAACACAAGAAACTACCAAGAAAATACTCGTGTATTATTGGTGGCGATAACGGCTCGCTGCGGGAGTACCTGATAACTAGTCTGGACGCCGTCTTGCGACGTAGCCCAGACTGTGGTGTTATTTTAAGTGTCGATTTTAATCAGTTCAATGACTAATTTTACGCACACATTATGGATACGAGCAACTTGTTAAGGCAGCCACACGTAATCGACCAATTTTATACAAAATGTGTTCTAACATGTCACCTGTGTACGGTTGTCCGACAGTGTTTGCCGGAGTGTGAACACCAGACCACAAGACGGTGTTACTGGTCCCATCGTGTTTCCCAACACTCGACACGGGCATGGTTCAGAGCATCGTTACCAGGCCCATGGGTAACAATGAACGAGCAATGTTTACATCAGCGCTGTCACATACCAGATGGGAGTATATGTACACATTGCCTACGTGCTAGGAGCAGTTTAATATCTTCCAGTAAACCATGGACGACTGGGCACGTGTTTTCCGTACAAGACTGTGTCACGTCATAACATAGATAAACCATGGATCACAGATGGCTTCCGGCATCAGACAGCGACAACGTGCTCGTATGTTTGGTGACATGGAACAGGCCAGAAGACTGAGGAACTTGGTGAATCGCACAGCGCCAAAATTGCGCCACCAGTTTTACCAATCAAAATTCGCAACACTCGAGGAATAATCGACACGTGACTGGTGGAAACACATGAAGCCTCTCTTGGTAACATCATCTGGCAGCCGCAATGAGATGCAGGGGCTGGCCAATAAATACACTGATGGGGATTTGGACAGTTTGGTCAATTATATGAATGGATTCTTTGTCAGTGTGTGAAGACTTACCAAGATTGCAGTCCTCTCACACAATCTTCATTATTAGCGTGACAGATACGGAGGTGGCACTTGAAAAAGTCAAAGTTAACAAAGCCACTGGACCGGACAACACGTATATTCGCACCTTCTCGCGGCACCGGTCACAGCTATCTTTAACAGCTCACTCAGGGAAGGAGTACTACCCAAGCTATGGAAGTTAGCAACAGTCATTCCGTCGTCAAAGAAACATCCACCAGACACAGTGGAAAATGATATTAGACCTATATCGCTAATTCCAAATCCGACAAAGGTGTTTGAGTCACTTGTGCTGAAGTGGGTCGACATTTGTGTTAAACCTCAGATTGATGATAGGCAGTTCGGAGGTATGCCAGGGACTTGTACTACTGATGTTCTGATTGAAATGCTCCACAAGTGGTATGAAGCCACATATGTAACGGTCAATTTTGTGAGTGTTTTGTTTCTGGACTACAGGAAAGCATTTGATCTAATTAATCATGATATATTAATCAATAAACTGGTCAAAATGGAATTACCAGCACATTTAGTCCGATGGATGGCAGCGTTTCTCCTAGACCGTGAGCAGAGAGTTAAGATCGGGGACGCTGTATCGAGACCAGGCTACCCTAATGGAGGCGTTCCCCGGGGAACTTTGTCTGGACCTAAACACTTTTTGGTCCATATCAGTGATTTACGAACACCTTGCCCTATCTACAAATATGTAGATGACAGCACAAAAATTTAAATATGCAACCAGAGCAGAGTATCTGTCACACAGGATTCAGCTAACATTATTGCGCAGTGGTCTATCGATAATGATATGCGCATTAACAAGACAAAAGAAATGGTCATATGTTTCTGTAAAGATAGAACGTATGTTAAATCTCTGTCGTACATTAAAATAAACAGTACTGATATTGAAAGAGTTACTCAAGCAAAAGTTCTCGGTGTAAATATATCATCTGATTTAAGTTGGAATGCACACGTAGATGAAATGGTTGCAAAGGCAAAGAAAATGGTGTATATGATCTATCAAATGAAACGTGCTGGAATCAATAAAATCGATTTGGTTAGAATTTATGTATCTGTGATCAGACCAGTAGTTGAATATGCTTGTCCGGTATGGCACACGAACTTGCCTAAATATTTGTCGGACAATACATTTCCTGTTGTTACATACGTGGATATTCTACAGATGGTAAACATACCAACGCTGCACGACATGCGCAGTGCGATATGTAAAGCGTATTTCGGTAGAATGAGGCGTGGTGACCACAACATGAATAAGCTACTACCGGACACTCGAATGTTTTTTTATCTCCAAGATCATTTAACGAGCTACCCGTTCCAATGGCTAACACAAATCGCTACAAAAACTCGTTAATACCATGGTGTTTGGTACACTTTGGTCAAAACACTTAAATGATTTATCGGGTATGTTTTATCACACAATTGTAATATCTAAAGTAATTTATTTATTTTCATTTTAATGTAATTTAATTATGTTGAACTACGAGCGAACGTCGCACTCGATCATGCCGATCAGAGTACTGGCTCACGTCGGCCAAGGTCCTATTTTGTGTCAGCTTCCATCGCGCGTGTCTTCGACGAGGAAAAGCGGCCTCCAGACACCGTTTCAGCGCTGTATCTTTTCTGGTGGCTTTCCACTGATATTCCCACATCTCGATGACCGTGACAAAGTGTAGCAGATAAGTGATGGTCGCATGTGCTTCAGCAAAAAGTTGGTTCATGGTTTCCCATTGACGGCGTTCACCTCTTGTTGGGTGCATGGACAGCCGTGGTAGTGGCACTGCACCATCCGTCCAACCGATATTCCTCGACGGTTAACCTTGTGTCGTATGATCTGTCCATACGACACATTCCACGGCCATGTGACCATGCAGCTGCGCCGATTCCGGCGAAACTCTTTCTCCTCGCGACGACGCATGTACCATCCCGTTGGCTTGTCTTGCATCAGATACCACAGGTACAGAGCGTTGGCATCATACCCGACGATCGATCGCCACGTTCGAGCGTTCTCTCCTTATGCATTCTAACGTATCTTGCTGACCCCTTTCTCGTGGTATCATTGATATATCAGTCTACACATAGCCTGCGTTACTACAAAGTCGACTGATACAATTAAATATAGTTATATCTAAGTAAAAAAAAGTAAAACTGTGTGATACTTAGTACGACTACATAGGATAATACAGCATTATATTACCATGTATCACACGGGCGTGTGTGTGTGTGTGTGTGTGTGTGTGTGTGTGTGTGTGTGTGTGTGTGTGTGTGTGTGTGTGTGTGCGTGCGTGCGTGCGTGCGTGCGTGCGTGCGTGCGTGCGTGCGTGCGTGCGTGCGTGCGTGCGTGCGTGCGTGCGTGCGTGCGTGCGTGCGTGCGTGCGTGCGTGCGTGCGTGCGTGCGTGCGTGCGTGCGTGCGTGCGTGCGTGCGTGTGCGTGTGCGTGTATGATTCACGACAAACGTGGGTCGTTGCAATGCTCGGCCATTGCAACCTCTGCATGGACTTCTGTTGAAAAATAACGAGAGTTCCAATGTGTTGACAGAGCATCTATCATCTCTTCGATTGTGTCCCCGGTCCTTCCACATCCAGCAGTAACAAATTCAACGATGATTTTGTCCACGGCAACGTTCATGAAATTAGTGCTGCCACGCATCGGCGAATGAGGCGTCTCGATGTCCGGGCGCACCTGCAACAACCCGTCATCTTCTATACATTATCACATGACCTGTCGAACGTGATGGGTGCCGTCATCACTCACTGGTGGTGGCGACGGATGGGTCGGTGTCCCGTTTAGCTTGACGTCCGGTCCGTGTTGCTTTGATATTTTCCGCCATTGACCTGTCTCCGTGAAACAAGGCCTGTTTAAACTGATAAGCAGATTCAACCTTTTCAAACATACAACCCTACGCATTTGTTCTAAAAGTTAAAAGCTTGACAAAGGATGATGTTCTCCAGCAAACTTTACTGAACTATTCATATTGAGTTTAAGCTTTACACATTCCAATACACTGCAATTTCTATGTATCAGCTGTACGTATTAATCCTATTTTTCAGTACCTTTTTTTCGTCTCGTTATCGCGCTCCCTTCAACTATGGTGGATTTACTATGCTCTCCTAGACATGTTTATTTCTTTTGTAATGATTTCCAATTCTTCTATGAAGGCCCGCTCTTAACAAGCGGTCTACATGATGTCCTGAATCCGCTCTATGCTCTAGTCGAATTTGCGGTTCCGGTGATCACAAACTATACATTTGCGTTCTACCTCCAACATATCAAACACAATCGAGAACACTTTCTACCTCCAATCGATATTTTCACTCATCTACGTCTCCTTGAAAACATCGGGGCACGCTCTACCACCAACCGGCATCTTTATGATTCCAGTGTAGGCGCACTTTTCCTTTGCTTTCCTCTTTCAAATATTCTACACCATGCTGATTGGAATCGAGGACGACTTGCTGACGGCATTTGTCGATGTGGGATTCGTCCTGTTTGAGCTATTCGGGCGTCTGTAAGTAAATAAAACTGTTTTCTACGTTACATCATCTTAACCCTAGCTGTTTTTGGCACTTGGAACCGAACAGAAGTGCAACAAGAACATTGCTGTTGTGCAGTATACTTGCTTGCTTGCGTGCTTACTTACTTTGGCCTGTTTGCTCGCTGGCCATCGACCATGGTCCTCCACCCTTGTCTGTTTGTGGCTATCTTCTCCATTTCTCTCCCGGTGTATCCCATCTTCTTTCTTCAATTTTCGGTGTCTCTCTGTCAGGTGTTTCTCGGTCTTTCTCTTCTTCTCTTCCCTTCTTTGTTCCATGTAAGTGCTTGACGTGTGATGCTTGTTGCTGATTTCTTCAGTGCGTGTCCTATCCACCTCCCCTTTTTTTTTATTTCGTTTTCTACTGGCAGTTGTTTGGTCCTTTCCCATAGCGTAGTGTTGAATACCTTTTTTGTCCATTTTAAGTGTAAGATTCGGCGCAGGCATTTGTTGATGAAGGTCCATATTCTTTTTAGTGATTTTTTTAAATTCGCCATGTCTCCTCTCACTCGCCAAAGAGTGACACTGACTTGACATTTGAGTTAAATATCTTCAGTTTGGTTTTAAGCTTGATTTGTTTTGCCTTCCACATCTGGCTTTTTTGTATCCTTGCTTTGACGTCTTCTTCTGTGCCTCCCCGTGCACTCGTTTTCTTCCAGTGGTTCCCCTTTAAGTGTGACTGGTTGTTCTTCGTGTTGGCTCTCGTGATCTTTGTCGTGCTTCGGGTGACGTTGAGTCTTATCTGTGTTGACACTGTGCTTAAAAGCTCTGTTTTTTCCAACATATGTTGGTGACAGTGGGACAGGAGAGCGAGATCATCTGCAAAGTCCAGGTCCTCCAACTGTCTCCATGGCGTCCAATGAATAGCATTTTTGTCAAAAGCCGTCTCAAAGTCTATGAAATTAGCATAGAGTGGTGTCTTCCACTTCTTGCTCTGCTCTAGTATCTGACTCAGAGTATATATGTGGTCACTGCAGGATTTCCATTTCCTGAAGCTGCCTGCTCTTCCCTGATGTGCTGTTCCAGTACCCTGGTAGGTCTTTCTTTAATAATTTTGCTAAACATTTCGGTTGTGAGTGACAGAAGTGTGACACACTCCAGTTGTTGCAGTTGGATAAGTCTCCTGTTTTGAGTAATTGTACTACCAGCCCCATTTCCAGTCCTCTGTTATGTTTTCTGTTTCCCATATATCACTGAAGATATGTGTCAGAAGTCTGGGTGTGACTTTATCTTCAGGCTTCAGCATCTCAGCTGTCACTCCAACAGAGCCTGGGGCGTTTCCATTTTTCAACACCTTTATGGTAATTTTCACCTCTTCGAGTGTTGGCATCCACCTGTTCCATAGCTTCTGGTATCTGAGCTGTTTCTGTTGGCTCCGGCCTGGCCAAGATGGTTTGGAAGTGTTCTTTTCAACACTCCAATTTCCCTGTTTCATTTGAGACGAAGTTTCCATTTGTATCCTTGACTGGTACATCCCTGTTTTTCAATCCACCGCTCAGTGTTTTTGTAATCCACTAGAGAGTCTTAAGATCCTGTTTTCCAGCTGCTTACTCAGCCTCCTCTGCAAGTTCCTCCATGAACGATTTCTTATCTGCTTTATCCATTCTCTTAACCTCTCTGTTCAGCTCGGTATATCTGCGATTCCTTCAGCCTTTGCGATCTGGTTACATTACATTTCTGTTTGGTATCTTTCCGTTCTGAAATCTTTGTGTGTCCTGCTTCACCCATTCCTTCTTTTTCTGTGTCTTGTATCCCAGGACTTTCATTCCTGCTTCATGGATTGCTTGATTGAAATTGGCTTTGTTAATTTCTTGTTCTTCTCTCAGGGAGCTAAATAGATTTCTCAGCTCAAGCCGGAATGCAGTCTTGACCTAGTCGTTCTTCAGCTTCTTAGAGTCAAGCTGTCTTGTCCTCTCCTGTCCTCGTTTGGTCTTCCACAGCGTTAGAGTCACTGTTCTTATGACCAGGTTGCGATCGCTGGCCACATCTGCCTCTCTTCTGGTCATTACATCCTGCAATGAACTCCTCCATTTCTTTCTATAAAAGATGTGCCCAAATCGATTTGAACAGAACATGTTTGAAACGGTTCTAGGACTTTTCCCCTGGACATTACACACCCGGACATTATCGTTATTATCGTGATAACATCTGCCATTTAATTTTTACCAGACTAAAAATTTACACTCTTAAAATATCCAAATAACATTGTACATAAATTAGTTAACAAATATATTGAATAATATACTTAGCACAACTAGTGACCAATCTACTCGCTAGGCAAGACCTAAATTTAAAAATAAATCCAGTCCCGGTGCCCCCCTCGGGATGCCTATGGCCGGTTGCCAGGTGAAGTTCATGGCAATGCAAGATCCTATTAGGGCACTGTCCTAGCGTAGAGTAACTTGGAAGACATTATTGATGTAGGTTGTGGCAGGTGACGTGAATGAGACATAACAGTGAGGAGACCGTAGGAAAGTATGGATGGGGCATAAGAAACAGAAAGGGCCAAGACCTGGTGGAAATGCTCGCCAGAAAACCAGTTTGTGGAGGTAAACTGCTTCTTCCTGAAGAGGGAGTCACACAAGATAGCCTACAGAAGTGGGAACAACAGAACAGAGATATGTCTTCTGATTGTCAGAAGCTGTCAGCGGAACAAGGTCAGATACTGCAAGGTTTTGGCGGGAGGGCACACAACGAGCCAACATAAACCATCGGTTTAAGAAGGCTGTAGGAGTGGACGAACTGCCATGCTTTTCATTATGGTGATGAACTTGATCAGGAAAGATTTGAACAGGAAGAGCTTAAGAAGATACTAGATGCATAGCATTGGTGGCTGATAACAAAGAGGACCTTTAAAAAACATGTTCTCCGAATGGATCTGGAGAAGAACGAAATAATGTGGATAGGCCAACAGGACGTAGATCTACATGCAGTTGTTGACGGAAAGATCATTAAACAAGTGAACAGTTTTGTATACTTGGGCAGTATAGTGTGTGAGGATGGAGGAAGTAGTAAGGAAATACAGAGGAGAGTGCAATTAGGAGCAGCAGCGTGGAGGAGAGTGGAAGGCATTATGTGGGACAGAACTTAAGAAACAGCTAAAATGAAAAGTGTTGGAAACCTGCGTGGTACCACTCTGTATATACGGGTTGGGAACATTGGCACTGACAGAGAGACAGGAGGACAAGATACAGATAGCAGAAAACAAAACATAATGAGATGGGCAGGACATGTGCAAAGAATGGGCGAAGCAGACTGTCAAAAAGAGCATGGAAAGCAGAAGAGGGCGGCAAAGAAGACGAAAATACCAAAGCTGCGATGGAAAGACTGTGTCAAGCGAGATTTTGAAAGGTACGAACATCCGAGAGTGGAAGACCATCGCAGAAGACAGAGAGATATGGAGAGTTAGCAAAGAAAGTGGAAGAAGCTACCAAGTGACTTGGACCCCGTCCCCCCCACACCCCCTAAGGGAACAAGGGGAGGAAGAAGAAGAGTCCTAGAGCAGAGGATACTGTCTAGGCCTAGACGTTAGCCCTCTAGGGCTAACGTCTAGGCCTAGAGGGCTAACGTCTAGGCCTAGAGGGCTAACGTCTAGGCCTAGAGAGCTAACGTCTAGGCCTAGAGGGCTAACGTCCTGTCACCGTTTGAAGGGGTTCATGGAAGATGATTTATCAAGCAAAGTACTGAAATTCGTTGGACGACACAAAGGTAAAAAAAATTTACAAGATGAACTAAACTACACAAATTGGTGAAATTTTACACATATTAAGACACAAATGTAATGATACCCTAGTACAAAGGAACATATAAGATTAATTTAGAATCAAAATGATTGATTAAACAAATTGGAATGAATTACGTCGTCTCGTGAAACCGGCCTCAGATACTTTTTACTATGACACATCAAAGTAGGTTAAACTAAATCATTTTCATAAAGTAATAATTATCGGGAAAGTGAATAAGGATCGAGTTATGTGTATACATTAAATGTTTTTAAGTATTGACACTCAGTGAGGTTTCTGAAAGTTAGTAATGTTGTGGAGTGGCGTCTTTTGGCGAAGTCGTTCGACCAAGCGTAGCAATTTTGTGTCATGTTTTCGTCTTTCAATATTCGTAAATATTTCATTAAAAAACAACTTTTCTAACAAATTGGATTGTATTAAATAGATAAAAAAATTACCGTGACATGGGCAACGAGTATAAACATGACATCGCGGCGACATTTGTCAGTACACTTATTTAATTTATTCCATATTAAGCAATTGTGTTCGGCAATTGGAGACATGTGGTTATAGTTCACAATATCGCCGTACTTTATGAATAGCATAATTAATGATAAAGACTTGTGTGTAAACCGCGGAAGAAAATCAAAACAAACACGTGAAATTACGAGACCCCGAACTTATGACCTAGTCGAGTAAGTTTACGACTGCTAATACCAAGGGTGAAGTTACGACTGAAAGGCAATGTCTAACTGGTCGTAAGTTGACTCATAAAACGCTCTTAGCGTAACTTTACGACCAATTCGACTTACGACGTTGTAAATCGGACTTACGCCGTCTCTTGAAACCGGCTCCATGCCGCCTGCAGAGAAGATTGAGTAGAATATTGTGGTGGATCATGTCGAAGGCTGAGCTCAAGTCTAGAAGCACAAGCAGAATGCCTTCCTTGCGATCCAAGGCTCCCCGCACATCGCGGCAGACCTTCAACAAGGCGGTTTCTGTTGAAGGAAGCTTCCTGTATGCTGACCGCAACGGTTCATTCGTGTTCTGTGCGTTGAGATGATCGGACAATCGCTGTGAAACTACGTTTTCAATGATCTTGGATAGGTGGGGCAAATAGCTAACAGGCCTGTAGTACTGTAGCACGTCCTGGTCCAACGATGGCTTAAAAGTTATGGTGGTGATGGTGATATTATTGGTAGTAGTAGTAGCAGTAGTTGTTGTATTATTAGTATGAGTCGTCGTCGTCATTGTAGTAGTAGTAGTGGTAGCAGTAGTAGTAGTAGTAGTAGTAGTGGTAGTGGTAGAGGTAGTAGTAGTAGTAGTAGTAGTAGTAGTAGTAGTAGTAGTAGTGGTAGTAGTGGTAGTAGTAGTAGTAGTAGTAGTAGTAGTGGTAGTAGTAGTAGTAGTAGTAGTAGTAGTGGTAGTAGTAGTGGTAGTAGTGGTAGTAGTGGTAGTAGTGGTAGTAGTGTTAGTAGTAGTTGTAGTGGTAGTAGTAGTAGTAGTAGTAGTAGTAGTAGTAGTAGTGGTGGTAGTAGTGGTAGTAGTAGTAGTTGTGGTAATAGTAGTAGTAGTAGTGGTAGTAGTAGTAGTAGTGGTAGTAGTAGTAGTAGTAGTAATAGTAGTGGTAGTAGTGGTAGTAGTGGTAGTAGTAGTAGTAGTAGTAGTGGTAGTAGTAGTAGTAGTAGTGGTAGTAGTAGTAGTAATGGTAGTAGTAGTAGTAGCGGTAGTAGTAGTAGTAGTAGTAGTAGTAGTAGTAGTAGTAGTAGTAATAGTAGTGGTATTAGTGGTAGTAGTGGTAGTAGTGGTAGTAGTAGTGGTAGTAGTAGTAGTAGTAGTAGTGTTTGTGTTGTTGCTACAGTTCTATAAGTTGTTGTTGTTAGTTGCTTCATTGTAGTCACAGCCAGTGCGGTTATTATGGTTGTGTCATCAAAGTAACAGGTGTTCGTCTTGCAACAAAACCATTCCTCAGCGTGTTGATGTGTGAACTGTTGATGTGTGAACTGTTGATGTGTGAACTGGTGTAATTATCAGCGAAACGTTCTGCGTTAATCCGAGACTGTTACATATTTTGTCAAAATTAAATTGTTGTTTTCCAAAACGCAAAGAGCAGCTCTGTGTAATCACTAGTCTCTTGTCTCCAAAGCCGCTGCAGATGACGTCTCATAAACAGACTGTTATGCTGCAAGTATGAAACGTCAATCGATATCAATTGACGACATGATTAAATCAGCCTACGCGTTGTCACCAGCGTCTGTGGAGACCAGGTTTTGTAATTACAAGCGGAGTGTAGGACGTAACGGGATCATACAAACAGAATATCTAATTCCGTGCACATTGTGCTAATGTCCTCAACGCCAAATTACTTTGATGAAGCTCTCACTACAACAATACGATGCAATCCTTTATATTTAAATGAGTTTGTTGAAAATACGAAGGAGGAGCACGGATAACCAGGCTCAGACCGAGACGCACTCAATCTAATCTATCACAATTATCTAACGTGGATCCGGGGAACAAAACCCACATTATGGCGCATCGTCTTGCTGCGTCTTGGTTCGGGCAGACGCGTGTCCTAATGAGAATGCTTTACATATATCGATAATAATTAGCCCTATCTGCGAAGAAAAGGTGATTACACAGAACTGCTCTTTGCTTAAATTTAAACATTGGACAAAATATGTAACAGTGCATAGTCTCGGATTAACGCATGCCCGTCCTCGGAGTTTTCGGGGTATTCGAACGAACCCCTTTTTGAGAGAACGTTGTTAAAAAAAATTCAGAAATCAATCCAGGCTGATTGTGCACGATCCAACTCCCTTTTCCAAACCCCAAGGACGGGCCTGAGGACGAGCCTGATGCTGGACATGAGGATGGACCTGAGGCCTTGCCTGAGGACGGGCCTGAGGACGAGCCTGAGGCTGGGCCTGAGGATGAGCCTGAGGCCTTGCCTGAGGCCGGGCCTGAGGCCGGGCCTGTAGCCAAATAGTAAAACGTGATGCATATAATGCAGCTGGACAAATAGTAAATTTGGAATGTCCTAGCGAGTGCCCATCGTGTGTAGCTATGATCATCTCGGGTCAAAACACACCAATCGTGCCATACACCGACAAACGACCCCTAGTTCCGGGCTTGCCACACACTAGTCAGCGATGTGACATGGGGTGCTAACAATCTCCCGGGCATACATCAACAGAAAACGTTCAAAAGATGAAGACAAAAAAGACTTTCATCACAATATTTAATGTTAGGTCACTTCATCGGGAAAGGCTGTTTGGTCTGCTCTAGGACAAAGTGAAAAATTGAATATCGACATTTTGGGTATATCAGAAACACACTGGTCTAGTGATGTTGATGTGGCATTTCAGCAAAAATTGGTACACGATCATCTACTCTGGAAGAGAAGATGGTATCCACAGACAAGGTGTGTCTGTGGATACCATCTAGAACTGCAGATTCAGGGAGATGTCAACGCAAAAGTGGATGGTGACCAATATTCTTCCTGGCCTGGTTGTTGGTAAGTTTGCACTGGGCTGTGGGAATGACAGAGGACAGCAACTGCTGCAGTTTCATGCCATGAATTACTTCGCAATTGCCAACACATCGTTTCAACATGTCACCATTGGAGAGCGACGTGAATTTCACCAGATGAAGGAACCATGAACAAAATTTATTTTATTCTTGTCCATATGAAATTGAAAGGCCAGCTAAAGAACTGTGCGACATATAGATCGGCAGACTTTGGCTCAAAGCGTTTCCTGACCATAGCACATATATTCGTCAAACCAAGTGTTTCAAGATCACACAGGAAAGTAGTCGATGTGAATAATATTTGTGATAGAGACAAAGCAAGAGTTCCGTGTGAAGATTGGTGGAGCCTTTAAACATATATTGGAATTTGGTGATAGCCCAGTGGAGGAACTCTGGTTAGACTTCAAAGAGACAACAAATGAAATCACAGAGAAGGTGGTTGGCTTCGGGCGTAGAAAGGCAGGTGGTCAATATTCCATCACTTATAGCAGCAGCGTGTGATGAAAGGAGAAAGGCACTCACAGAGTATTTAAAAGTCCCTCTCAATTCGATTTTTTCGCTAGTTTCATTTCAAATTATTTTGTGGCAAATCAAACCTGCCTAGTATCCACTGCAACGTGCTAGCTCGTTTGTGTAACTTTTGTTTGTAGTTTTTATGTGAAATCATCAGATAAACTATCAAATTACTCAATGTTTGGTCAAAGAATAGTAAAAATGAAAATAGAAACGATGAAAACTCACGAATTTCACGCTTTGTGAATTTTTTAACGTGGTCATATGATCGACGAGAGGACGGAAGTCACGACCATGATCGGCATTGACCCGCACAGTGTTTACAATCCACTAGTTTGAGCCTCACCAGATCTAACGACTAAAGTCAATTCGTTCGATGACTCCAACATGAATATTGTTTTTGACACTTTTATTAAAATATTAGCACTGTTTTCCAAATGTCACATTTCCATTTGTGCGCGTTGAAAACAATTGAAACTCTTGTATTTATAACCAGTTGTGATTGCCCTGTTACGTGCATATTAGATTTAATCGGACTTATTCAAAAAGGCGAAAAACCTGAAGCCGTGTTGTGCTGCGAAAAATGGCCCCTCAGCCTTTGCCAACCGGGGCCCCTTTTGGTCGGTATTTTGTTGGTGTTGCCTTTGCACCAGTATTTGCTATGTAGAGTGTGTATGGCAGAGTTATATAATAAATACAATAAATTATGATAATAATATAATAAGAATATTAGTAAAAACATAACAAGAATTATATAGAAAGTAAACTCTGAATACAGGACACGATACTACACCATGTTTGTGCTGCTGCGAACAGACAGTAAGGAAGGGAAACAATTTAGGAATGTACATGGTACGAGTGTGGACAATGTAAGGCGTGGGCACACCAGTACTGTGCATGGTACGAGTGTGGACAATGTAAGGCGTGGGCACACCAGTACTGTGCATGGTACGAGTGTGGACACTGTAAAGCGTGGGCACACCAGTAATGTGCATGGTACGAGTGTGGACAACGTAAGGCGAGGACACACCAGTACTGTGCATGGTAAGAGTGTGGACAGTGTAAAGCGTGGGCACACCAGTAATGTGCATGGTACGAGTGTGGACAACGTAAAGCGTGGACACACCAGTACTGTGCATGGTATGAGTGTGGACAACGTAAGGCGGGGACACACCAGTACTGTGCATGGTAAGAGTGTGGACAATTTAAGGCGTGGGCACACCAGTACTGTGCATGGTACGAGTGTGGACACTGTAAGGCGTGGACACACCAGTACCGTGCATGGTACGAGTGTGGACAACGCAAGGCGTGGGCACATCAGTACCGTGCATGGTACGAGTGGGGACAACGTAAGGCGTGGACACATCAGTACTGTGCATGGTACGAGTGTGGACAACGTAAGGCGTGGGCACACCAGTACTGTGCATGGTATGAGTGTGGCAATTTGCTTGTGAAATGAGTGATGGTGGCCGAGTAGTAAAAGTGGATCTGAAGAAGGTCCATTTGGCACGCATCTTTAAAGAGACAAAAAACGAGTGGTGTTTTGAAACACCCTTTAGATCAGGGTTCGGCAACCTTTTTGAACGGAGGGCCAAATTAGTGACTTGGAATAGGTCAGCGGGCCACACATACTCGCACGCTCGCACGCACGCACATGCAAACATGAACGCACATAAGGATATTATCATTCTTGTAACACGTACAATATATATATATATATATATATATATATATATATATATATATATATATATATATATATATATATATATATATATATATATATATATATATATATATATATACGTTGTGTGTAGCAGTGGTATCGAGTATTGTTGTAAATAGGTCTGATTTTGATCAACAGTTCGATGGTCACTATGCTGTTTAAAACCCACATTATTCATGTTACGTGTTCTTGGCATGCCGCTGATGCCATGTTGACCCGTGTGACACTGACGTCTGATGCTGGAGATGTTGCTGCGCCACCAAGTGTCCCACATCTGGCTGCAGACTTGACACTTCGAGCCTCAGCACGTCATCCAAATATCCATCTGTTAGATGCGTTCATGGCTTGCATTATACGAAGTTCATCTTATAATAATAATAATAATAAAACGACTTCTTTGGCGCCAATATCCTCGGAAAATCCAAGTTCAGTGGCGCAACAAAACCAAAGGATTAGGCATTCTCGTGACCATGTACAATGCAAAAAGTTGTCAACAGATGGATGGAGGTGCCAAGATGCTAAGGAGGATAGGCAGTTTTGATAAGATAGGTTTTCAGATTACGGCGAAATGAAGCTATATTTCTTGCTGATTTTACGTTGTTGGGGATTGAATTCCACAGAGTTGGTCTACATGTCCGGAGTAGCTAGTTTGTTTTCTATGAGAGTCGGGAAGTAATTTGCATCCCGCAGTTGTGTTTCCCACAATCGAAACCTGGTCTCGAAAGCGGAGATGAACTGGCACAGTTCATTGATTAGTTGTTCTCTTCTCTGGAGTTTGGCGTTCAGCAGAGTGAGGTTGCTCCGTGACGTAGACTAAAATGCAAAATCGCACATCCATAAGGGGTCAGTGAATGCCGGTACTTCTGCATCCTTCTTCTCCATGAATACGCTAATCTCATGTCTCAGCTCGTACACGTGGCACAGCATGGCAGCCCAACCTAGTCTCATGTCTCAGCTCGTGCACGTGGCACAGCATGGCAGCCCAACCTAGTCTCATGTCTCAGCTCGTACACGTGGCACAGCATGGCAGCCCAACCTAGTCTCATGTCTCAGCTCGTACACGGGGCACAGCATGGCAGCCCAACATAGTCTCATGTCTCAGCTCGTACACGTGGCACAGCATCGCAGCCCAACCTAGTCTCATGTCTCAGCTCGTACACGTGGCACAGCATCGCAGCCCAACCTAGTCTCATGTCTCAGCTCGTACACGTGGCACAGCATGGCAACCCAACCTAGTCTCATGTCTCAGCTCGTACACGTGGCACAGCATGGCAACCCAACCTAGTCTCATGTCTCAGCTCGTACACGTGGCACAGCATGACAACCCAACCTAGTCTCATGTCTCAGCTCGTACACGTGGCACACATGGTAGCCGAACCTAGTCTCATGTCTCAGCTCGTACACGTGGCACAGCATGACAACCCAACCTAGTCTCATGTCTCAGCTCGTACACGTGGCACAGCATGATAATCCAGCCTAGTCTCATGTCTCAGCTCGTACACGTGGCACAGCATGACAACCCAACCTAGTCTCATGTCTCAGCTCGTACACGTGGCACAGCATGGCAACCCAACCTAGTCTCATGTCTCAGCTCGTAAACGTGGCACAGCATGACAACCCAACCTAGTCTCATGTCTCAGCTCGTACACGTGGCACAGCATGGCAACCCAGCCTAGTCTCACGTCTCAGCTCGTACACGTGGCACAGCATGGCACCCCAACCAAATCTCGTGTCTCAGCTCGTACACGTGGCACAGCATGGTAGCCGAAACTAGTCTCATGTCTCAGCTCGTACACGTGGCACAGCATGGCAACCCAACCTTGCCAGGGCACTTGGGTTTAGTGCAGGAATTGTTAATATTGCACATTCCTCTCGGATGGAAGGTGTTGGAACTGCCAGTGATTTAACGAGTGATGACGAGTGTTATTCAAAACAACACATTATCACTCAAACACAAAAAGATAGAACATTCATGTCTGCATGTTGGCAAAAGTAAATTAAAAATTAAAGTTTAAAGGATGTGAGAAATGTTTGATATGTTCATCACGTGGAAATGGTATTACCGAGTTGCATTATGTGATATGCTTCGCCTAGACGTCTCGTCTAGAATTTAGTCTAGACAAGACCTACTATTTTTTTATTTTATATATCAATATTGCGGGCGCGGGCCGCGCCATGGATAATCTCGCTATCAGTCCGCGGACCGAATGAAATAGCTCTGCGGGTCGCAGTTGGCCCGCGGGCCGCAGGTTGCCGACCCCTGCTTTAGATGTTGTAATTTAGACAATAATCTGCCATATATGTATACAGACGTTGTGCGATAAGTAGAGAAGATGATTCGTCAGAATATATATATATATATATATATATATATACATATATATATATATATATATATATATATATATATATATATATATATATATATATATATATATATTTTAATGTTCAACGTTATGACGACTCTTGCTTATGGGGTACGTTTTCCACGTTGTTCCCATATTAAATGGGGTCTTACAAAACGTACGTCATGCAAAGATCATTTTGAATATATTGATTTTCAAATTGTACTAAGATACCAACAATACCACATCATGTTCGAGCACCACTGTCGCACTTTTGGCATATTGTTTGGGGAGAGTTTAATAATAAAATCAAACTTTGTATAAATGCAAGTAATAAACAACGTTTTTGTTGTGAAACATCTAGTAAACAGTCATAGCCATAGTACCTTTATCCAGTTATTTGATGCAACGTTTGTTATGTGAAACATAGGCGTGTAACATACTGCAAACTACAATGTAGGCCAGTAGTCAACTATCATTCCTACGACTCCCGACCAGGGAACAGTACATATTAGCTTACAGAAACCAGTCGGTGGCGTGGTGCCTCTGGAAACTGTAATAATGTGATCGCCGTACTCATTCAACCCCATTACTCGGCTAGAAAGTGTGTGTGCAAACCATTACTCGGCTAGAAAGTGTGTGTGCAAACCATTACGCATTCAGCTAAGTATGTCTTGCAAAAAAGTACAGTTGAATGGCAAAAAGACGGACGTAGCAAACTGGGACCTCTCTATCGAGGCAGGTAGGATCCAGGGACCGGAGGCGACTATGGGTCTGAGAATCTACACCTCGGTCACGAAGAAAGAAAAACTTCCACTAGACGCTTCTTTGGCTAATGTTCTGGTTTTAATGTTGTCTGCTGATTTAGGAAGACTATTGTACAGCGAAAAGTTTACTAGCTCGTTATCACCCCAGATTAGATATTCTAAGATTTAACTTATTTTATGTTCCTCGAATTATTAAAAATAATCATTAAATGTCAATGATATTTTAACGGCATACACCGTTTATAATGAGTAATCTAATCTCAGTTAACCGAAATAGAGTCATGGCACACATATGAACAATGTTGTAATTTGCATTGTTTAATAGTCAACGTAGCAATCTGAGACATAATCATTGAAAGAAATATTAGCAATAGCAAAAGGCATTAGCTGCCCAACAGTAGCACGTGTGTGGGCCATGCTCCAAATAGCGAACCCTTTCGGTGTAGAAACTTTTGCAGTCGGAAAATATCCTGTTGTGGCTAAGGTGAATACTCACCTGTCAGGCAAAGACATACTGGGTGGACAGCTGAAGTTTGCAAATATGTGTAATTTCAGGGCGCTGTTAATCATTACGTCATCTCAATTGTATCATTAGTGTTACGGACAATACCAGCTTGTACGTATCCAGACCAGTTTAGGCAGCCAAAATTTACTCGGATTAACCGATACATTCTTTTTAAACAAAAGTGATGATAACCAAAATGGCTTAAATGGGTATTTTTATATATAAAGCCCGGGATACACTGGCACTTTTTTGTCCGACCCGACTCAACCAGTCGGTGCTGGTTGAGTCGGGTCGGTGTCAGTCGGCTAGAGTATCCACACTTCCGACTGAAATATGGGTCTGTTGGCGTCAGTTGGTGTCAGTCGGAGGTAGTCGGAAGTTTTCAAGCAATATCGAAAAACTAGCCCCGATTATCGGGCTCAGTCTGGTTGAGTCGGATCGGAGTTGCCAGTGTATCCACCCAAGTTGGGTAATAGGTTGTTCCTGGTCGGTGAAGCGGCAGCCAATTGGGGGTGCATGCAATCACGTGACTGTCCGTACACACCGGTAAAAAATGGCTGCAGCAAGAACGTGGACGACAGCAACATATACATTGACTAATAGCATTGTGTCTTTATGGGAAGAGAGACGTATTCCGACCGAAATTCGTACATCAAGACACCACCCTGGTATTGAGATGGAGGCGACGCCAGGGCGGGACCCAACACGAGCGGTTATGTCGTCGCCAACGCCTCCGTGACAGCAGAATAACTGCTGCCACAGCTGCTGCCACAGCTGCTACTCGTCTCAGTGCAAGGAAAACGGTCTAGAAAGAAACATTTATCAAAAGAAGTTATTAGGAAAATAGCGTTCAAGCCAACTATGTGGAGGATTTATGGGCGTACCAGAAAGGATGAAGACAATGCACATTACAAAGAGGCACTTAATGCAGCTACAACTAAAATCAGACAATCTAAAAGAAGTTATGAGCAAAAACTAGCATGTAACATAAATATGACAGCAAGAGTTTGTATGCATATGTCAGGAGTAAACAAAACGTACAAGACAAAGGTCGGAAATCTAGAAGACAGTGCTGGAAATATAATATCAAAGGGGTTTTTAATGGCGAAAGACCTAAATGGTTAATGGTTAATTAAACACCATATGGTGGACTTCCTTGTCAGGCATAAATTATTAAATTAATCTCAACATGGATTCCTAAAAGCGAGGCCAAGCTTAATAAAACTGTTATGTTTTTTGGAAGAAATTACTAAGTGGATAGACGAGGGATCGCCAGGAGATATTATCTACTTAGATTTTCAGAAAGCTTTTGACAAAGTGTCACATCAAAAATTACTACTAAAATTAAAAGCCCATGGTATCGGGGATGGCATAATTGACTTGATAGGCTGACTGACACAAGACAGTAGATGGAGAAGTTTGGGAATCAGTTTTGAGTGGGTTAGCACAAGGATAAGTATTAGGACTTTTTATTCTTAATATATATATATATATATATATATATATATATATATATATATATATATATATATATATATATATATATATATATATATATCAATGACTTGGACGACAATATAACAAGTAACTTACTGAAATTTGCGGATGACACAAAAGTGTTTAGAAAGGTTAACAGTGATGGTGATAAACAGCATTTACAAAACGATCTAGAAAGATTAGTGAAATGGTATGAGAATTGGCAGATATTGCAAAATTTTGGGAAATGCAAATGCCTTCATACAGGACATGGAAATTTGGATATAAACTATAAAATGGGAGATACTGTTCTGGGTACTGCTGTGAAAGAAAAGGACTTAGGGGTTATAATAAGCGCTGATATGTAAGTTTTAGAGCAGTGTGGTATTGCAGCTTCAAAGGGTAATAACAATTTTGGGTTGATTAGGAGAAACATAACATACAAGAAAAAAAGCTAATTATACCTCTGTATAAAGCAATAGTTAGTCCTTACTTAGAACACTGTATGAAATCGTGGAGACCATATCGTAAGAAGGATACAGATACGCTTGAACGCATACAGAGGAGAGCAACTAAAATTATTCCAGAACTGAGAGACCTTAGTTATAAAGAACGCCTGAAAGAATGTGTTTTAACAACTTTAGAGACAAGGAGGTTAAGAGGAGATCAGATTGACGTTTTTAAGATATTGAATGGGTATGCAAATATTGATAGAAATATGTTTTTTTCACTCAAGAAAGATAGCAGAACTAGAGGACATGAGGTAAAATTAGTAAAGGATCAGTGTAGATTGGATATCAGGAAGTACTCGTTCTCACAGAGGACAATCAATGAATGGAACAAATTGTCTGTGGATTGTATAACTGCTAGCAGCGTGAATATGTTTAAAAACAAGTTTGACACATATTTCAAGACGGCGGGTTACATGCAGATGAACATTGTTGGACTCTCGATAAGCCAATGGCTTCCTAATCCACTTGCCATCTGGGCGTTTGGCTTGGATGGCAAATCTTGTTAAATCTTGCAGACTCCATATCCTTTGTTTGTGCCCTCTTATTGCCCTTTCTCTTCTTCCTGCACATTTTCTACCACCCTCTGCTCCCGATATATCTGATAATCATCTTGAAATGGACGACTATATCGAAGTCAGCATTTTAATATAGAGAACTTACTTTACGTCCACTCCCATTGTCAAGTTGTCTCCATGGCAACAACAATCGTATTGCAGTAACCACAGTGGACATCGTGGACATTACTGAAGTGTCCACGCACTCTCGTTGGCAAGTCTCGATTGACCGTGTCTCCAAGTCCCAGCTGGCCATGTGCATTCTATTTTATAACTGCTAGCAGCGTGAATATGTTTAAAAACAAGGTTGACACATACCTCAGGAGGGCGGGTTACACGTAGATGAACATTGTTTGACTCTCGATAAGCCAATGGCTTCCTTGTCCACTTGCCATCTGGGCCTTTGGCTTGGATGGCAAGTCTTGTTAAATCTACATTTCCCACTGGGTCCAGCATTGTGCGAATATTTGCCGCTATGGTCGGGGCAGTAGGGGTCATGCCTCAGTTAGACTTCCTGTTGTGTTACAGTAGAAACATTTAGAATTTTTGATGGTCACGTTTTCTTATAATCACGCAAAACGTTAACATGGCCACCAATGGGAAATGTAACCGTATGCTGAACCCAGTAGCACTTACCCGTACAAGCTAGCCTCAGGCGGTGTCAGTCTATGTGTTGTATCCTTGTATCCGGACCGACCAGTCTCGGTCAATTTAGTTGAGTCGGGTCTGGTCGGGTCGGGGGGGGGGGGGTTCAAGTGTATCCCGGGCTTAAATCCGACGCCATTTAGCCAATAGTACAATAGTGACATCTAGGGGGTGTGGAGTTCTCACCCTTGAGCATTTTGAAGAAAAAAATCCAAAAATGGCCGCGAAAATCTACTTTTTACCATATCTTCGCAACCAGACAAGATACAGACATGATTGAAATGTTATGTTATATGTTTCCAGACATGAGGAATTCGATTCCACCATAATTTATCTGAAAAATTTAAAGAAGACAAGATGACGACCATAAGCATGCTACAAACGGTTGCCGACTATACAAAAAAGACTATGTTTCATGTTCCGCGAACAAAAAACATAAGAACATGACAAAATTAATTTTTCATATGTTATCATATGAGGATAATTACATAAGATCAGCATTTCGTGAAATTCTTACCTTTCTAAACATCAGTCCTCTTCATCATGTAGGACGTACTTGCCGCGTTCATTTTGACAGGCCTGTCCACCCTGGCATGCGCAAAATGGTGTGTATTGCATGTCAGAGCTGTTGCAGCTGCATTTGTTCGTGCTACATGGCATTTCACTCCGACATGAGCACTTGATCAGCTTTAGCAACCCAGTTGAGGCTAACGAGGTGTCTGGGGGGAAAACAGTTGGATTTAGCGCAGTACTCCCCTCCTCCTGTGACCAACCATAATATGTAGGGTCTAGTACAGGTGGGTTGTGATCCAAAGCATGAAGCCAAATTGTTACTTGCATATGGGCTTTTGTTCGAACGCTTCACTTATGGGTGGTAATGAACACAGCTTTGGTGCGGAAGCCTTGCTTCTGCTTACTTTAGAAAACCACATGAAGCCGCTAGAAGTGTTACAGTACGTAGATCAGCGGTCACCGCCAGAGTACGTAGATAAGCGGTCACCGCCAGAGTATGTAGATCAGCGGTCACCGCCAGAGTACGTAGATCAGCGGTCACCGCCAGGGTACGTAGATCAGAGGTCACCGCCAGAGAACTTAGATCAGCGGAAACCGTCAGAAATGCGCCAGTCTTGCCGACGATGTCATGTTGTTGCGGGCAGTTTTGGAATAGGGGCAAAGTGGAGATGATTCTCACTTGGGACGGACCATTGTGAGAATTCAGAAAACGATCAAATGGATTACGGTGTATATGAACTCTGCCCGGCGTGATATGTTTCTTAAAAGATGTGCTCAGTCGAGGTGTGCTGAGCGTATCTTGAAATTGACACATGCACCTGTATAAGATCATGTCCTGCGGTAGAAAATAATAATAGGCTTCTTTAGCACATAGAGCTTTGACTTTGAACACGTACAATGGAGGGCCTAGGTGTTATAGGTACTTCACTAGCTACCAGTTCATAACTGGTTAGCCAGCGTAGATGTTGAAACATGTCCTTTGTGTGTGTTGTGAATGTGTTGAAGCTGTAGCGGAGCAACAAAGGGGGTAATTAACTATCTAATCATGCGGTGTTTGATTTGCTTATTCCGACTTTGCCCCTTCTTGTATTGTGCAGAATGGGAATAATACCGTTAGTTCAAGCGTGCCGTTGCGAAAACGTGTGTGCTGACGTCCTTTTTGTACTGGATGACCATATATTGTGTATAACATTCAAAATACTGACTGTATGACAAACGAACGGAACGCAATATTTATAAATGGCATAAAGCTTATTCCCACTTTGCCCCCCGACTTAAATGGTGCAGAGTTGGAATGATACTGTTATTTCGTTTAAACGTACATGTACAAGCGTGGATTTCATAATGTTTCGCCTAATAACGTGTGTGAAATTACAAATGCTAACTGTGTGACACCAACGCAACGCACTATCTTTGATTAGCGTGTAGTTATAAAGCTTATTCCCACTTTGCCCCCGACTTAAATGGTGCAAAGTTGGAATGATACTGTTATTTCGTTTAAACTTACATGTACAAGCGTGGATTTCATAATGTTTCGCCTAAAAATGTGTTTGAAATTACAAATGCTAACTGTGTGACACCAACGCAACACACTATCTTTGATTAGCGTGTAGTTATAAAGTTTATTCCCACTTTGCCCCCCGACTTAAATGGTGCAGAGTTGGAATGATACTGTTATTTCGTTCAAACTTACATGTACAAGCGTGGATTTCATAATGTTTCGCCTAAAAACGTGTGTGAAATTACAAATGCTAACTGTGTGACACCAACGCAACGCACTATCTTTGATTAGCGTGTAGTTATAAAGCTTATTGCCGGCAGTGACCGGTGGTGTGACAGACGGCAGAACAGATGTGACAGCTGATGTCATGACAGAGGTGACCGGTGGTGTGACAGACGGCACAACAGATGTGACAGCTGATGTCATGACAGAGGTGACCGGCGGTGTGACAGGCGGCACAACATTATGTGACAGCTGATGTCATGGTGAAGGTGACAGGTGGCACAACAGATGTGACAGCTGATGTCATGACAGAGGTGACCTGCGGTGTGACAGGCAGCACAACAGATGTGACAGCTGATGTCATGGTGGAGGTGACAGCTGATGTTATGATGGAGGTGACAGACGGCACAACAGATATGACAGCTGATGTCATGACAGAGGTGACCGGCGGTGTGACAGGCGGCACAACAGTTGGTATCACAGCATTGCTAATGATATTCTCAACATCTTCCTCATCCACCACTCCAGTTCTGCAACCTGGAAAAAAGTTACCACGTGCCTGCTGCCCATAAACAACCTCAAATGGCACTTGTTTGGTTGTCTCTGATTCCTGGGTGTTCAGAACATACATAATTTTTTGCAAAACACCCGCCCATGAAAACATTGCACCACCGTGCTTTGTTGGATCATGCTCCTCCCTCAACTTGGCCAGCTTGTCCTCTATTGTCCTGTTGCCTCTTTCGACAAGTCCCTATGACTGCGAATATCGGGGCCTGCCATGGACAAAGATTGTGTCGCCACCCATTGTTCAAACAGGGACATCAACACCTGGTTAACAAACTCACGGCCATTGTCTGAATGGAAAATCCGCGGTGTACCCATGTAGGCTAACACGCGTTCCTCCAAACTAATAGCTACTTCATGTGCAGTCTTGGTTTTCAGAGGGTAAATGATATGGAATTTGGAGTAATGATCCATGACATGACATATGTAGTGGTAGCAATTATCAGGAGAATGACGCATGTCTATCAAATCAATCTGAATACGGTTAAGGAATTCTGTCTCCACAATTGGCTTGTCCTACAAAACTGTTCTACATAACTTCTTGGCATCCCATAGTAGTCCCTATGTGCTCGTTGGCAGTCTGATGGCGACATGTCACTGCGGGTGTCCGACTTTTCGTCTAACGACATTTGGTCTAACGGGACAATTCGTCTACTACGACATTTGGTCTAACGGGACAATTCGTCTACTACGACATTTGTGTTGGCGTTGGCGTTGCAATTCAGGTCACTTGGAGTTGGCGTTGCAATTCAGGTCACTTGCACTTCGTCTTCGCTGTTACCCGGCGCTGCAACGAAACCATGACTTTTCGTCTAACGACATTTGGTCTAACCATGATTCAGAGTATGCCCTACATTATTTTACCTTGTAACATATGACAAACTTATAATCCGATGTATGTATACTTTAACGGACTGATGACTAATTCGACGTGATTCAACATATTGAACTTTATAACCATGGTCTCGCGGATATATTGTTAATGACCAAGGACGCTGTTCCGTATTACTCCCTCTGTCAACTTCCAACAAGGCATTGATCTAGGCTTCAATAAATAAATAATAATATTTTTAAATCGTTTATTGCACAACAGACGGAAGTAAATACACGCATCATCTTGACGACGCATTAAACACAAATTGTGTAACTCATGTAAGTTCAAACCTTGTATTGTTGTTTAAAATGTTCACATTACGTATGTGATGTTGTGCGCAATGCCAAGCACGTAATCCATGGTGTTTCGTTCGTGATACTGCGCCACCACTCGCGATATCCGGTCATTGACGATGCGCATTCGCTTGCGGGGAGGTTCCACGGCATCGCCAGCAACCAGCTTCTGAATGGTCAACTCTGTGTGACACTGCTCATCACACAGGTGCAGCAGAAATTCGAATATGTTGGGATGCGTCTTTCCCATGATATGGCCCATTCGACGGTGCCATCCCTCCAGACTGTTGGTCGTACGTGGCTGGTCAGATACAGCACGGTCGTACACACTCCACATTCTCGGCGCGAACTTGGGCGTTTTCCTTGCAATGACGAGCCTCGGGCCACGCATGACAGTTCTCTGTCTGCCGATGTAAGTCCGCTCGAAGTACTTGGCGACTGGCTTTGCGTCGTTGCAAATTGTGGCACGAAGCTCATCAAATGTGGCACAGATGTCGTTGACAGGCACAAAGGCTAGTGCAGTTATCTTTTTGCAGTCGAGGGCAAACTCCTCACTAGACATGTACTTGTTACGGAGTCCCAGGGAGACGACTTGGCGATAGTTTGCCTGACACAGATGAAAGAAGCAGCCTTGTACAATGAGGCCATCACCGAAGACGGCGCGAGCAGCACGGATGCAGGCACCTTCGAAGTCGCAGCAGTATGTCGTCAAGCGAAGTTGCAGTTGCCGATTGACGATGGCGTCGCGGATGGTCTGCATCATCTCGTGATAGCAAGTGTACGTCTTGCGAGGAAGGAGAGCGTACACAAGCGGAACAATCTTGCCGAACACAGGAGCATGTATTGTGTAGAGTTGGTAGAAGAGTGATGGGACTATCGAAAAGGTTCCGTCCCCGTACCAAACCGTCGCAGCTGCCAGGTACTTCAGGTTCTGGGTCGTAGCCAAGATGATCATCTGATGTACTTGGTTGTTGTCGTCTTCATCTGGCACCTCGACCTCCCGGATGATCCAAGGTTCACCGGTCGACGTGTTTCTCCAACGACCCTCGAGTTTCAAGTCTACGGTAGTCAATGGAAGCGGCGGCATGTGCTGACATCTAGCACGCTGGATCGTACGTTTGAGGCTGTTGAGTTTTGGGAGTGATGAGTCGGGGTTAGCGTGTAAAGGTCGTGCAATAAATCTGCTGATGATTGAAGCTGTGGATTCTGTGCTATCAGTGGCGCTCTTCATCTTCGACTTTTGGATTTTAATTTTCACTTCTGCGGTATTCGGTGCATGATGATGGTCCTGTGTCGCTGTGCCATTTTGCCCAATGCTTACCGCTCTGCCTCTGCACAGTCTATCATCACATCGCCAGTATACACGTTGATTCTCTGTTCGATTTTGTGTATAGCAATACCCATCTAACGCTAATTTCGGTTTGCCACGACTACTCGTAAAAAATTCAGCCATAGCACATACGCAGAGACGTGGTGTTCGTTCGATAAAATACAGACACTATGAACGTGTTGCCCATGCAACTGGTTTAAAAGGTGTTGAGATTGAAATAAAGTGCACTTAGCTAATTTTGTGTTCACTGTTTGTTTCATCGTGAGTGTAACACAAAGAAACACAACTTCAATATTACTTCGTGGAGTAATTGCATTTTGATATCGCACGTAGAAGTAACGCAACTCTTGTACAATCAATCACGTATTGCTATCGATCGACGTAGCACTTCTTCAGACAAATGTTACTTCAAAACGACACCTTAAACACCGCAATTGGGAGAGGATACAAAGAGCCTTTCATAATTACTCAGGCAGTTGAAAGTGAAACCTCAACTGCTACAATTGCCTCTTTGTGAGCTCCGCTTGGAGCAGAATAGGACTGTGTCTATTGTGTGTTTCATGAGCTCGCAACCTGGCAGCAGAATAAGTATGATGCAGTTGGAAAAACATCTTTATTCTCAAAACATCAATCACATACATAATAATACGTGTAACAAATTTAAAGTAAACATTTTAATAATGTTATCATCAGATGCAAATAAGTACTTAATGCGGAACTAATATGGAAGGCATACAACGAACAACTAACCGTAAAAATACCTTCCTAATTTATTATTTTTCATTAAACAATTATAAATAATGCTGTATTGCTTATTATTGTGAAGGATGCGTGCAGGGGGAGTTTGTTGTAACAGCTCGTTGGCTTATTTAGTTACAGTTGTGTTTACCAATATTGTGCATATCAATCGACTGTCCGTGCATCCGGAGATTACATGACGCACAATGAAACCCCTAATAAACACTTACCCAGTGATAAAACAATGAAAACTAAACGTAAATCACCGACATTTACTGCACCAAACTTTGCGATGATCCCTGGTCCTACTGTGACAGATTCATATCGGGGAGCACCGCGGTGTTTTCGTTTTCCATATAGCCGATGTACTACGCATTTCCGTTTAGTTTATCAATTTTTTTATCGTTATATGACAGTCACTGAATATGTGTTTATAGTACATCTACTATAAAACTGTGTGCATCGTGTGATCTCCATATGTGATTGATATGCGCTAATGTGGTTCGTAGTAGACGAATTGTCCCATTAGACCAAATGTCGTAGTAGACGAATTGTCCCGTTAGACCAAATGTCGTAGTAGACGAATTGTCGCATTAGACCAAATGTCGTTAGACGAAAAGTCGTAGACCCGTCACTGCACCCAACTGTGAAAAAACATTCAGACATGAATGCAATGGAATCTAAGATGGAATGGAAATATTATTGACGCAACACAAAAAATAGGGCCCTTACAATGACTTATTATTTTCACTAACTGACACTTGAGGTGACACATATTTCCAATAATATTTTTTCACAATATTTATTAATGGTATGACTCCAGTTTGGTGTTGTTAGTAATTGTCCTGACACTGTGAAAAATCTACAACTGGCACCTGAAGAATTAATTAGGATGACTGCTAATCAAAGGATAATTGCATGGCCTCCCAGGTGGGGTGCAGTACTGTCACTGTGAAATGGCTTCCTTTTATTGTTGCATTACCACCAGTCATGAATGTCACACTTAACAGATTACAAGGACAGCTTCAAGTCAGCCAGAATGGGATCCACACCTGCCTTAGCATAGAAGCCAATTAATTTAACTGCGAACCATGCACACTTGACCAGACTACCAGGAAGAGTGGGGTCCACTGAAACGAAAGACATTGAAATAATTACTAGTATAACAACATCTTGGTAATTAAAACATACATGCAAAGTGACACACCCTCAAGTTATCAATCTAGTTTATAAACATTGAAATGTTCCTTCAATGAGTCTTCATATATTTTAATCCAGCCAAACATTTCAATAACTCCTAGCTATTTAGTTATGTTGGTTTCGCTGGTCAATATCAAGAGGATTTTTTTATTACAACAATTTTGGGTTATATTTCATCTGAATTACAAGACAAACAATTGCGCACATATTTAAACTATGCAGGCGTAACATTACGTTATCCTAGACAGAATGACGTATCTTTGTGAATTGCACCAGGGCCAATGTTACCATACCGGTAACATTTATGGACAACATTAGAATTAATATGTTAAAACGTTCATCGGGCATAACACAGAGGAAATTCAACATATTTATGTACGTACCTCGCTTGGGAATGACAAGCACATCAGCGATGTCGAGCTCAGGGAAGCTGATCAGCTGAAATCGCTTACGCTTGATCCACCAGCGAAGTTTGGGGTCGGTGACCGCATTTGGTCTTTGTAGATGTTCAACGATTTCATCATATTTCGTCTCTGATATCACTTTCGAATTTTTAACTGATAGCAAATGGGTCACTACTTCGGACATGCAAGTCTTATGATCATTAGCCATATTCAAACGATACAACGTTTACTATATTGTAAAACGTCACAAGTCAATGGTTATTCTACAAAATAATTCACTCAACGAAACATTTAACACTAAATAAATTATCGCAAACAATGTAATACAATGATCATAACATGTACGCAAATGAAAAGTCAGTCAAGCACGTGTAATGAAATAAACCACACATATGCAACTCGAACAATGTACGTCTCATAATAATAGGCAGAGCGTAGTCTCGTAGAGACGATGCTGATGCGCCCTGTTGTCAATTTGTCAAATTTTCAAATTTTGGCAGCGTCCACTGTGGCTGTGAAGGCCGATTCTTGAGTGGCAGTCCTTTCCGCAGCCAAAGCAGACGAAACAGGATGACATTGGTGGTAGTGCTGCGTTTTGTTTTCGCCGCATCCTCTTCTCTGCCGCATGCTGGTGTCTCCTTTCATCTGCCCTTTCAATGCCTCTGCGTGTTGCCTGACGCCAAGCAGTGCGGTCTTCGGCCACTGCTTCCCAGTCTTTGGGGCTGATGTCACAGGCCTTCATGTCACGATTGCAGGCATCCTTGAATCTGAGGGCTGGGCGTCCCACTGGCCTCGCGCCACTGGTGAGTTGTCCATAGAGGATGTCTTTCGGCAAGCGGCCGTCCTCCATGCGACGCACATGGCCCAACCAGCGCAGGCGTCTCTGGCTCAGCAGTGAATGCATGCTGCGGATCCTGGCACGGTCCAGTATGTCGCTGTAGGGGATACGATCCTGCCATGTGATGCCGAGGATACGCTTGAGGCACCGCATGTGGAAGGTGTTGAGGCGGCGCTCCTGGCACATGTATGTTGTCCACGATTCGCTGCCACAGAGGAGGGTGTCCAACACACAAGCCTGGTAGATTCTCATCTTGGTGTTCTCGGTGAGCATCTTATTTTCCCATACTCTTTTGGTCAGCTTGGCCATAGTGCATGCGGCTTTTCCGATGCGTCTGTTTATCTCCTTGTCCAGCGAAAGGTTGTTAGAGATGTTTGACCCGAGGTAGGTGAAGTCTTCTACTACCTCCAGGGTGTAGTCATTGATCTTGACGGAGGGGACTTTGCTGGCATCCCGTGCAATGACGTTCGTCTTCTTCAGGCTGATTGTGAGTCCAAACTCACTGCAGGCATGTGCAAAGCGATCGACCAGCCTCTGAAGGGCCTCTTCTGAGTGGGCAGTGAGTGCTGCATCATCTGCAAACAGCATCTCCCTGACGTATACCTCTGTCACCTTTGTTTTGGCACGTAGACGTGCCAGGTTGAACAGCTTCCCATCAGATCTGGTGTGCAGGTAGATACCGTCTGAGGAAGAGTCGAAGGCATATGACAGAAGGAGGGAGAAGAAGATCCCAAACAATGTTGGAGCAAGGACACAGCCTTGCTTGACACCGCTGCAGACAGGGAAGGGCTCCGATGTCGAACCATCGTACACAACTGTACCCTTCATGTTCTCATGGAAGGAGACCACCATGCTGCGTAGCTTGGGAGGGCAGCCGATCTTCTCAAGTAGGCGGAAGAGTCCCTTCCTGCTGACAAGATCGAATGCCTTGGTTAAGTCAATGAACGCCACGTAGAGGGGCATTCCCTGTTCTCTGCACTTTTCCTGGAGCTGGCGTACTGAGAAGATCATATCTATGGTGGATCTTCCTGCTTTGAACCCGCACTGGGATTCTGGGTAGACACGTGAGGCAAGTTTCTGAAGTCTGATTAGTAGGACCCGAGCGAAGGCCTTCCCCACAATGCTCAATAATGATATGCCCCTATAGTTGTTGCAGTCACTGCGGTCGCCTTTGTTTTTATACAAGGTGACTATTGTAGCATCCCGCATTTCTTGAGGGACTGTTCCTTCATTCCAGCAGAGACAGAGCAGTTGATGAAGGTGGTGTAGTAAAGCGGGCTTCGCACACTTAATCACTTCTGGCGGTATGCTGTCACATCCTGGTGCCTTGCCGCAAGAGAGGGAGTCAATAGCTTTGCTGAGGTCCTCGACTGTGGGCTCGTTGTCCAGCTCCTCCATCATAGGCAAGTTCCTGATGGCGTTGAGAGCAGCATTAGTAACGACTGTTTGTCGGGAGTACAGTTCTGAATAATGTTCAACCCATCGCTCCATCTGTTTATCCCGGCCTGTGAGCATCTCTCCTGATGTGGATTTCAGTGGAGCCATCTTCCTTACAGTGGGGCCAACGGCTTTCTTGATGCCATCGTACATGCCGCGTATGTTTCCGCAGTCGGCTGAGTTTTGGATACTCTCGCACAGTTTCAGCCAGTAGTCATTTGCACAGCGTCTTGCTGTCCGTTGTGCGATGCTCCGTGCATATCTGAGAGCTGACAGTGTCTTCTCGCATGGATTGTGTTTGTATGCAAGCAGGGCTTCTCGTTTGGTTTCAATGACGGGTACCATAACATGTAGGTTAGCATTGTACCAGTCTTGGTTTGGTCTTTCTCTCTTGCCAAATGCAGTTATCGCTGCATTGTAGATGGTATTACTGAGGGTGTTCCACTTTGCTGTGGCGTCCTGATCCGGAAAGTCCTGAAGGGACTGCTCAAGGGAGGCTACAAACTGCTCCGTTTGTTTGGGGTTTGCAGTTCTAGCAACATTGATGCGAGTGCGACCTGCGGGCTTGGAGCGATGCAGCTTACGCGGAGAGAGTCTCACTTTACTGCACACCATGGCATGGTCTGTATCACAATCTGCACTGTGGTAGCTACGTGTTGCTAGGACATTGTTCAGAGCAGAGCGTCTGGCGATGACGAGGTCTAGTTGATGCCATTTATGAGACCTTGGATGCTTCCACGACACTTTTTGCTGATGCTTTGACTGGAAGAAAGTGTTGGTGATGCAAAGACCATGAAATGAGCATAGCTCCAATAATCTTTGTCCGTTGTCGTTCATCCTCCCAGTGCCGTGGTGTCCAATGCAGGACGGCCATGATTGATGGTCTGAGCCTACTCTGGCATTAAAGTCGCCAAGAAGGATGAGCGGCTCAGCTTTGGGAATCTTGCCAATCAGGCTGTCAAGCTCATCATAGAAATGGTCCTTGATATCTTCAGAGGCTCCCAATGTAGGGGCGTAGATGCTGAAGATGTGGGCAAACCCTGCAGCAGTGGCGAGACGGATAGATATAATGCGCTCGTTGCCACCACTGCGAATATTGCCGAGCGACTGACAGATCTATCATCTCCACTTGGGCGGGCATTGTGGGATTCCCACAATGACCCGCGAGACATCCGGGGCGATTCTAGAATCGCCCCACAATTCACTTTGCCTTGTACAATGTTATGGGCGTCATAGAGTGAACATGTTATTAGAACACGATTGACGCACAATAAGCACCATTTCTCACAACGGTAAGAAATTGTGGGTTTAAAGTATGTTTTTTTTTCTCGAAACTTTGGTGATTTTGATTAATGTCTGCTTGTGAGTAAACTATCAACATAAGTTAATAGACTTTATCGTCTGTGCACTTACAAATGGTTTAACTAGGCACAGGGAAGAAAATTATCTACATCACTTCTCGCATTAATAAGAAGTTAATTTAAACAGCTCACTTGTTGAAACGGGGCTAGTTGAGCCACCAAAGGCAGGTTTAGTTGAGCAGCGGCTTAAGAACGAAAATGAGTGGTCTTTATCCCAAAATATATCAAGGAATTCATTATTATTTTTTTCCGAGCAACTTGGGACATCGGATAGCTACAAGGCAACATATTACCAGTTAGTTACACTGGTTGCGATTGGCCTGTAAGTCTATGACTATATTAATTAAGTATGCTGACTTATTGATTGTTCGGGCAGACTTATCAGAGACGTGTTGTACCGATTGGGTAGATGTACTGGCCGAGTTGTGAAGAAATTTTAGTATCAGGCCTACGTAAATTATACAAATTGTAATAATATTATTTATTATGTTTGCTTTTGTCATGTTCGGCTTGCCGGTAATCGTTTACTTAACTGGCCTAAATTATTACGACTTTATGCCGTCGGTTTTTCCAGCATTTTTGTACCTGAATGCGTTCCTTACATTATTCCACATATGTTCCACTAAAAAAATTTCATATATTCTTTAAAAATATTGTGTTTTAGGCCGGTTTTAATCAGTTTTAAACATCAAAACAGCGGAACAAATTGCATGATAAACATGGCGCGTGTGCGATTTGCGCATTAATCACGCCTCGGTGCCATCAGAACCGCGAAGGCGATCTTTGTGTGTATCGCGCGTACAATTACGCATCGTAAAAAATAAGATAAAAAAAGAGAAACTAAGCTCAAAAATTTTTTCAAACGAAAGAATTATACAAAAAATAAAAAATTCTCCCCAGTTTTTATATTAAACGCAACATTTGTAGAGCACATACAGTCACTTGTAACGTAATATTTCATCTTTTATTTAATTAAATATTTGATGTTGCAAATATTGCTTTTTTTATAATTATTTGGTTGATATTAGATGCTATGCGCATGCGCAACTACAAGGGGACATCTCATTGCATTTCATTGTTAATATAATAACATTTTATTTCATTTAATTCATATTATCTGTCGTTTGGTGAACAAAGACTATTGTTTTTGTAATTAAAAATTATACTGATGATATTGCATGTCATGCGCATGTGCAACTTTAAAGGGACAACTCATTGCATGACATTATTAGCATAATTAAATTATAAAGAATGCATGGGTTAATTATCTGTCGTTTGGTGAACAAAGGTTATTGTTTTTGTTATAAAAAAAATATACTGTTGATATTGCATGTCATGCGCAACTTTAAGGAGGGAGTGAAGGAGTACTTTAATTTAATTAAGTCAATTTATATAAATTTACAATTTAATATAATTTAACAAGATTTAACAAGATTTGCCATCCAAGCCAAAGGCCCAGATGGCGAGTGGACAAGGAAGCCATTGGCTTATCGAGAGTCCAACAATGTTCATCTACTTATAGCCCGCCCTCCTGAGATATGTGTCAACCTTGTTTTTAAACATATTCACGCTGCTAGCAGTTACACAATCTGTTGACAATTTGTTCCATTCATTTATTGTCCTCTGTGAGAACGAGTGCTTCCTGATGTCCAATCTACATTGATCCTTTACTAATTTTACCTCATGTCCTCTAGTTCTGCTATCCTTCTTGAGTGAGAAAAACATATTTCTATCAATATTTTCATACCCATTCAATATCTTAAAAACTTCAATCTGATCTCCTCTTAACCTCCTTGTCTCTAGAGTTGTTAAACCACATTCTTTCAGGCGTTCTTCATAACTAAGGTCTCTCAGTTCTGGAATCATTTTAGTTGCTCTCCTTTGTATGCGTTCAAGCGTATCTATATCCTTCTTACGATATGGTCTCCATGCTTGTATACAGTATTCTAAATGAGGTCTAACTATTGCTTTATAAAGAGGTATAATTAACTTTTTTCCCTTGTATGTTATGTTTCTTCTAATCAATCCAAGAATTTGATTACCCTTTGAAGCTGCAATACCACACTGCTCTGAAACTTTCATATCAGCGCTTATTGTTACTCCTAAGTCCTTTTCTTTTACAGTAGTACCCAGAACAGTATCTCCCATTCTATAGTTTACATTCAAGTTCCTATGTCCTGTATGTATGCATTTACATTTCCCCAAATTGAACAACATCTGCCATTTCTCAGACCATTTCACTAATCTGTCTAGATCGTTTTGTAAATGTTGTTTATCACCATCAGTATTAACCTTTCTAAACAGTTTTGTGTCATCCGCAAATTTCAGTACGTTACTTGTTATACTGTCGTCCAAGTCATTGATATAAATTAAGAATAATATAGGTCCTAATACTGATCCTTGAGGTACCCCACTCAAAACCGATTTCCAATTTGAAACTTCTCCATCTACTACAACTCGTTGTCTTCTGTCAGTCAGCCATTGTTCTATCCAGTCAGTTATGCTATCCCCGATACCATGGGCTTTTAATTTAAGTAGTAATCTTTGATGTGGCACTTTGTCAAAAGCTTTCTGAAAATCTAAGTAGATAATATCTACTGGCGATCCCACGTCTATCCACTTAGTGATTTCTTCCAAAAACATAACATATTTGTTAAGCATGACCTCGCTTTAAGGAATCCATGTTGAGATGAATTTAATAATTTATGCTTAACGAGAAAGTCCACCATATGGTCTTTAATTAACCTTTCTAATAATTTACAAATCACTGACGTTAAACTCACTGGTCTGTAATTCTCTGACTTATTTCTCGAACCCTTTTTAAATAATGGTATGATGTTTGCTTCTTTCCATTCAAACGGAACAACTCCCTCTTTTAATGACAAGTTGAATACTCTTGCAAGTGGTATACTGATTTGTTCTACTGTTTCCATTAGTAATTTTGGAGGAATCCCATCCACTCCCGGTGATTTGTTATCCTTCATTGCCTTTATTTTCTTAGCTACCAATTCTGGAGTTACAACTAACGGACCTAAATAGTCAGATTTAGCCCCCTGAAATTTAGCATCAGCAGCTGGTAATGAACTAATATCTTCTTTGGTAAACACTGAACTGAAGTAACCATTTAGGTCTTCCGCCATTAAAAACCCCTGTGATATTATATTTCCAGCACTGTCTTCTAGAGGTCCAACCTTGTCTTGTACGTTTTGTTTACTCCTGACATATGCATAGAAACTCTTGCTGTCATTTTTTATGTTACATGCTAGTTTTTGCTCATAGCTTCTTTTAGATTGTCTGATTTCAGTTGTAGCTGCATTAAGTGCCTCTTTGTATTTTGCATAGTCTTCGTCCTTTCTGGTACGCCTATAAACCCTCCACATAGTTTGCTTTAGCATTATTTTTCTAATAGCCTCTTTTGACAAGTGTTTCTTTCTACACCGTTTTCCTTGTTTTTGGAAGGGAACAAATTTATCGATGATACTCTCAATTTCATATTTTAGAATATTCCAACATTCAATTGCGGTCTTATTCATCAGCATGTTATTCCAATCTAGCTTTGCTAAGTATTTTCTCATATCTTTGTAGTTACCTTTGTGGAAGTTTCTCTTGTACGTTTTCTTATTTTTACTTTCTGATTTTACATTGATGTCAAAATGTATTTGATTATGGTCACTATTACCCAATGGTTCAAATATTTTTACATTGTCCACTAATTCTTTTTGTGATGACAAAACTATATCTAATACATTTTCTCCCCTGGTTGGTTCTAGTACGTGCTGAGTAAGAAAGCTATCCTGGATTAAAAATAGAAATTGTTGGTCCTCAATCCCTGTGCTCTCTAGAGAATTCCATTGTATGTGTCCATGGTTAAAATCTCCCATTATGATACATTCCCCTTTACTAACTTCCTTTATAGCGTTTATTATTTTTGTGTTGTCCTCTTCGTTTATGTTTGGACTTCGGTAAACTAATCCAATAGTTAATTTTGAATTTCCTGAAACAATTTTGCACCAAACAGCTTCATCGCAATCTGCTTCCCTTTCTAGTTTTATTTCATAAGCCTGAATAGATTCTTTAACATATAAAATAACTCCCCCGCCCCTTCTTCCTATTCGATCTTTCCTAAACATTACATATCCTGTCAGTCCTAATTCAGCATCTGTTATATCTATGTTGGCCCATGATTCAGTTATACCAATTATGTGAGGGTCAGTATCTTCTACCATAATGTTTAATTCGTTTTTCTTATTTACTATGCTCCTTGCATTTAAACATACGCATCTATAACCTTTTTCAGTGATGTTTTCTTTACATTAACATGTTCATTTAAATAATTTACAAAAAATAATTAAATTATATGCATATTCATATTTTTGGGGTACGCCAAATACATATTTAGTTTTTTCAATAATTCTAAACTGGTGAGTAACCAAACCACATATGTATTGCTTTTCACGTATATGCTGTGTCTATGTGCAGTTGTAGTATCACCGATTTGTCTGTATGCACATTTCTTGATCGAATGACTGATACCACATTCACAGCTCACATCCAGCGGATACATAATCCTGTGCATTCAATGTGTATTCGATGGTTATGCCGTGATTGGCTGGCTAGCGCGGAGTAATACAATTTATTTGGCCAAATAGTTCCGGTGTAGTCTCGGACACCCAGGGCAAGTTTAACGACGACCTGTCTTGGTTATTTCATAAAAATTGTTATGCACCTGGTGCGTTGCACAAATTCATTTATGCAATAACCAACACAAGTCCGATGTAGCAGTGAATTGAAACAGGCCAAATAAATGACGTTTTTTATTGCAAAGTGGACTGCTTATCACGCAGCCACTTTGGGAAGAACATTAACAGGAATGTGAGCTCCTCAAAGCAAACCAGACAGGAACTAAACACATGTACAGCCCCGTCCGGCAATTTCTCATAGCCCACATTCCTACAAGCATGACGATAAAATATATACATCAAGAAGTCATCATGAACATGTAATGCAAAGAATACATACATTCCACAACCATTACACAAATTTAATTACAAACAGGTGGGGCCATTTCACCACAAGGTCACCCACAAACATGTAGTCCCATAATGATAATAATACATTTCTGTTTTTACGTAATTATTGTGGCAAGGATACTGAATACTCTATGATGACTCCATCCCTTTAAGAAAGCTAAATAACTGTAAACTTTTGTGTTTTATTTATTACACGTCAAAATCACACTAGCAGTTACAATAGTGTAGCACGTGGATTCATTAATTACTAATATGTTAATTAATGTTATATATTTTGTTGAATGTGTGTATGCGCAATGAAACTATGCTTTTAATTCACATGTATTATGAGAAAGTAATTAATGTTATTTAATATGAACAATTACAATTATTTCTGAGCTATATCTTCTTCTTCCCATTAATCACTGGCAAGGTCATCACGATTTCGCAGGATATTGCTGCAAAAACGGACAACACAGAATACCTCCCTCCCTCCCTCCCTCCCTCCCTCCCCATCAGAAGGAAACCAGACATGCAATATCAGCATAATTTAACAAAAAAAAAACCTTTGCTCACCAAACGACAGATAATTTAATCCCTGCATTCTTTTAAATTTAATTATATTAACAATGACATGCATGCGTGAATTTTCCCTTTAAAGATGCACATGACATGCAATATCATCAGTATCATTTTTAATTACAAAAACAATAATCTTTGTTCACCAAATGACAGATAATTTAACCCATGCATTCTTTTAAATTTATTATATTAACAATGACATGCAATGAGATGTCCCCTTTTAGTTGCACATGCGTATAACATATAATATCGACCACATAATTTTCATACAAATAATATTTGCAACATCAAATATTTCATTAAATAAAATACGAAATATTACGTTAGAAGTGACTGTATGTGCTCTACAAATGTTAAGTTTAATATGAAAACTGTGGAGAATGTTTTAATTTTTTTATAGAATTTCTTCGTTTGAAACATTTTTGGAGCCTATTTTCTAAATGTTTTCTCTTCATTTTTTTACGTTGCGTAATTGTATGCCGAATACACACAAACATTGCCTTCGTGGTTCTGATGGCACTGAGGCGTGACTAATGCGCAAATCACACACGCGCCATGTTTATTATGCAATCGGTTCCGCTGTTTTGAGGTGTAAAACTGATTAAAAGTGGCTAAAACACAATATTTTTAAAGAATACATGAACTTTTTTTACTGGAACATATGCGGAATGATGTAAGGAACGCATTCAGGTAAAACAATTCTGTAAAAACCGTCGGCATAAACCTCTAATAATTTAGGCTAGTTAAGTAAACGATCTACTAATAATAACAGTTTCTGTGAGTAAAATAACTTTTTATTTATGAATATGATTGTGCCCTAGATATCAAAAAGAATGTAAAATAGCTCAGCTAACACTGCATACCCTGCCAGTGCCCAGGCAATATATATTGCGCTTGCACTGTCACCCACTCAGCAGCCTGTGCCTGTGGCTGTGGCGTACCAGTGCCCAGGCAATATTATGCATAATGCTTGCACTGTCAGCCACTCAACTGGCTGATGCTGTGGCTATGGCATGTTTGATTCGATTGATGAACGTGATAATGGTTTCATTCCAAAAGTACTACATTCGCGCATGGCTTGGAGTATCCAGTGTATGCCATTTCCTTGAGTAATCTACATGAAGGCCTTCATCTGTGGTTGTAGACCAAATAGTCCCTCCTGTCTAATGTATCTTCGGTAATGTCATTGTCGTCTGCAGCAGCATCTACATGTACAAACACACCTGGCCAGATGTTGTATGGGGTGATGACACCCAACAGAATGGATTTGGCAATGAATTCCATTACTAGGCTCGTATCCTGCCCATGATTCATTCAAGCCCCTTCCATCTAGTTGCCGGTTCAGGTCCATCAAAACTAAGACCAGCAGGTTCAGCAACAGTTTTTTTATCCCATAGCCGTCCAAGCCCTATCAAAACAGATGTGAAAAATTTTTCCCATCTGCAGTACACACAAATACCACATTCTGACTTGCCTAACCCTAACCCAACCACCAGCGGTTGAATTTTCTCCGAAGACCGAGAGCTTTTGGTGTTAATGAGAAAATATTTGTTCTTTTTTATCGCTCCATTATTGAAGGCATACTGCGCTATGGGATTACTGTCTGCTTTGGCAATCTGTCTGTTCAGTCGAAATCACAGCTTTCTCGCTTAATGAGAACTGCCATGAAAATAACAGATTCCACATCTCCTATGATCTCCCTTCAGGAGATTTTTGAACAGACAGTCATTCAAGATTATTTATGATACCAAACATGTTTTACACAATGAATTTCGGCTCCTGCCATCTGGCAGATGCTATAGAACTCCTCCGTGCAGGCTTAACAGATACAAATACTCATTTGTGCCATTGTCCATTAAACAACTCAACTCATCATGCCTGCTGTCACTTGTCGTTCCTAGCATAACTAGTAATGTGTATGCAGTGTATATATTGTCTAATCATTATTTATGTGTATTTATTTTTATTATTATTACTATTATATTTAGTCACTGTCTACTTATCTGCTGCTTTTATAGAATGGTTTTATGTATATATATTGCAATCATGTCTGTTGTTACCCGAGACAAATTTCTCAATTTCATTGTTGAGACAATAAAGAATTACCTTATCTTATCTTTCACTGAGTATACCCGATTTATTTATCTTACACCCAAGACAGTTAATCCTAAATCGTATCTTTCCTTGACAGTGATAATTATGTCTTTCGCTTTATATTGGACTTATTTCTGTGATAGAACAGGAATCATGAAGCGAGATCGTTAAGTGCCAAAAGAGTCAAGGTCAAGATTTTATTCTTAAGAGTGCATTTACTGTGCATGATGTTAGGTAGTTTGTTTCATACTGTTTGCTGTATGTGAGTGTATTGTCATGTATACCTTATAGTATGACCCAACATCGTTATACTTTCCAATGTTTCTATTGTATTGATGCAATGATTACACATGGCAATAAATTTTATCTTATCTTATCTTATCGACTGCTTCAATTTCTTCCTATGAGGAACAGTGACTTGTGCCATTCAGCACATTTATTACTTGTTTCCATCCAGTCAAGTGGCGCATTGACATGGCGAGGCTGCCGTGTTTAGGGGTCTACACTCTTCCGTATGAAGCAGAGTGGTTGAAAACCCAGAAAAGCATATAATAATTATCATTGCCACCTATATTGATATACAATGAGGCACATAGTGAACGTCACATTCCTTAGGTGAAATGCATGTGTCTCATCAAAGTATAGAAGCGTTACTTAGCATGTGACAGGCAAATGAAACATACTGGGATTGCTACATAAGCCTATGTCATGCCATTTATTTCCGTAGTAAAAAATAAACGGCATAACATAGGCTTATGTAGCAATCCCAGTACAGTATACATTATATATCACTGTATATATATATATATATATATATATATATATATATATATATATATACATACAGTGATATATGAATATATATACATATACAAGAGTTACATATATGTACATACACATATATATATATATGTGTGTGCTAGGCTAGCACTACCGGTGGCCATTTGGACATCGGATTTGGCTAAACAAGTTACACATTTGAGCTAATTTGGGCACCAGAAATTTCGTTGAAAAGCATGCAGAATACGTTAGCGTTTGTTGTCTAGATGGATGTAAACAAATTTGGTTAAAGCAATTTGTATTTGTTAAAAAAACTGGCACTTTAGCCAAAATGGCTAAACAGTTTACAACATCAGAGCTAGCCCAGATATTTACAATCATATATATACTGTATGTCGCTCTTGTATATGTATATATACATACATATATATATAATAATAATGTTTTAATTCAGACAAAAGTCCATAGATATACATAAAATACATGTAGAGATATGTATGTATTTATAAAACACACGTTGAGCATAAAAAATAAATGTAAACATTATGTTTAACATGCAGAAATACACATACCTACATATACATACATACACACACATATATACATACACACACACACATATATATATGTGTGTGTGTATATGTGTATGTATATGAATGTATATGTATGTATGCATATATGTGTGTATATGTGTGTATATGTATGTATGTTTATGTATATGTAGGTATGTGTATTTCTGCATGTTAAACAATCAGCAGTTTGTTTATATAAAATAAACATATAAAAATCAGTATATTTAAAGATTATACAAGGATGCAGTCCAGTGAATTCTCAATTTAGATGTACAATATCAACTGAGATGTACAATAGGTGTCACAAATTGCAATGGTCTGAATAATTGGATTCAATGACTTGTCAATCCTAGTCATTAAACTATAAATAGCATTTCTGGCGACACATTTACAAGAGTTGACATTGGCCGCAGCAAACATGTGACTGGCGCTGCATCTCATAGGCAACCTATTTAAAATTCTGTATGAGTTGTTATATGTCACTATAAAATGCTGGAAAACTGCTTTTCTATAATTTTCTATAATTCACCCATAAGGCGCAGATATACACATTACTGAAGTAGGCTGTGAATAATTTGTTCTTCACAGCAGAAGAGCAATAGTGAAATTTGTTATGCAGTACGTTGCTCTTAGCATAAATGAGTCTATGTTTGGCTTGAATGTCGGCCTCATCAGATAAATCGTTGCAAATAACATGTCCAAGATATTTACACGAAGTGGCAAGTTTAACTTTATTCTTCCTAATGTAATTTCTCTAGCAAAATTTGCGTTTCTAGAATCAAAGTACATGATCAGTGATTTGGAAACATTAAATTGAACATCGTATTCACAACCATATATGTAACAACAATCAAGTAACGTTTGCAGTCCCTTGGCGGAAGTGGAGAACAAAAGTAAATCATCTGCATAAATCAGGTGATTGACCACCGTTGTCCCAAGACTACAACCAATAGGTTTTGTGTGCACTCAAGTCGTCCATATAAACGTTAAACAGTAATGGGGATAATTTCCCTCCTTGCTTAACACCATTACCAACAGGGAAGAATTCCGAGTAAGTAGATCCCCACCGGAAACATACACTTTGGTTATTATACTCATTGCAGATCACTCTTAAAAGGTATTTAGGTACATCACGTTGTGTTAGTTTTGTTAAAAGCTTCTGCCGAGTGACTCATTCAAATGCTTTTGCAGCATCTAGACATGCGACATGCATAGCCAACCCATGCTTAGTGTAAAACCTTAGTACTTCTTTAAATGCGAACACACACAACTCCGTCCCATGCTTGGACTTAAACCCAAACTGATGTAGTGTAGTTTGCAAGTAAATATCCTTATCACTGTATATATACCGGTATATATATATATATATATATATATATAAACTGATGTAGTGTAGTTTGCAAGTAAATATCCTTATCACTGTATATATATATATATATATATATATACACACACACACAGTGATATATATATTATGTATATATACAAGAGCGACACGCCATGTTGATGTAAACTGGAAACAAATGTTTGGTACCACCATATATATATACATACATACATATATATATATATATATGTATGTATATATATATATATATATATATACATACAGTGGTACCCCTCTTATTGGTAGGCCCATATCACTCTCTCTAACCCTAACTTGACGCCGAAGCACCAGACATTCAGCACATCATCTCTCAGATCTGGATTTTGCTGATGACATCACCCTGTTCAAGGACACAATACACAAATCAGAACTATGACGACATAAGGTGGAAAGCACTTCCAAAACTAACGGATCATTTCGGGATCCAAACAAAATTATGTACACGCACATGCACACTCATCTGATAACCATAGTCTCCACACTTTAGTTGGGAGTCAAATTGAGAAAGTAGAGACTTCATAAATATCTTGGCTCATACACTAACGCATAATATGACATTCAAGGTTGCAGTTCACGCTCTTGACAAAGTTTGGCGAGCTTCCATCCGCAGACTCAACCAATCCTCATTTATGGTTGTGAATCATGGTCTGAGACACAGACTCTTGAGAAAGCACTTGATGATACATGTACAAGAATACTGCAGAAAATCCTCAACGTGTTTTGGCGGGATCGCATTACCAACCCAGAACTGTACGGCTCCCTCCCACGGATCACCATCATAGTGAACCAACGTCGTCTTCACCTGATAGGGCTTCAATGCGTCATGATGAAGTAGCCAGCAACGTGTTACTGTGGAAGCCCAATGGCCCTCGGATAAGAGGTCGCTCAAACACAACTGTTTGTGACATCATGGTGAAAAACACCAGACTTGGTGGGACTAACCTATTAAAAGTCACGACGAAATGTAACCAATGGACTGAATTCATCGTATCACTATGTTAAGGTGCTGACATAAGTAAGTATCACAAGAGGCTGTCCTGTGCGTGTTCACTTACAATTTATTTCTGTATACAAAGAAAAACTCATCACATTCCAGGCAAAAATTTTGGATTTGCTACCTTGAAATCACACTACAAACTCAATTGTCTGTAACAAATCCACAACAGAAATTATATAGATAAAATGTCACATATAGCACACATTGTTCAACAGTCGATATTCTTCAATCATCAACATCAAACTCGCTCAAAGTATTTTCTCACCTTGCAGCACAACCCGAGATACCCCTGCAACACCCACTGGGTGACAACAATTTTAAGCATCATGGACTTAACTAACTCCGTAAACACTACCCAACATGTTCGTGAGCCGACACACGTTGATCACTGACCTAGTCCTGTACCGCTAAATTTGGTCCCCACCAAAATTGGTCCAAAGGACCAGTTTCTGCAGCCAACATTGATCCCCGGACTGATTGTGGCGGGTACATTTATTTTACAGTGCACTCTCACTATATGGAATATGTCGGGACAAACTGTAGGGAGGAGTCCATAACACTGATGGTAATAAAGAACATTTACAAAACGATTTAGATAGATTAGCAAAATCGTCTCAGAAATGGCAGATGTTGTTCAATTTTGAGAAATGTAAATGCCTACATACAGGACATGGGAACTTGGAAGTAAACTATAAAATGGGAGATACTGTTCTGGGTACTACTGTAAAAGAAAAGGACTTAAGGAGTTACAATAAGCACTGATATGAAAGTTTCAGAGCAGTTTGGTATTGCAGCTTCAAAGGGTAATCAAATTCTTGTGTTGATTAGGAGAAACATAACACACAAGGAAAAAAGCTAAATATACCTCTATATAAAGAAATAGTTAGGCCTCATTTAGAATACTGTATACAAGCGTGGAGACCATATCGTAAGAAGGATATAGATACGCTTGAACGCATACACAGGAGAGCACCTAAAATTATTCCAGAACTGAGAGACCTTAGCTATGAGAACGCCTGAAAGAATGTGGCTTGGATGGCAAATCTTGTTAAATCTTGCACACTCCATATCCTTTGTTTGTGCCCTCTTATTACCCTTTCTCTGCTTCCTGCAATTTATATCACATTTTCTACCACCCTCTCCCCCGATATATCTTATAATCATCTTGAAATGGATGACTATACTGAAGTCAGCACTTTAATATAGAGAATTTACTTTACGTCCACTCCCACTGTCAAGTCGTCTCCATGGCAACAACAATCGTATTCCAGTAACCACAGTGGACATCGTGGACATTACTGAAGTGTCCACACACTCTCGTTGGCAAGTCTCGACTGACCGTGTCTCCAAGTCCCAGCTGGCCATGGGCATTCCAACCCCACGTCCATACTTGTCCATTCTCTACAAGCAAATAAATCATCTTTCTAGGCAATTGGTCATTTTATATTACAACGTCAACAAAACATCACAGACTATGATAGGAGTAATCAACTCATTCTCAAGTGATCACAAAACATAAACAAGTTGTTCACTTTAATAACTGATCAATCCTCAACGGATAACCTGGTTGAGCTGGAGATTTAAATCATAGATGTATCACGAACATCTTTTCACACTGGTTAAATCTGATGACATCATAGCATCTTCATTATTGTAGCTAGAATATATTTTGTTCCACTGTTTAAATTTCTCTCAGCGTCACAGAAATGCAATATTGGTTGTTCAAAACCAATCTCGTATCACCACAATTAGTTCATGACCCTGGGCTCAAAATTTTTACAATTGGTACAATCTTGGTGATGAATACTCATATGTATGTTTGCAGGATCTACACTCCAAGAGATGGTAAATAGGATGTGCTGTCACCTATTGGACTGACCTGTCACTACAGCCGTGTGTCGTGATCCACAGCTGACCTTGGATACCAGGATCTCTTCCTCCGGGGAAGAGGGAAAGTCAATGACAATGGGAATCGTTTGTAAATTCACATATTCGATATCACTTCTTGTGCTGCTTATGGGTGCTGAAGATGTGGCTCCATCCGATGGGTTCATCACATCACATTTATCACCTTCATCAGTTGCTGGTAACTGGTATTTCCTTCCAACAGAAACCTGCAGCACAAATATTATGTTTTAACAATTACTGCCTAAGACAAATGTTATGCAAAATCAAACAAAACATGTTTTCAAATGTATGTTGCAATGCAGAATGTAAGTGAGGTATTCACCAAGTTATGTTCCTTCTTACACCACATAAACTAGCTTTCTTTTTCATGTGTGGCAAGGTAATGTTAGATGAACACTTATCTTACCATGTTTACTAAACACAATGTATTATTTTAAAACTGTTAGATGATAGGCAGTTTGTAGGACATTATATAAAAATTACATATATACATACTTTTATTCTGCTGCTAACACTAATATTGGTAATCCTTGTTGATGACATTTTGGGAGCTTTTTATATGATGGCTATTTGATCCAGCAAGAACTACAAAAGTCTGCAAGTTGTATATATCTAGTATGTTTCTAACAACACTAACTGTTATATGACCAACGCAGACAAAGAGTTGGCTGTCAGAGATAGTCATCAACCAAGTATGGCAGACATGTGACTATTTACATAATGTTCCAACACACAACTTACAATAATGGAAATGCTTTTGAAATCATATGCCCTTAATGAAGGCAGCTTATGTCAACACAGTTCCACTGCAGGTGCAAAGGCCCAGTAAGCCTGATAGAAAGAGTTATTTTGACATATCCCTTTAATGACAAATCTGTACATCTTCTTAGATAAACATGAAAGTTAATTCTTACTTGTACAAGCACTTTATTAATAACTTATATCATATAGGTGTATTATCTGTCATGAATACAGAGGACAAAGCCCACAATGACAGAAGCAGAAATAACAAGGATGTCTGAAAAATAAAAAAATTGGATTTGTCTTATTTAAATCACATTTTTTTATTTATTTGATTTTTTTATTCTGGTATATAGACATTTATATAGATGATTATATTTACAAACGTTTTCAAACGTGTTCTATTCAAATCGATTTGGGTACTTGTCTTAACAGAGGGTACATGATTTTTGCTTATATAAAGTTATATAATTATAACACAGTTTGATTTACAACAGCAACAAAACTGTTGTTTTAAAATACATGTATAATAATAATAATATATTTTATTTGATATAGCGCCAGACCCAATTTTAAATTGTTCCGTGGCACTCATTGGGACAAATCCACCCATTGGACAATGTCCACAAAGCCTCACCCCCTGTAGTTGCTTAATCTGTCTTGGAAAGGAAAGCATGCTGTGTGTCTGTGGCTGTAGCCCTGATAATTACTGTTTGCTGAGAGGGTGGATTAGCACCTGTCTAGGGCTCTCCATACTCTAAGGGTCTCTAACCAGACTGCAAACTGGTACAGTATTAGTCTGTAGCCGAGACTGTCTCATTTGAGTCAACAGACTGAATTGGTAACAACTAGCACAAGCTCTAAGTGGATTTTAACGCAGGGCTTCTAAATTGAAAAGATACCTCCTCTGGAAGACAAGTTTGTGTGGCTTCATTGCATTCAGAAAGGGAATAGCTCAAACATACACAACACTTTGTTGATCTCGATGCTTGTAAACAATTATTTGTGTTAAATTCATATACATCAGAGATAAAAAAAATCGGAAATAAAAAAAATCATAAATCAATGATTTTTGGAGTGTTTTAAATCATGATTTAAATCAATGATTTTAATCAAATAATTTAAATCAAACAACTCTGCTGGTCACATTACAGTCCATTAGTTCTGTCTTTGGGGAATGGATTGTACCTGTGAAGAAGAGCATCTGTCGTCTTTGGCTGACGTCAGTTTCCCTGCTCTTTCTCTCTGATCTTGGACAGCACGACAGGGCAGACCCAACTGCCCACCCTCGTTCCAACCCCACACATAAATGTCGCCAATATCTGATGATCACAAACAAGAAACAAACATTTTGTATCAGTAATGTGCGATCACAAGCAGAATTAATTTAATACACAGTGGTCTTACTATGGACCCTGGTATAGGGAACAACCTCTTAATGTGAAACAAAAGTCATGGTTTTAGGGATATCTCACCTAATGGAGATAATAAAGAGTAAAGACTAACCATGTACAACTAAAATTAAGAATATCACGCCAGTGGTTTATTCAAAATGTGTTCTAAAAGTGGGAAATTCCAGTCATTTCTCCAAATGACAAAGGGCTGACATGTTAACCAGCATGACCGATAAGCGCATGTGCAGTTCTTTGAAATCAGGGTAACCTAGACTATAAGACATTAAGGGAGGCCGGCATACACAGAACCAATGCAAAGTCTCCAACAAACATGTTATTTTGCCAAGGAATGGGATTAGTTTAACAAGATTGCCATCCAAAGGCCAAGATGGCATGTGGACAAGGAGAGAGTCCAATATTTTTCATCTGTGTAACTCGCCCTCCTGACATGTGTCAACCTTGTTTTAAAACATATTCACGCTGCTAGCATTTACACAATCTGTATAGGCCTATAATTTGTTCCATTCATTTATTGTCCTCTGTGAGAACGAGTACTTCCTGAGATCCAATCTACACTGACCCTTTAGTAATGTTACCTGATGTCCTCTTGTTCTACTATCTTTCTTAAGTGAAAAAAATATATTTCTATCAATATTTTCATACCCATTCAATATCTTAAAAACTTCAATTTGATCTCCTCTTAACCTCCTTTTCTCTAGGGTTGTTAAACCAGATTCTTTTAGGCATTCTTCATAAATAAGGTCTCTCAGTTCTGGAACTGTTTAGTTTTTCTCCTTTGTATTCGTTCAAGCATATCTATATCTTTCTGAGGATATGGTCTCCATGCTTGTTTAGTAAACAAAAGCCAAAATATGTTACATAAGGTGAGTTTGGATGCAAATAGCAAGGCCATATCCTATTGGCAAGCATAGGAATGGGTGTATACAAATATATTTTCGTTTGGCGAGTGAATATTGCCAGAATACCACCCTCATGATGTAGGGTTATCTAACAGTATGGTGTGGCCCATGAAATTACTTAAGGTGTTGTGTGTTCAATAAGGTTTTCCTAGTAAACCACTGGCATGATATTCTTAACTGTAGTTACAAATGGTTGTTTTATTAACTCTCATTGGGGCATAGGCCGACAATCATGACTTTCGTTTCACTTTGAAAAACTTCAAAAATATATTCTGCCCTGTACCATGCACTGTTGTTCACCCTCCCTTGTACCCATGGATACAACCCTGCACCCTGCACTGTTGTTCACCCTCCCTTGTACCCATGGATACAACCCTGCACTGTTGTTCACCCTCCCTTGTACCCATGGATACAACCCTGCACCCTGCACTGTTGTTCACCCTCCCTTGTACCCATGGATACAACCCTGCACCCTGCACTGTCGTTCACCCTCCCTTGTATCCATTGATACAAACCTGCACCCTGCATTGTCGTTCACACTCCCTTGTACCCATGGATACAACCCTTCACCCTGCACTGTTGTTCACCCTCCCTTGTACCCATGGATACAACCCTTCACCCTGCACTGTTGTTCACCCTCCCTTGTACCCATGGATACAACCCTTCACCCTGCACTGTCGTTCACCCTCCCTTGTATCCATGGATACAAGCCTGCACCCTGCATTGTCGTTCACACTCCCTTGTACCCATGGATACAACCCTTCACCCTGCACTGTCGTTCACCCTCCCTTGTACCCATGGATACAACCCTTAACCCTGCACTGTCGTTCACACTCCCTTTGAACAAGTTGGAACGTTGTATCCATGTACCCATGGATACAACCTTGCACTGTTGTTCACCCTCCCTTGTACCCATGGATACAACCCTGCACTATTGTTCACCCTCCCTTGAACCCATGGATACAAGGAACATCATATATATATATGGAACATGTTTGCCAAGTTCCAATGTTTGATATACATCTGTAGTAAGAGTCCACTGTAACTTCAATTTACACAGCTCAACTGTAATCTAACACCACAGCAAGTTTCGCATGACATTCTGCAATTAACCGGGTCAATAATCATACATATTATAAATAGTACATTTTGTACAATACATTTTTACATTACATACAGACAGTTGGTGGAGACGGCAGTAAAATGGGACTAGTGATGAAGGGGAAACAAAAATCGACAACCAGTATCGGTGCCAGCATCACCCCGGACTTCAGGGATAAAGAGGTATCAGTGCCAGCATCACCCAGGACTTCAGGGATAAAGAGGTATCAGTGCCAGCATCACCCCGGACTTCAGGGATAAAGAGGTATCAGTGCCAGCATCACCCCGGACTTCAGGGATAAAGAGGTATCAGTGCCAGCATCACCCCGGACTTCAGGGATAAAGAGGTATCAGTGCCAGCATCACCCCGGACTTCAGGGATAAAGAGGTATCAGTGCCAGCATCACCCCGGACTTCAGGGATAAAGAGGTATCAGTGCCAGCATCACCCCGGACTTCAGGGATAAAGAGGTATCAGCGCCAGCATCACCCCGGACTTCAGGGATAAAGAGGTATCAGTGCCAGCATCACCCCGGACTTCAGGGATAAAGAGGTATCAGCGCCAGCATCACCCCGGACTTCAGGGATAAAGAGGTATCAGCGCCAGCATCACCCCGGACTTCAGGGATAAAGAGGTATCAGCGCCAGCATCACCCCGGACTTCAGGGATAAAGAGGTATCAGCGCCAGCATCACCCCGGACTTCAGGGATAAAGAGGTATCAGCGCCAGCATCACCCCGGACTTCAGGGATAAAGAGGTATCAGCGCCAGCATCACCCCGGACTTCAGGGATAAAGAGGTATCAGTGCCAGCATCACCCCGGACTTCAGGGATAAAGAGGTATCAGCGCCAGCATCACCCCGGACTTCAGGGATAAAGAGGAGAACAACAACAAAATAGAAAACTGGATCATCAAAGATCTTACTTATGATGGTGACTGTCGCTCATGAAGAAAATTTGACAAGAAGTAAATACTGGCATTAAAACATTCAGTTGTAGGTCAATACAGGCCTTCACTAATTCGATAGGATTTTAATAACTGAGAATGGAGTTCCAACTTGTTCAAATAAAGGGATTGTTTTAGCTGCAAAAAAGTAATAATTCTTCACCCTCAAGCATGTATCATCACTGTCCTCAAAAATATGTATTTCTAAGGTGGCATTACAACAAAATATGTATTTCTTAGGGCAAGTAATATAAGTATTATACTTGCCCTTTTTGCGACAATTTTATAGTTATATAATGTTGCAATGACATCACTAGTTTTATTACATTTGTCTATTGTTGAAATAAAGATTGATTCATTGATGGCACCACAACAACATTAGCCATTTTCGAAACAAACACAAATAGTGTACCATTATTGTTTCTGTTACAACCGATGCATACCTCTTTTCTGATCCTTAATCGTCAGCCATGATGCACTTTAGGAAACACGACAGCCAAGACTTTACCATTCTAAATATAGCACCACACAATATCTTTATGTCAAAGTATCTCATAACTGTTCAGTATCGTTCATACATTCATGCTAGTGATTTTAGATTAGCTTTTACTACACCTTCTATTATAATGCTTGACCATGACATGACATGACATGCAGCCCATTATGTACAACTGACTCACCACTCAGTGCCACAGAATGCCAGCCTCCAGCAGACACTGTCACCATGGTAACAGCTTCTAGGTCTTCTATTATTCTTGGCTCTGACTGACTTTCTGTGTCTCCATGCCCAAGTTGACCTCGACTGAAACACACATGAATGGGTATGGATATAAAACTGGTTTTAATCAGTCTTTTATTATTTAATAAAATTTTGGGATGGAGCAAAATGTGATGATCACAAGACTTCTGTATTTTACAAGATGACTAATTGCAAGACCATATATCAATCATCATAAACTTTTTCATTCTCACAATCAGGGGTTATTTCTTATGTTTTCTTTTCTTTCTGCTATGATAGTATTTAGCAACAGTTACAATGGACACTAACTATAAGGACTGCCAATGTAAGTAACATCTTCTTAAAAGGAACAACTTTGAAATTTGCTTTTTTTATGTTTACCCTTTGCAGTGGGGTTAGACATTTGAAAAAAAGCACCCAGCTATGATCGTGGGAACAGTTAAATGTATGTCCCAATAGGGAACATAAGTCTCGTGACCTAGTTTTAACTCTGGAGTCCACTGGCGACTTTGGCTGCTTTGATGCCTGCGTAAAGAATAGGATTATATTTTATGTTTGGATGTACTCACAGAACTGACACCAAATGTTGTATCTTTTCCTGGTTTCAGACCGATGCCAAGATATTAAAGGTGTGTGAGAAGCTTCATATATAAGAATGTTCACGGTAATCATTTGAGAGTTATTTACAACTGGATACCATGTATTATCACTCGCACATTGATGGCAGAGCAAAATCAATATGCTTAGCAAATCTGTTTACTTTATTCAAAACAGTCCGTTTTGGAGACATGAGCTTTGTGGGCTTATGTGCATTTAGACACCGTGTTAGGCATGAATATTTAAAGATTTTTCGACTGATTCAACATGTCTAAATGAGCAGTTTTAGTGGTAATCCGATGTATGTTTTTAATATCTGGAGCGAGATCCAATATTTAAATAATTATTTCAGGGACACTTAATTGGGAAATTACATTTTTGATTCTTCAAGGTTGTCTGACGCAGTTGTTCCTTCTGATCAACAAAAACTGTGATTAGAATAAGTACTGTATATGTAGAAGTTCTTATGATTGTAGAAATTTTGCATTTTACTAGGTCATTATTTACAATATTTGATATTAAAACTAATACTGAAATATTTGTATTACATGAATTACGAAGCTTCTGCTGTGATTGAATCTGGTATGTTATTGTTATAGATGGAGACCACCATTGTTAGAGTATACAGTATTTTACAGCATCAAAGACAGTGACTAGAAAATAATTAAATATATAGTTTCAATGCTGTTTAATGTAAATTATGTAACATGTCCTACAAAAGGTAATAATGTTATTCCCATTGATTGGTACACAATAAATTGTAATAACTATATCTTCCACACTGTTAAATGTCCAATCACTGACAAGTGACAGTACGGTAATACTAATGCTGTTTACTTGATTAATAATGAATCAAGGCACTCAATATATCAAGACTGCCCATTCATAAATATACATATATACAATTTATTACAAAGCTGTTGATTCATTTAAGTAACATGTTAAATCACAATACACCGTACTGTGTAAAGAAGGAGTTGAAGATTGTAATTTTAAATGCATTCTCATTTGTCTTTATATGATATTCACAGATGAAACAGCACAATATTATCTCTCGAAATACAAATTGTGGATTTCTCTGAGCAGTTTAATTGATGTTAGTAGAGCCACCACCTCAAATATGTTTCACATTTTTATAGTGTATGAACACTGTATGAACTATTTGAAAGAATTGTGTATTGTGGGTTTTTACAGTAAAATACAGGTTCAATTAAATCCATTGCCAAAATTAAGGAAGAGGAACATATGTGCATAAATATTACCTTGTCAGTGACTGGACATTTAACAGTGTGGAAGGCACAGTTATTACAATTTATTGTGTACTAGTCAATGGGAATGATTTTAGCAGAACATATTACATTATTTACAGTAAACAGCATTGAAACTATATATTTAATTATTTTCTATTCACTGTTGATGCTGTAATGTACTATGGACTCTAATAATGGTGGTCTCCATCTATAACTATAATCAACCAAATTCAGTCACAGCAGAAGCTTCGTGATTCATATAATACAAATGTTTCAATATCAATTTTAATATTGTAAATAATGACACATTAAAATACTTAATGTCTACAATTGTAAGAACTTATAAATATTCAATACTTATTCTAATCACAATATTTGTTGATCACAAGGAACAACTGTGTCAGACAACCTTGAAGAGTCAGAAATGTAATTTCCCAATTAATTTTCACTGAAATAATTATTTAAATATCACTTCTGGCTTCAGATATTAAAACATACTACAGAATATTGCTAAAACTGTCATTTAGACGTGTGGAATCATTCGAAAAATCTTAAAATAGTTATGCCTAATAAGGTGTCTAAATGCACGTTAGTCCACAAAGCTTGTGCCCCCAAACAGACTGTTTTGAATAAAGTAAATAGATTTGGTATGCATGCAAATTTTGCTATGCCGGCAGTGTGTGAGTGATAATACATGGTATCCAGTTGTAAATAACTCTCAAACGATTACCGTGAACATTCTTATATATAAAGCTTCTCACACACCTTTAACATCTTGGCATTGGTCTGAAACCAGGAAAAATATACACCATTTGGTGAGTACACACAAAAACAAAATATAATCCTATTCTTTACACAGGCATCAAAACAGCCAGGTCGCCAGTGGACTCCAGAGCTAAAACTTATGTTCCCTATACCCAAGCTCAGTACAACTACAAAATAAACATCCGGCTATGATCATGTGGAACAGTGAGACATACCTCCCAATGCCCATGCTCAGAACGACCCCGATGCGTGAAAGCAGCAGCACGTGCTCCTTGCCACAACTGACACTTTTGATGTGTTGGCGAAGACTGATTGGCCGAAGGATGCAGCAACCATCTTGATTACTGGTGCACCATACATTAAATGAATCTGACCATGGACAAAATAAACAGTTCAATGTGTACAATAAGATATAATATTTGCACAGTAAAGTTCTAATATTTGTTTCAAGCTGGAAAACTACTCTATTGTTTGAACTCTAAATCATGAGCCTTGATGGAAATATTTGCAAATGGATGTGAGAAGTTTTGGGCTGAGGTTCAGGAGGATAGTTTTTAGTGTAGGGAATGTGTGAAGGTGAAGGGACTAGAGGTGGAGATGGAACAGCTGAGTCAGCTCATTTTGGTATTGGTGGGAAGGGAAGAGGTGGATTGTGCCAGTGGTTCCAGTAAGGGAACAGTGGATGATAAAGTGTGGGGAGGCGATGAGAGAGATGCTAGGGAGAGCTCGCCTCAGCCTGGGAGGAGGCTGAGAGGAGGTAAGGGGACAGGGCAAGAGTCAGGACGTAAGGAAATGGAACGGAAGGAGACAGGATGGACTGAGACGGGAGGGAAGGTGATGAGTGAAGGCAATGGGAGCAAAGGAGACAGGAGGGAAGGAGAAGCGGGGAAGGCAACAGGAATACAAGACAGCTGGGAGATGGGATGGAAATGTGACATGTTGATGGGGGGCAAAAGGGAGATGGACAACCTGCTGCCAGGCGACTTGACTGCAGGACAGAATGCGATGGAAGGGATCCAACGTAAGAGCTACTCTGAGGTAGTGATAGAGGGGGTGAGGAGGAGAGCCAGGGTGTTTGAGGGGGACTTGACAGTCAGGAAAACTGAGAGTGCTACGCAAGGGGGATGTGTAATGGGAAACAGGGGGCATGGTTATCGAAATTGCCAGACGATGGCAATTAACATGATAGTTCAGCAGCTATGTTGGGAAGAGGAAGTTGGATTTGTGGGGATGTTTTGTTGGAAGGAAATACATGAATCATTGGGTAACAGATACAATGGTAATCTCTAGCAAGTGCAGGGGGTGAGGACCAACAGTTTCTATTTTTAATACAGGATAGCTTCCTTACTCAACATGTCCTAGAACCAACCAGGGAACAGAATGTATTATATATAGTTTTGTCTTCACAATATGAATTAGTGGACAATGTCGAAATACATGAATCATTGGGTAACAGATACAACGGTAATCTCTAGCAAGTACTGGGGGTGAGGACCAACAGTTTCTATTTTTAATACAATACGTCCTAGAACCAACCAGGGAACAGAATGTATTAGATATAGTTTTGTCTTCACAAAATGAATTAGTGGACAATGTCAAAATACATGAACAATTGGGTAACGGTGATCATAATCAAATACATTTTGCATCAAAGTAAAATCAGAAAATAAAAAAATACAGGAGAAACTTCCACAAAGGTAAATGTAAAGATATGAGAAAATACTAAGCAAAGCTAGATTGGAATAACATGTTGAGGAATAAGATAGCAATTGAATGTTGGAACATTCTAAAATATGAAGTGGAAAGTAACATTGATCAATGTATTCCCTTGATAAAACAAGCAAATGATCTAGAAAGAAACACTTGTCAAAAAAAGCTATTACAAAAATAGCGTACAAACAAACTATTATAACCGTACCAGAAAGGACGAAGACTACACAAATTACAAAGAGGCATTTAATAAAGCTACAACAGAAATTAGACAATCTAAAAGAAGCTATGAGCAAAAATTAGCATGTAACATAAAAGATGACAGCAAGAGTTTTATGCATATATCAGGAATAAACAAAATGTACAAGACAAGGTTGGACCACTAGAAGACTGCTGGAAATACAATTTACAACAGTTTACCAGTTCATTACCAGTTCCAGATTCTAAATGTCAATTAATTGTAACCCCAGAAATGGTAGCTAAGAAAATAAAGGCAATGAAGGATAATAAATCACTTAGAGTGGAATTCCACCAAAACTACTATGGAAACAGCAGAACAAAATAGTGTATCTATATTGCAAGAGTATTCAACTTGTTGTTAAAAGAGGGAGTGGTTCCTTTTGAATGGAAAGAAGCAAACACCATACCATTATTTAAAAAGGGTTCGAGAAATAAGTCAGAGAATTACAGACCAGTGAGTTTAACATCAGTGATTTGTAAATTATTGGAAAGGTTAATGACCATATGGTGGACTTCCTTGTTAGGCATAAATTATTAAATCCATCTCAACAGTGTTTCCTAAAAGTGAGGTCATGCTTAACAAATATATTATGTTTTCTGGAAGACATCACTAAGTGGAAAGATGAGGGATCACCAGTAGATGTTATGTACTTAGATTTTCAGAAAGCTTTTGACAAAGTACCACATCAAAGATTACTACTTAAATTAAAATCCCATGGTATCGGGGATGGCACTGGATTGAAAAATGACTGACTGACAAATTAGTTAAATGGCATGAAAAATGGCAGATGTTATTAAATTTTGGTAAATGTATATGCCCACATACAGGACACAGCAACTTGGATGTAAAAGATAAAATGTGGGACATTGTTCTAGGTATTAACGTAAAAGAATGGACACAGGAGTAACAATAAGTGCTGATATGAAAGTTTCACAGCAGTGTGGCATTGCAGCTTCAAAGGGTAATCAAATTAATGGGTTGATCAGGAGAAGTATAACATATAAGAAAAAAAAGCTAATTATACTTCTGTATAAAGCAGTAGTTAGGCCTCATTTAGAATACTGTATACAAGTTTGGAGACCATATCATAATAAGGATATAGATATGCTTGAACGAATACAGAGGAAAGCAACTAAAATTATTCCAGAACTGAGAGGCCATAGTTATGTGGTTTAACAACTCTAGAGACAAGGAGGTTAAGAGGAGATCAAATTGAAGTTTTTAAGATATTGAATGGATAAAAAAATATATATAGAAATATTTGTTTCTCACTCAAGAAAGATAGTCGAACTAGAGGACATAAGGTAACATTAGTAAAGGATCAGTATAGATTGGATATCAGGAAGTACTCGTTCTCACAGAATGATTGGAAAAATTTATCTACAGATTATGTAACTGCTACCAATGTGATTCATGTGAATGTTTCAAAACAAGAATGACACATATCGCAGGAGAGATGAAGAAATGTTGGACTCTCGATAAGCCAATGGCTTCCTTGTCCACTTGCAATCTGGACCTTTGCCTTGGATGGCAATCTTGTTAAATCTTCTTAAACAAAATTTTTACCATCAAGTCACCTGACACTGCCACCGTGTAGAGGTCGCCACTTGACACCTGCAGAAGACAGCTGACATCAGCATCTCCTGCATCTGCACCTACAACAGTGGTGCTGCCCCCTGCTGTTGAACTGTCTAACTTCAAACATTTTCCATCTTTGTTGACAATAAATATGTTTCTCCATGATACAGCGACTGACTTTGTGTTGATCGGGAGTACAGTGATGACACCTGGTGATGGGTTGGTTGGTAGTGTGTGAAGACGACCATCACCTAAAACAACGTTGAAATACAAACCATTAAACCAACATGTGAGCCAGTCAATCAAATCAACATGTCAGCAAGTCAATCAAACCAACATGTCAGCCAGTCAATCAAACCATCATGTTAGCCAGTCAATCAAACCAATATGTCAGCCAGTCAATCAAGGTTATGAAATGTAGAAACCTCACAAAAACTAGATTCATAAAAAAATTTATGTACATTGTCTGTTTCTAATGTTGCACTCTGTAAGATTATGCGAGCTGTGTTTGAACAATATTTATATATACGTAACTTCCCTTATTAACTGCTCCACGGCTGTCAAGTATACCAGATGCAGAAATGCAATGTATTCTTTGCTGACAGTGACAAGATAACGATTATATTTTCAGACTAGGTCTAGGACTTGGAATGCGTTGACAACTTGACATGCATAATATTTGTCATGTATCCACCAGAGGTGCCATTGTGGCACTGGTAATTTATTCACTATGCCCTATCAATTAATTCTTGTGGCGTGTCTGCCCATGGCTGTCTACTACTGGCTATGGCTATGCTACTGCCTGTGACAGGCTGTGTGACAGTGTGTTTGCATGTTTGTTTGGCATTGTTGTCTTCCTCTGCCTCTACAATACGTACCAAATTGTAGAGCAATTTTGTCCCATCCAATTGAAATCGCACTCAATGATAATTCTGTTGGATGTTCACCGTTTTTTGGCGTGGGTTCTTCATGCACGAGAATGCCAGCTGCCGTTGGCGTTGTTGGGGTGGGATGCATCTTTCTCAGAGTTAAAATGCAGGATTTGTCATCATTGTGACAACTTTCAAATGGGAACAACTGGTTAAAACCGTTAAAACCACAACCAAATATATTCATTGTCAAATTCAACAAACAGCGTAGCAATCTAATCAACGTGAATTTAAATAATTATACTCTCATGTCATGGTGAACTTTTGACTTCTTTACACCACGTTTTTGCCTCGTATGTTGACGTCGGAAATGGTTCCGCCAACGAAAGTAACGTGTCATTATATTGGTCACTTTTATTAACATTACATTTTAAAACAAAACGTAGAACCTGTGCTTCAGACTTAAGCATTGCTGATGTGTCTGTATTAGTCTAATGAAAATATGATCATATGAAAATAATTGTATTGACCAACCACAAGTCTCGATACAAGTTGATAACATAATACGCTGCCAAGATGGTGCTTGAAAGTACTATGGTTTGGTATGATATTTGTATGGTTTTCTTGTAGCTGTTTTGTTGTAAAGCAATGATATGTATGCGTGGAGATATTTAGGACTTTCTTGATTTGGTTGTGGTTTTTACAAGATATAGAAAGATTCGAATGGTTTTGGTCTAGGTAGCGATCGTCGCTCGGTGACACAGCAAATTTCAATGAGAACACGGTCCATTATCGCTCATCGTAGGGTATCGTCGTACGAATTAGTGCATCTTTTATACACAAACATCAACAATAGTGCCCTAAAATCAGAGCGGTATCTGTAATTGGCAATCCTTTACACACTTGGTCCAAATTATGCAATTCTTACGAATGTTTTTCTATCCCAAAACACCACATCATGTGTCATGATTTCAGGTAGATAAAAGCAAGACAAATATTATTATCAATACTATGTTTAAGAGCACTGTTAGTGGTCGCATATAAAACAAGAACTGTTTCATTTCTTTTTCACTGACAGATATTAAAAACATTACAGGATTTTAGAAATACAAACAGAAACTGTCATATTTATCAAACATACTGATCGATTATTGATCGATCAATTAGATAAACCAATGTAATGATTGATCACGAAAATTTTACCAATTCCCAACACTACTTTGTCTTTGCTGTACAAAGCTCAAACAGTGTGGCTAATTGCATCAGACTGCATTGACCTTGCTAGTGTCACCGCTCATTTTAGAGCACTCAGAGGCCAATGCAATTCAGAGTGCTATTTGGACACCATGTCAAGATTATACGTACTAGATATGTATGGCATGCTCGCCTACCGGACCCAGCCAATTCAGTGGTAGTAACACTGCATCTGGCAGACTCGTGTTGAACTATTTAGTTATTTTAATCATTCCTGCCACCTTGTGAACCGCTGATGGGAACCAAGAAAGTGACGGGGCAGAGTAGCCAATCAGAATGATCAGAACGTAATGATTGCACTCTAGTCAGATCATGACATCAGAGAGATATCATAAGTCATGGAACAACAGTGAATGAAATTCAGAATGAATACAATCAAACATAATCGATTCCTTCATTGGAAGCATGAAGACACGTAAACCACAATATTTTATACAAATATATGTCCCATTTTGCACCTCCAACAATGGGGTGTTATGGCAATCATCGGATGAACGTTTGTGTACCTCCAACAATGGGGTGTTATGGGAATCATCGGATGAACGTTTGTGTACCTCCAACAATGGGGTGTTATGGGAATCATCGGATGAACATTTGTGTACCTCCAACAATGGGGTGTTATGGGAATCATCGGATGAACGTTTGTGTACCTCCAACAATGGGGTGTTATGGGAATCATCGGATGAACGTTTGTGTACCTCCAGCAATGGGGTGTTATGGGAATCATCGGATGAATGTTTGTGTACCTCCAACAATGGGGTGTTATGGGAATCATCGGATAAACGTTTGTGTACCTCCAGCAATGGGGTGTTATGGGAATCATCGGATGAACGTTTGTGTACCTCCAACAATGGGGTGTTATGGGAATCATCGGATGAACGTTTGGGGTATAAAAAATTATGTAAGAATGACAAATAAAGCCGTAATTATTTTGACCAGGTTTGTAAATGATTACCCTGTAATTTGTTTCACTAGTAATTATCAGCTAAGACTTTAGCATGTTGAAATTGCTTGATTAACCAGAAGAATGACTGCATGCTACTGTTACCAAACATCCCATGTCTTGACTCAAGTACAATTTTCATACAACTGTCAACTTCTTTGTTGTTTGCTATGTTTGAGCACATAGTTGTCAAATGATATCTTTATCTTCAGTGTTGACAACAGTGATTATATGAGAAATGGCGACTATCTTCCAACTAGACTTCAGGCCCAACAAGACGCTGTCAACTTGATATGCCACTCCAAGACCCGTGCAAACCCAGAAAACAACCTGGGTCTGATGACATTAGCTAAGTATGTACATCAAAGTCCACACATGTTTGAATGTCCAGTGCACTCACCTTAATATTTGTTACACAGCTCAAAACTAAACTGCATACTGTAATGGTGTCATATACTAAGGTCAAATACAACAATCAATAAAGTGGCATACAAGAAATCAAGAATTACACCATAAATGTCAAAATGTTATTTATGTGGCATGACGGTGTAGCCGTTAGAATGTTGGGACTCTCAATCGAGAGAAACTGGGTTCACCCGTTTCAAATCTTTGGCAAATTTGTTCACCCCATGTTGCCAGTTTACTCAGCTGTATAAATGAGTACCTGGCTACATGCATAGGTGGATGTGTGAATGAATAGTCTTCCCGCAGTAATTGCAACGTGGCTGAGTGCTTCCCAGAGAAGTCTGGAATGAACGGGTCTGCCAGTGGATGAGGTGTAAAGTGCTTTCAACTGTCCCAAGGACAGGACAAGAATGTGCCTTTACCTTTGATTGTATATGCAAGTATTTAAGTTTTTAAGATATTGAATGGGTATGAAAATATTGATAGAAATATGTTTTTCTCACTCAAGAAGGATAGCAGAACTAGAGGACGTGAGGTAAAATTAGTAAAGGATCAATGTAGATTGGACATCAGGAAGCACTCGTTCTCACGGAGGACAATAAATGAATGGAACAAATTGTCTACGGATTGTGTAACTGCTAGCAGCGTGAATATGTTTAAAAACAAGGTTGACACATATCTCAGGAGGGCGGGTTATAAGTAGATGAACATTGTTGGACTCTCGATAAGCCAATGGCTTCCTTGTCCACTTGCCATCTGGGCCTTTGGCTTGGATGGCAAATCTTGTTAAATCTTGTTAAATTATGTCTAGTGCCCTGTGTTTCAGCACGGAGGTGTTGGTGACACTGACTGGCGACACTGGACGCATCCTGGCCAGGCTGCATCAGGTCCACCCCAGGGGACTCATCAGCTTTATCTCTGGTGTCAGGATCGCTCATGTATGTGCTCCATATAATTTTTCTCATGGGCTAGGGTAATAGTAACATGTAATAGTAATAGTAATCATTACAATTGTTCGAGTAATGGTAATAGTAATAGATGGAACAGAATGCAATGTAATAGTAATAGAAAGCAAAGTAATAGCAACTGAGCTATTACTTTGCTATTACAATTGAACATTTCAGTCACACCAAAATTCAATTTCATTTAAAATAACCAGACCAAAAAAATCTGCATTTTGACATACTGGGACTTGGACAAGCATCGTGGTCAGTCTTTCACATGTAGTTTTATTTATTTATTTCCCAGCAGTGGCAATAAAATGGTGTAGTATCCGAATCATGACATTCAATGCGTTATTGACAGGAGACACTGTGACAGTGTGATTGCTGCATGGTTAATTTGTCATTTGAAGTCATCCACCAGCCATCTATCCTTTTCACACAAGCCTATTCATTCATTCAATGAAGCAGGATAAGGGTTCCAGGCTTCCAGCACTTAACATCTGAATCAATCATTGTCATCTCCCAACCCTAGCTGTCAGCCTGCCATGCTGGGTAATGTTTGACCAAAATCCAGCAGCTTATACCAACTTTTCTGAGTTTTCCTCAGTTGGTAGCTAGCTTGCACACTATTGACCAAAAGTGTGAAAACCATCCTATCCTTGAGCCAATAATTAACTTTACATCCGACTGGAATTGTGTGAGGTTAATTTAATTGGGGAAATTTATAAGTTTATTGTAACTTAATTAATTATGCACCAATCAGTTAATTTGAACCTGTAAGTGACTAAGTATGTTAAATGTTTAATCAAAAGAAAATAGTTCCAATTGAAAATGTAATAGTAATAGCTTGAAATGTGACAGTAATATATTGCATTGCCTTCAGCATGTAATGGTAATAGCAATATAAAGGAAATTAAGTAATAGTAATCTTTTACATTGCAATGTAACAGATACCAGGCCTGCACCTATGTATATGGTCCATGTCATCTTGCTCATGGGCTTAGGTTGCCCATGTCATCTTGCTCATGTGCTAAGATTGCCTATGTATGTATTCCATGTCATCTTGCTCATGGGCTTAGGTTGCCCATGTCATCTTGCTCATGGGCTTAGGTTGCCCATGTCATCTTGCTCATGGGCTTAGGTTGCCCATGTCATCTTGCTCATGTGCTAAGATTGCCCATGTATGTATTCCATGTCATCTTGCTCATGGGCTTAGGTTGCCTATGTATGTATTCCATGTAATCTCAATCATGGGCTAAGATTGCCCATGTATGTAATCCATGTCATCATACTCATGGGCTAAGATTGCCCATGTATGTAATCCATGTCATCATACTCATGGGCTAAGATTGCCCATGTATGTATTCCATGTAATCTCAATCATGGGCTAAGATTGCCCATGTATGTATTCCATGTCATCATACTCATGGGCTAAGATTGCCCATGTATGTATTCCATGTAATCTCAATCATGGGCTAAGATTGCCCATGTATGTAATCCATGTCATCATACTCATGGGCTAAGATTGCCCATGTATGTATTCCATGTAATCTCAATCATGGGCTAAGATTGCCCATGTATGTATTCCATGTAATCTCAATCATGGGCTAAGATTGCCCATGTATGTATTCCATGTAATCTCAATCATGGGCTAAGATTGCCCATGTATGTATTCCATGTAATCTCAATCATGGGCTAAGATTGCCCATGTATGTATTCCATGTAATCTCAATCATGGGCTAAGATTGCCCATGTATGTATTCCATGTAATCTCAATCATGGGCTAAGATTGCCCATGTATGTAATCCATGTCATCATACTCATGGGCTAAGATTGCCCATGTATGTATTCCATGTAATCTCAATCATGGGCTAAGATTGCCCATGTATGTATTCCATGTAATCTCAATCATGGGCTAAGATTGCCCATGTATGTATTCCATGTAATCTCAATCATGGGCTAAGATTGCCCATGTATGTATTCCATGTAATCTCAATCATGGGCTAAGATTGCCTATGTATGTAATCCATGTCATCTTACTCATGGGCTAAGATTGCCTATGTATGTATTCCATGTCTTCTTATTCATGGGCTTGTCTAGCAACAGATAATTAAATATTGCTTTTGGCAGATAACATTTGTCCTGTGACAGCTCGGTGACACAGCTTGAAAGGCAGCATTTTGCAAACTTAAGAACTAAAATTGCTGCCCAATAAAAGGAGCCAAATTCTTATTGGCAAATGTAGCGATTTGCCACAGTGTGTGTCTGTGATTACTTATGTTATCTCTGTTAGAAGTTATTAGTAATTCTGCACCGTAGTAAATTCTCCAATTGTTACTTGAGTAATTGCATGCCAACCCATGTTCAAACATATTGCCAGTTTTTATTTTAATATTTCAATGGCAAAAACTACAATGTAGCTAGGAGAATGATTAAATACCATATGGCACAGTGGCAAAACAAAATAACATGTAGGAAGACCTTTGAAGATGTTAAATATTAGGTTGTATTACACATTATTATGAAACTCTTACATTTTTAATGGAATCTCTGTAAAACAATTATGTATTGTTTTATAGTCAGTGTAGAAGAAAAAGAGAACATTTGTGGAGAAGTGAAGTTCACCGTTAACCACTGTTTGAAAGTGAAGATATACACGTCACATGTTGGTTGTTTCAGTTGGCCTTGAAGCACAGACAAGGCAAGAACCATAAGACACGCATTATTGTCTTTATTGGTAGTCCAGTGGATGAGGAGGAGAAAGAGGTGAGTTCATGTTACATCTAGGGTACGTACAACATCTAGAGCACATGCAACATATATAGTGCATACTACATCTAGAGCACATACTACATATATAGTGCGTACTACATCTAGAGCACATGCTACATCTAGAGCACATACAACATCTAGAGCACATACTACATCTAGAGCACATGCAACATCTAGAGCACATACAACATCTAGAGCACATGCTACATCTAGAGCACATACAACATCTAGAGCACATGCAACATCTAGAGCACATACTACATATATAGTGCATACTACATCTAGAGCACATGCTACATCTAGAGCACATACTACATCTAGAGCACATGCAACATCTAGAGCACATACTACATATATAGTGCATACTACATCTAGAGCACATGCTACATCTAGAGCACATACAACATCTAGAGCACATACTACATCTAGAGCACATGCTACATCTAGAGCACATACTATACATATAGTGCATACTATACATATAGTGCATACTATACATATAGTGCATACTATACATATAGTGCATACTACATCTAGAGCACATACAACATCTAGAGCACATGCTACATCTAGAGCACATACTATACATATAGTGCATACTATACATATAGTGCATACTACATCTAGAGCACATGCAACATCTAGAGCACATACTACATATATAGTGCATACTACATCTAGAACACATGCTACATCTAGAGCACATACAACATCTAGAGCACATGCAACATCTAGAGCACATACTACATATATAGTGCATACTACATCTAGAGCACATGCTACATCTAGAGCACATACAACATCTAGAGCACATACTACATCTAGAGCACATACAACATCTAGAGCACATACTACATCTAGAGCACATGCAACATCTAGAGCACATACTACATATATAGTGCATACTACATCTAGAGCACATGCTACATCTAGAGCACATACAACATCTAGAGCACATACTACATCTAGAGCACATACTATACATATAGTGCATACTATACATATAGTGCATACTACATCTAGAGCACATGCTACATCTAGAGCACATACAACATCTAGAGCACATGCTACATCTAGAGCACATACTATACATATAGTGCATACTATACATATAGTGCATACTACATCTAGAGCACATGCTACATCTACAGTACATACAACATCTAGAGCACATACAACATCTAGAGCACATACTATATCTAAAGTACATACTATATTTAGAGTATATCTAGAGTACATACTATATCTAGAGCGCATACAACATCTAGAGCGCATACAACATCTAGAGCACATACTAAATAAATACTCATACGCATGATGATGATGATATTGATTGTCATGAGATAGGGTGGTCAACCAGACAGTGACTGATGTGAGTGGTGTGCTGTGTCTGTCCACAGCTCATCAAGTTGGCCAAGAGACTGAAGAAAGAGAAAGTGAATGTTGACATTGTCAACTTTGGTGAAGAGGTATGTGTCGGTCTCTATGTGCTCTTATGTGTTGGTCTCTATGTGCTCTTATGTGTTGGTCTCTATGTGCTCTTATGTGTTGGTCTCTATGTGCTCTTATGCTCGCCCTAAATCGAGATACGGATATTCAAAATAACTAACTCATTATTTCATTGATTGAATGCAAACATATTTGAGTACATATGAGAAATGCTTTAGTTTCTGCAATATTTAAAATAAACAAATTATTCTAAATAAAACAAAAAGGGGTGAGTGGCCCCTATTAAGACAAATTTGATGCTGTCAATTAGTTTTTTCCATGTGCAACTGCATGTGCTGATAGATGTACGAGTGGCACAAACAGACTATTGGAAATAAACATTTAATATTTTTTTCTGAAATAACGTTCAGGCGCTTAGGAAAATGTTCTTGAAAATGTGCTGTTTTTCCCCCAAATGTTCTTGAATTTTACTTTATACTTTCTGTATGAACCCTGTGTACAAATGATAACTACGATATTATGCTAAATATTTAGGTTAAGTTTCATAACAATGTAGGAGTTGTATATAAATAGGTACACCATTAGACAGGTAATTATATACATTAAACTGTGTTAGATAATTTTCTTGAGGTGGCATGTAATTTAGGATAAAGTTAATTACCTTTTTGGGAGTAATAAGATGTATATTTATTTCCAGGCTGTGAATACTGATAAACTGACTACGTTTGTGAACACCATCAATGGCAAGGAAGGAAGCAGGTGGGTTCTTGGTCTAAGCTTGTTCACTTTAGAATGCTTAGTTGTTAAACTTATTTTAGTATTTATAAAGAAATATTAGAACAGTGTAGGTCATGGTCTTCATCAGTACATATGACAACTTTGTGCACTTCTGTAATTATTTAATTATGATTCTTGCTTGCAAATTGTTTTGGTGAGATGTTGGCAAAACAAAAATAATTGAGAGATCTGCAATAACCCGTCAGTAGCAGTCAGCATTACTGGGCTCTTTCTATACTGAACATTTCATAAGAAAAAACAATAATTGGAGTATTGCTAAAACTATATATATATATATATATAAATAGCATTTCTAATTAACTTGCAGTGAATTATATTTGGACTGTTTTGACCATGCCATTGATTTATATTTGTTTTTATATATATTACACACTCAACATTTTCATGATATAACAACCACACTTGGTGGCTCAGTCTAGCGTGAAACTATCCTTGATCACAGGAGTGTAGCCTCCGTGTGTGTTTCTTTGTGTTACAGTTCTCACCTGGTGACTGTGTCCTCCGGACCCATGTTGTCAGATGCTCTCATCAGCTCACCCATTGTCATGGGAGAAGATGGTACCGGGGCCGTGCCAGGCGGCATGGCTGGCTATGAGTTTGGCATTGATCCAAATGAAGACCCAGAATTGGCACTGGTAATTTAATTTTACTTACACAACTTGTAACTTCATGTAAAACACAAAAGCACCCCACTATATGATTAGCATGACATATCAAGATGCGGCAGGTAATCAATCAGTCAGTATACAGCTTGGCACCCAGGGGTAACAACTTAGTTTCGTGCTGCACTCCTCCATTCAGGGTTGGAATTCATTAGCATCTAACAGGCAGGATGATGAATCGTCATTAACATGGCCCCTTCCTGAGACTATGATTCATCATTGACAAGACCCCTTACTGTGTCTGTGATTCATCAGTGACAAGACCCCTTACTGTGTCTGTGATTCCTCATTGACAAGACCCCTTTCTGTCTGTAGGCCCTGCGTGTATCAATGGAGGAGCAGAGAGCAAGGCAGGAAGAGGAGGCAACCAAGCCTACAGGGGACGCTGTCTCTGCCCCGGCAGCCGCCCCTCATGTAGAAGGTAAGTCCATACAAAGTCCCGCCATACTGTAGTACACCTGCTATTTACATTTATATTAAGCACATGCACGCTCGCACACATGTATGCACAACACACCATATCCTTCCCTACCCTACTTCTACTACTACTACTTTCACAAATGTTGACATACTTTTGAGTTAGCAAATGTTGTTGACAAAAGGTATCTGACAAATTTTAAGTGACACATTAAAATTTTTATTGTTTAAATCTTTGATTAAAGACATCATCATTAGTAACAGTTAATTCAAAAACATGAAACATGCATTTCCATTTGCAAATACCGGCAATGGCATATTGACCAGTGAGATCACTAATATTTAGGCCTTGGCAGTAGATATGTGACTTGTATATTTAAAGAAATAATTAAACATTTGGTTTGGATTGTTGCAAATAACTAATGAAACTGAAATCAATGAGTGAATCACCATGTCTCACTGTATATGATCCACTTGGAGAGCAACTTGTGTCATGTGACATACAGTTGTATCCACTGACACACGTAGACATAGCAAGACACTGCAAAATATTATTTTGTTGACTTGTAAAATATTATTGATATATATGTAGCCTTATAATATATTTACCAAATTTATAACAGTACAGCATTATTCTAGACATGCATGTTTTTCCCCACACATAAAGTACTGTGCAGTCAGTTTAATGAAAGAATGCGTACATTTGTTAAAATCATTGAAAGAATGAACTGAGGTAACATGTGAAAGTGGGAATAGCTTGTTATGTTACAGTATACAGAGGTAACTACACGTAGCCTACTGCTGCCTCTTTTGGCAAATTTTGGTTTAGCCAAGCAACTATTTTAATAGTTTATCCAATGATTTTATCAAACCTCAATAGCGAATTTGCATAAAATAGATAGTGTGTCGTAGTGGATACTAAATATAACACAGTCTAATGATATGTTTCTCATCCCTGTAGAGACAGATGAGGAGGCGCTGTTGAAGCAAGCCCTGGACATGTCCATGGACCAGGACGCCCCCGACGACAGTCCAGGGGACGTGCCCAACGTGTCCTCCATGACTGAGGAGGAACAGATTGCATATGCCATGCAGATGTCACTTGGGCCCTCAGCCGCAGGTCAGTGTCTCACGGAATGTGCCACCAGTTACAAACATACTACTTTACATTGGTTTATTCCAGTAGTTAGTTTAAGGTAATATGCTATTACATAATATTATGATGTAGTTACCTATCACTGTTATTTCTAGGTCATCACATTGAGCAAAGATTGTTCCTTGTGAATTGTTTATTTTATTACAAGGAAATGTAAAGAATGTTTTTATCAAGTGCCAAAAGCAAAACAAAACATTTATATTAACTATACTAATAACAAGAAAAATACAACATTAATTAGTGTTAATTACTAGTTTCTGTATTAAATGTGCACGGCATGTGGGCAAAGGCTTCTTGAGTTTGGCGTTGTGTTTATCACAATCTTATTTGTCTACTACAACAGTCAATAGGTTCACCAACCTAACACGAACACACTTTATTTTAGGCATTCCCATCTTCACCTAACGTAACTGACTTATATTAAATCTTGTGGTAGCCTGGTAAGCTCAAAATATTATAGTTTCTTCAGTTATTTCATTTATCAGAAAAGGTTGGGACTTTCAATGGAAAAAAATAACAAACAAATTAAATATTAACTATAATAAGAACATTAATTGCAAGAGAGATAAGTACAATGTTAGTTATGGTATTTATTATACAGAAAGCAAATGCAGTTCAATAATAGATGAAGTATGTGATGGACATTAATTGATGGCATTGATGCGTCCTCGCAGACAGCCCCGTGGCTGGGGAGACCCCGATGGAGACGGATGCTGAGGAGAAGACGGGACAGAAGAAAGAAGATGTAAGTTCTCACTCTTCACCAGGCATTAATTGTATCACCAAAAGTAGTTAGTAGACAAAATAAATCATGCTTGAATGGGACAGTGCTGATGCATTGATACCTACAGAGTATAGGCATTACCTAAAGAAAAACAAATACAGTGCCAATGTGCCACTCTAATATGTTAATTATTCATTACCAAGACATGTTTATGGGTCAACATCTTTAGAACAGGAAATGTTTTCTAGTGCTACTTTCACTGCATAGAATTGTCCTGGAAATGTTGATTGACCAGTTTTTACTGTGCAGGACGAAGATTACTCCGAAGTGATCAATGACCCAGCATTCCTACAGAGTGTGCTTGAGGGCCTGCCTGGGGTCGATCCTCAGAGCGACGCTATCCGTCAAGCAATGGGTCAGCTGACGCAGAAAGATGGAGCGGAAAAGGGAAAAAAGGATGATAAGAAGGAGGGAAAGAAGTAGATTGTTTACCAGAAACACTGGTTAATTTTGTGATTTGTTAGAATGAATGAAGTCTTGGAAGTCTATGTGCTGAAGATTTTGTGTAGTATTGCAAAAAACCCTGACTGCCCTAGCCTATCATCTAAGAGCTGAGGTTGCACAACAACAGCAGCAACTCCAAGTGTACTCAATACAGGTTTGTTCAGATGTTATGACAAAGTAAATTCCATTTTATACACCAGTTTTGTTTTGGGTAGTCGATGCCTTTGACCTCGTCAAGCCAGGATATTGTTGGTAGACATTCTACTGCTCATTGTGTTGTATTGCACTGGCGAGTGATATGACATACTACCATTGCACTGGTGAGTGATATGACATACTACCATTGCACTGGCGAGTGATATGACATACTACCATTGCACTGGTGAGTGATATGACATACTACCATTGCACTGGTGAGTGATATGATATACTACAATTGCACTGGTGAGTGGTATGACATACTACCATTGCACTGGTGAGTGATATGACATACTACCATTGCACTTGTGAGTGATATGACATACTACCATTGCACTGGTGAGTGATATGACATACTACCATTGCACTGGTGTGTGGTATCCATGTAACACATTACTTCACTTACATCCCACCCCTGGACCGTTGGTATTCACATGGCTGCTGTGTTAATTTTATTCAGCCAAGTTGCTCATTGTAATTGGACATGATTCAGTCCTTCAGGAGTCTGTTTTTACTAAGATAAACACCTTATGTGTTGTCATTATCAGTGTAATCAAGCTATATTATTGGTTTGACAGCTTTTCTGACTATTTCCCATAAACTTCATTAGTCAGAACATTCCATCTTAATCTTTTGAATAGTTTTTTACACTGCTGAAAGATCATTATGTTGCATATTTAATTTCAAATCCATTTCATAAAGTGAAGCTGCCTCCTGGTGGACAACTAGTGAACAGCATACAGATGAAGTCTAAACAACTTTGATCATACTGCAGTAATTTGATATGTTGAATTGTGACATTAACTTTAGAATGTAGGTTATTGCTGTTTGACCTACCTACTGTGTTCACCAGGCATGGGGCAATCAACTTGAAAAGTTGATTAATTAAAATTAACTCGGAAATTACTCAAATTAACCTCACACATGTCTTAATTAACCTCCCAAATTCTTCAATTAATTTTAATTAAATCATGTATAGGTGGAATGTTTACACATTTAAAATAGTTCTAAAATCACAAGACTTGTAACAGAAATGTGTTTTGTAACTTTGTTGAAAAGAGATTTGCTAATACAATATTTACCTGCTAAGACATTCATGGGACATTTGATCATATTTTAAAAGTTGTTGATACTTGTTAAAAAAATATTTAATTTTTTCTGGAAGGATTGAAAAGATGTGGCTGAAAATGTGCAGGTTTCCTCCTATATTCACCAGCAACTACACACATTATATTTATATGTTATTTATGCAGTGTTTTATACTAAATCATTTACACACTAGCATTTAAATATGTATACACTATTTTTTATGCGTCACTTCAACTGGCTTTTTATTCAAGTTCATCTCCCCATTAACAGTTACATGTACACACTAGTGCCCTGCGCGGGCCTATAATTTGAGCCCAAGCCCGGCCCGCAATTACCAGTTAAGAGTCCAGGCTTGCAAACATTTCACAGGCCCACAAACTAGAATTTAGGCCCGGCGCAGACCATGAATGCATAGCCCCGACCCAGCCCGTAAGTTTCAGGCCCATACCTGTGGGCCAATGACGGGTAAGCCCGTGGCCCACTATGTTTAGAGAAGATAAACCTATAATCTTATAAGAAAGACGAAACACAAATAAAATGGAAAACAGACTTATTGTTTTATTAAATAAAAAATAATATATGAACATTGTATAATATTTACTACTGAAATACTAATTTAACAAGATTTGCCATCCAAGCTAAAGGCCCAGATGGCAAGTGGACAAGGAAGCCATTGGCTTATCGAGAGTCCAACAATGTTCACCTACTTATAACCCGCCCTCCTGAGATATGTGTCAACCTTGTTTTTAAACATATTCACGCTACTAGCAGTTACACAATCTGTAGACAATTTGTTCCATTCATTTATTGTCCTCTGTGCGAACGAGTGCTTCCTGATATCCAATCTACATTGATCCTTTACTAATTTTACCTCATGTCCTCTAGTTCTGCTATCCTTCTTGAGTGAGAAAAACATATTTCTATCAATATTTTCATGCCCATTCAATATCTTAAAAACTTCAATCTGATCTCCTCTTAACCTCCTTGTCTCTAGAGTTGTTAAACCACATTCTTTCAGGCGTTCTTCATAACTAAGGTCTCTAAGTTCTGGAATCATTTTAGTTGCTCTCCTTTGTATGCGTTCAAGCGTATCTATATCCTTCTTACGATATGGTCTCCATGCTTGTATACAGTATTCTAAATGAGGTCTAACTATTGCTTTATAAAGAGGTATAATTAACTTTTTTTCCTTGTATGTTACGTTTCTTCTAATCAATCCAAGAATTTGATTACCCTTTGAAGTTGCAATACCACACTGCTCTGAAACTTTCGTATCAGCGCTTATTGTAACTCCTAAGTCCTTTTCTTTTACAGTAGTACCCAGAACAGTATCTCCAATTTTATAGTTTACATTCAAGTTCCCATGTCCTGTATGTAGGCATTTACATTTCCCAAAATTGAACAGCATCTGCCATTTCTCAGACCATTTCACTAATCTGTCTAGATCGTTTTGTAAATGTTGTTTATCACCATCAGTATTAACCTTTCTAAACAGTTTTGTGTCATCTGCAAATTTCAGTACGTTACTTGTTATACTGTCGTCCAAGTCTTTGATATAAATTAAGAATAATATAGGTCCTAATACTGATCCTTGAGGTACCCCACTCAAAACCGATTTCCAATTTGAAACTTCTCCATCTACTACAACTCGTTGTCTTCTGTCAGTCAGCCATTGTTCTATCCAGTCAGTTATGCTATCCCCGATACCATGGGCTTTTAATTTAAGTAGTAATCTTTGATGTGGCACTTTGTCAAAAGCTTTCTGAAAATCTAAGTAGATAATATCTACTGGCAATCTATCTATCCACTTAGTGATTTCTTCCAAAAAACAACATATTTGTTAAGCATGACCTCGCTTTAAGGAATCCATGTTGAGATGAATTTAATAATTTATGCTTAACGAGGAAGTCCACCATATGGTCTTTAATTAACCTTTCTAATAATTTACAAATCACTGACGTTAAACTCACTGGTCTGTAATTCTCTGACTTATTTCTCGAACCCTTTTTAAATAATGGTATGATGTTTGCTTTTTTCCATTCAAACGGAACAACTCCCTCTTTTAATGACAAGTTGAATACTCTTGCAAGTGGTATACTGATTTGATCTACTGTTTCCATTAGTAATTTTGGAGGAATCCCATCCACTCCTGGTGATTTGTTATCCTTCATTGCCTTTATTTTCTTAGCTACCAATTCTGGAGTTACAACTAACGGACTTAAATAGTCAGATTGAGACACCTCTAGGTAACCCCCCTGCACTTCTAGTTTAAAGAATGTTTACTTCCAAAAATATTTGTCATTGTACCCAAGTTGCTATCTACTGCTGCTGAAAGTTTGTCCGCGAATACTGCCGCCCCCTTTCCATTTAAATGAAGCCCATCCTTCATGTACATATCAGCCCTCCCAACAAAACTTCCCCATAAATCCACCTTCCTCTTCCCTACACAGCCTCTGGACTAACATGTTAATTGCCATCCCCCGACAATTTCGATATTTGTGACCCCTCCTGCCCATTACAGGTAAAATCCCTGACAGTATTACCTGCTCAACCTGTGTCTGTTTTAGTGTTCTGACCAACTGCCTATATTTCCTAACTATGGCAGTTGTACCCTCCCTCTCTACGTTATTTGTCCCTACGTGTACTAAAACAGATCCACCCTTACCCAAGCCTATGATGTTTTTTACCCTCTCAGTTATCGCCTCTATTTTGGCTCCAGGCAAGCAGACTACCACATCATCTCCCTTGTTTAAGACTCTGTCGGTCTTCCTAACTATCGAATCCCCCACAAACACCCTCGCTCTCTTCCTCACCCCCTCTATCACTGCTGCAGAATAACTCTTCCTTTCGATCCCCTCCATCACATTCTGTCCTAACCCCTTCCCTCCACTAGCCTGAGACAGATCAGGTTCAGATGTGTGAATTAGTACAAGTGTGAATGAATCAGTACTGGGGAAATTGTATACACTAAATAGTAGTCACTAGTTCACACAATTACCAACTGGGCTGGGTACTGGCACTACTGGGCAGTGGCCAGTTGGCTGGTCATTCAGGCTGGCAATGTTTGGAGGGAAGACATAGACAATAGAATGTCCACTGGTTTGGTCAAAGGGTGATTAAGTTGGTGGTTAATCATGCAAATATGCCTAAAGTAAACATTTGGGGCTGGCTGCTTCCAGCCAGGTCAACTTAAGTGGCCTGGTATGGGGTCATTAGATAGATCTATGCAAAAAGGTACATTCATGCCGAAAATATGCAGTTTACAGAGTCTATACATTACGGATTAAGGGATAGGAAGTTAAGTTTGAGCTGAAGAAGAATGATGGGAAACATGCATTAACTGTGATGAACCCAGTGAAACAAGTGCCACTACTCCAGTCAATGTCTAGCACTAGTGTCATTCATAATTCCATGCTAGGTCACAATTTGTAACTATATAATACTAAAGAAATAATAATTTTAAGCATTCATTAACTGGAATTAACCACGGGCTGGGCTGGGCTTGGACCCAAAGCCCGGCCCGTGCAGGGCACTAGTACACAGTACTACACACACAAAGATTATTGGCTACATAGGTCCACTTGGCTGCAAGTTGCCAGCCCCAAACTTTAAACAGAGATTTAATGAAGCCATGATTAGCCATCAACTTATCACATTACCAGAGGACATTTTATTGTCTAGGCCTTCCCTCCAATTCACAGGTGCCTGAATGACCAGCCTACCCCAGCAGGGACAGTGTCTATGTGCTCTGTGATGTTCTCCCTCCCATTCACACATGCCTTAACCTGATCTCTCTCAGATTTGTGACTGAAATAGTGACTGCAGGCCTGGAAACGCCTGGGTAACATGTAGCATTGAATTTACAAAATGTTATCTAAGAAAATATTTTTATTAATGCACAATTATTATTACAGTTCAAATATATGACAAATTTGCATACAGTTACATCCTCAGTATTAACAATATGATATTGCAAAAAACAGACAATTCAACATCAATCCACAAGCAATCAGAATGGGAAAAAACTGAAGCTGGCATTGGTGTTTTCATTAGGTGCAGGTATATTTCTATGGCTGACAAATGATGTGACAAATGGATATTATTGCTACATCATCTAGTTTCTAATATAGCCGCCATTAGTGCTGTAAAGGCTCCATGTCTTATAGGTCTGTATGGTTCTCTGTGACCATTATATATTCACTGTACGGGTTCTACCATGGTTCAGTCTGGGACACGGAGTTGTTTACTCTTGAAAGAAGGCGGAGGAAAACTCATAAAATTGTTTAACACACAAACAGAGAGCTAACAATCACAAGTAACTACATAAGTGAACAATGTTATTTCAAGACAAAAACTAAAGAATTTGAGCCGGCCTCATTACGCTATAGTCAACACATGCAAGAGGACAATGGAGGAGAATACCAAGAATGTGACAGTATTACTGACAACTAGTGCAGTGACAGTTCTGGGCCTGGAAGGGTATAGAACCAAGACATGTAGCACCTACTAGGACCCACAGTATCGGTTCCACATCGTCACAGCACTAGCCGCCATGCTGACATATTTCCACAGTATCAGCTCCTCCACTAAAAAAAGCAAAACATAAGGAATTTGAGAAACATTGCAGGTGAAAGAGTCAGTAAAACCACTGGTGCCCCCAATATCAATCTGAATTTAATTGGTCCATCTGTCTAGCTGGTTAACATTTAAGGACTTCTTGTTTTCTCAAAACAAATTACCCTTTTGGAACATTTGTTGGCTTTATTAACCATAAGCTGTAATTCATCATAGCAATTAGATAATACTTGCCACAGTATTTCAGATGGTTATTTAAAAGAACATTAATTGTTGTAAATTATCACAGTTAAACTATTGCAGATACACAGAAAGTATTTGGTCTTATTTATCTAAGCCTCTTTAATTGAACATAGCAATGTTACATGTGTTATTGAAGGTAACATCAACAATGAAGTATTAACAATAACAAACTTACAAAAGCAGTCAAAAAAACAGGTTTCGAGGACTGTGTCCTGATCAAACAGCCCCTTTCAAGTGACGTTTACTGATATCTTTAATGGCACATCGCAGAATATCATCCCAGTCTTCATCTTGCTCCACATCCTGGTACTTGGTGGCCAAGTGCTGCAGCCTTTCTATCATCGCTGTGGGCTGGGGAGTGAGTCCAGCTGACAGAACAGCCTCTTTAAACTTGGCTGGTGATGCTGTTGCAATACACACCCTCTGCACTTTGCTGAAATAGAGTAAATAGCAATATTTAAATCTCGGTCATTAGCAATGAAATATATACTCTATGTTCTTTTACTGTTTTGATAAATCTCCCCAGAATGAAGTGACCTAATTAATGGTAACCATACTGTCTTACCACTGATATTGCACGACTAGCCTGTCTGGTGGCTTGCAGTTGCTACTGCATGGTCTGTCTAGTGGCTAGCACTGTCAACAGTAAAACCTGTCTTGGATGACCAAGATCCTAATCATGTAATGTTTCTAACAATAATGTACCTGCCAAACGCGACCAACAACCACATAAGCTGTGCAAAAAAATAACATGTAAACAAATTTTTTTGCATGTTTTTAGGGTATCCGAAAATATAGGGTGTCTGAATAGTGAATACACTGGGCCAATATGGCACATACATAAGTATGTACATCAAAATTACAGTGTTATAATTTTCTTCTGTATTCCACACATAGCTTTGCACAAATACAAAACTTGTTAAACTATCAGCATTAATAAAAAAAATTATTAAAACAGTGAAACAATATGTTGACAGTGCCCTCAGCAAGCTACATTGTGACACCGCCTCTCTTGGGTGACTACTTTGGCTGTTCAGAAGTGGTGGTCGCCAAAGTTTATCCTACAATTTTTTTTTAAATTCATCACAAATGACAGACCCACTAAGACACCTGGTGTGTGAAATTCATGAAAATTACATACCTCCTTTTCACACAAATTACTTCAATGCATGACACCCCTGCATTTCTGCCATGAAATTCCCCGGTTTCCAAAATATGAGTACACCCTGCCTGATGGCCACTGTGTCCTTACGCAACTGGTATACCAATTGACAAGTGGCATCATTTCAAAGCTTAGATGCTACTGTGCACAAAAATATCATTTCCACTCAATCATCCATACAATATCTGCTCTCACAAATAAACCCTAACTGCACAGTTAATTTTTTCCTTGGGACTCTTTATCTATGTAATGGCGGACGGATTCTGACTGCGGTTCGTGCCCACTTGCCTGTCTGTGTGGCTGTAGTGGTACTGGGCAGCTGTTGCCGTGTGAGGACACAGGAGGTAGGCGTTGTCATGCCAACACTGCTTCATGGCTGCCTGGATACCACTGTCGTCAACAACATAGCTGCCAAGCACTGCCTGTATCTGATTATCAAGAAAGAACTGTTAAATACTTCCCTATAGCAATTGTGTTTATACTTTGTTGACATAAACATAAATTTGTAATGTTGATACCAAAATGTGACAATTGTTTTCAGAAAGTTTCACAATTTCTCAACACCATAAAGACTTGTAAACAATGCTACATGAAATACTACCAGCATTAACAGTTGTTAGTTGCACTGGAACATGTCACAAGGACAAATATAGACACCATGAACCAAATCTTGACAAGCAATAATTTAATTTAACATTAGTAAAATTAAGGTATATAAATTACGTGTTAGCATCAAATATGTAGCTATATAAACCACCTAACATATCAGGATTTCTTTTTACCCAAAGTTGTTGTGATTTTGCTTGCCACAATGAAATTTGTGATATATACAATAAATCTACATAACGGTTACTGTTACTTTGCCTTAATCTTGACATAAATTCAACCCAAAATATTAGCTACAACATACCTTCTGCAGAAGCTCGTGTGGAAGTGTGGCACAGTGACTGGTTTGGAAGTCAGCAATGAATGCCTTTGTTAAACTTCTGTCTCTGTCTGAGAACAAGTATACTAGTCTCTCAATGTTGTATGGCATCTGAAATGTGCAAAAAAATGCATAAAACAGATATGTTGACAGAGTGAATCTATTTTAAAAGTCCATAGTCTGATACACTAGAAACTTGTTTTATTGACAACTTACCCGTATATCCATGGACGGTGCCAGGGAAGGGTGAACTCTCTCGACCATGAGGAACTCTCCACTCATGATGAACTTTGCCACCACATCATTGGTGTTGACGGAACACACAATGTGGAGAGGCAACCCCATCCTCTGGGCCAGACACCCAGCTGCAAAGGAAAGAAACAAGGCGTCAACATTTCCAACCAACAAAGACTGTTTGTTTACAATTGAATATGTCAAACATGTTTAGCGTGGACATGATAAACACATCAATTACAGTGAGAATGATCAACTTCAGTTATCAGTGCTAAAGAATCCCTCCAGCCCGATTACATGCCTTAACAGCCCAGTTGGCTGAGACAGTGGTAGACTCATAATCAAGGTTCTACATTTTTTGCTGCTGTTTGAAGTTTTGGCAATTCTCTTTCATACTACGATTTTTTCAACAACCATTATCAATTGATGTGCACAGTTATATTTTAAAGTCTAAAATTGCGTTGAATTTCAGAGATTCCCAGCAAGTCAAAGCAGTCACCCCACCTAGCGGATCTCTGGTGAAGGAACCTAGGGGCAGTGGTCAACAAGGCAGACAGGGAAGTCTAAACCACTGGCAGTAGGCAAATTTAACAACATTGTCATCTAAAGCAAACAAACCCAGATGGCAAATAGGGGTGTCAGAAGGTAAAGGATCCACTAGAGGAGGTAGGGGTGTCAGAAGGTAAAGGATCCACTAGGGGAGGTAGGGGTGTCAGAAGGTAAAGGATCCACTAGAGGAGGTAGGGGTGTCAGAAGGTAAAGGATCCACTAAGGGAGGTAGGGGTGTCAGAAGGTAAAGGATCCACTAGAGGATGTAGGAGTGTCAGAAGGTAAAGGATCCACTAGGGGAGGTGGGGTGTCAGAAGGTAAAGGCTCCAATAGGGGAGGTAGGGGTGTCAGAAGGTAAAGGATCCACTAAGGGAGGTAGGGGTGTCAGAAGGTAAAGGATCCACTAGAGGATGTAGGAGTGTCAGAAGGTAAAGGATCCACTAGGGGAGGTGGGGTGTCAGAAGGTAAAGGCTCCAATAGGGGAGGTAGGGGTGTCAGAAGGTAAAGGATCCACTAGGGGAGGTAGGGGTGTCAGAAGGTAAAGGATCCACTAGGGGAGGTAGGGGTGTCAGAAGGTAAAGGATCCACTAGGGGAGGTGGGGTGTCAGAAGGTAAAGGATCCACTAGGGGAGGTAGGGGTGTCAGAAGGTAAAATATCCACTAGGGGAGGTGGGGTGTCAGAAAGTAAAGGATCCACTAGGGGTGGTAGGGGTGTCAGAAGGTAAAGGATCCACTAGAGGAGGTAGGGATGTCAGAAGGTAAAGGACCACTAGGGGAGGTGGGGTGTCAGAAGTTAAACGATCCACTAGGGGAGGTAGGGGTGTCAGAAGGTAAAGGATCCACTAGGGGAGGTAGGGGTGTCAGAAGGTAAAGGATCCACTAGGGGAGGTAGGGGTGTCAGAAGGTAAAGGATCCACTAGGGGAGGTAGGTGTGTTAGAAGGTAAAGGATTTACTAGGGGAAGTGGGGTGTCAGAAGGTAAAAGATCCACTAGGGGAGGTAGGGGTGTCAGAAGGTAAAGGATCCACTAGGGGAGGTGGGGTGTCAGAAGGTAAAGGATCCACTAGGGGAGGTAGGGGTGTCAGAAGGTAAAAGATCCACTAGGGGAGGTAGGGGTGTCAGAAGGTAAAGGATCCACTAGGGGAGGTAGGGGTGTCAGAAGGTAAAGGATCCAATAGAGGAGGTAGGGATGTCAGAAAGTAAAGGATCCACTAGAGGAGGTAGGGGTGTCAGAAGGTAAAGGATCCACTAGAGGAGGTAGGGGTGTCAGAAGATAAAGGATCCACTAGGGGAGGTAGGGGTGTCAGAAGGTAAAGGATCCACTAGAAGAGGCAGGGGTGTCATAAGGTAAAGGATCCACTAGAAGAAGTAGGGGTATCAGAAGGTAAAGGATCCACTAGAGGAGGTAGGGGTGTCAGAAGGTAAAGGATCCACTAGAGGAGGTAGGGGTGTCAGAAGGTAAAGGATCCATTAGAGGAGGTAGGGGTGTCAGAAGGTAAAGGATCCACTAGAAGAGGTAGGGGCGTCAGAAGGTAAAGGATCCACTAGAGGAGGTAGGGGTGTCAGAAGGTAAAGGATCCACTAGAGGAGGTAGGGGTGTCAGAAGGTAAAGGATCCAGTAGAGGAGGTAGGGGTGTCAGAACGTAAAGGATCCACTAGAAGAGGTAGGGATGTCAGAAGGTAAAAGATCCACTAGGGGAGGTAGGGGTGTCAGAAGGTAAAGGATCCACTAGGGGAGGTAGGCGTGTCAGAAGGTAAAGGATCCACTAGAGGAGGTAGGGGTGTCAGAAGGTAAAGGATCCACTAGGGGAGGTAGGGGTGTCAGAAAGTAAAGGATCCACTTGGGGAGGGGGAAGGTAGGGGCATCAGAAGGTAAAGGATCCACTAGAAGAGGTAGGGGCGTCAGAAGGTAAAGGATTCACTAGACGAGGTAGGGGTGTCAGAAAGTAAAGGATCCACTAGGGGAGGGGGGAGGTAGGGGTGTCAGAAGGTAAAGGATCCACTAGAGGAGGTAGGGATGTCAGAAGGTAAAGGATCCACTAGAGGAGGTAGGGGTGTCAGAAGGTAAAGGATCCACTAGGGGAGATGGGGTGTCAGAAGGTAAAGGATCCAATAGAGGAGGTAGGGATGTCAGAAAGTAAAGGATCCACTAGAGGAGGTAGGGGTGTCAGAAGGTAAAGGATCCACTAGAGGAGGTAGGGGTGTCAGAAAGTAAAGGATCCACTAGGGGAGGGGGGAGGTAGGGGTGTCAGAAGGTAAAGGATCCACTAGAGGAGGTAGGGGTGTCAGAAGGTAAAGGATCCACTAGAGGAGGTAGGGGTGTCAGAAGGTAAAGGATCCACTAGGGGAGGTAGGGGTGTCAGAAGGTAAAGGATCCACTAGGAGAGGTGGGGTGTCAGAAGGTAAAGGATCCACTAGGGGAGGTAGGCGTGTCAGAAGTTAAAGGATCCACTAGGGGAGGTAGGGGTGTCAGAAGGTAAAGGATCCACTAGAGGAGGCAGGGGTGTCATAAGGTAAAGGATCCACTAGAAGTAGGGGTATCAGAAGGTAACAGGACAGGGAAGTCTAAACCACTGGCAGTAGGCAAATTTAACAACATTGTCATCTAAAGCAAACAAACCCAGATGGCAAATAGGGGTGTCAGAAGGTAATGGATCCACTAGAGGAGGTAGGGGTGTCAGAAGGTAAAGGATCCACTAGGGGAGGTAGGGATATCAGAAGGTAAAGGATCCACTAGAGGAGGTAGGGGTGTAAGTAGGTAAAGGATCCACTAGAGGTAGGGGTGTCAGAAGGTAAAGGATCCACTAGAGGAGGTAGGCGTGTCAGAAGGTAAAGGATCTACTAGGGGAGGTGGGATGTCAGAAGGTAAAGGATCCACTAGGGGAGGTAGGGGTGTCAGAAGGTAAAGGATCCACTAGGGGAGGTAGGGGTGTCAGAAGGTAAAATATCCACTAGGGGAGGTAGGGATGTCAGAAGGTAAAGGATCCACTAGGAGAGGTAGGGATGTCATAAGGTAAATGATCCACTGGAGGAGGTAGGGGTGTCAGAAGGTAAATGATCCACTAGGGGAGGTAGGGGTGTCAGAAGGTAAAGGATCCAGTAGAGGAGGTAGAGGTGTCATAAGGTAAAGGATCCACTAAGGGACGTAGGGGTGTCAGAAGGTAAAGGATCCACTAGGGGAGGTAGGGGTGTCAGAAGGTAAAGGATCCACTAGGGGAGGTAGGGATGTCAGAAGGTAAAGGATCCACTAGGAGAGGTAGGGATGTCAGAAGGTAAAGGATCCACTGGAGGAGGTAGGGGTGTCAGAAGGTAAATGATCCACTAGGGGAGGTAGGGGTGTCAGAAAGTAAAGGATCCACTAGGGGAGGGGGAGGTAGGGGCATCAGAAGGTAAAGGATCCACTAGAAGAGGTAGGGGCGTCAGAAGGTAAAGGATTCACTAGACGAGGTAGGGGTGTCAGAAAGTAAAGGATTCACTAGGGGAGGTAGGGGTGTCAGAAAGTAAAGGATCCACTAGGGGAGGGGGGAGGTAGGGGTGTCAGAAGGTAAAGCATCCACTAGAGGAGGTAGGGATGTCAGAAGGTAAAGGATCCACTAGAGGAGGTAGGGGTGTCAGAAGGTAAAGGATCCACTAGGGGAGATGGGGTGTCAGAAGGTAAAGGATCCAATAGAGGAGGTAGGGATGTCAGAAAGTAAAGGATCCACTAGAGGAGGTAGGGGTGTCAGAAGGTAAAGGATCCACTAGAGGAGGTAGGGGTGTCAGAAAGTAAAGGATCCACTAGGGGAGGGGGGAGGTAGGGGTGTCAGAAGGTAAAGGATCCACTAGAGGAGGTAGGGGTGTCAGAAGGTAAAGGATCCACTAGAGGAGGTAGGGGTGTCAGAAGGTAAAGGATCCACTAGGGGAGGTAGGGGTGTCAGAAGGTAAAGGATCCACTAGGGGAGGTGGGGTGTCAGAAGGTAAAGGATCCACTAGGGGAGGTAGGGGTGTCAGAAGTTAAAGGATCCACTAGGGGAGGTAGGGGTGTCAGAAGGTAAAGGATCCACTAGAGGAGGTAGGGGTGTCAGAAGATAAAGGATCCACTAGGGGAGGTAGGGGTGTCAGAAGGTAAAGGATCCACTAGAAGAGGTTGGGGTGTCAGAAGGTAAAGGATCCACTAGAGGAGGTAGGGGTGTCAGAAGGTAAAGGATCCACTAGGGGAGGTAGGGGTATCAGAAGGTAAAGGATCCACTAGAGGAGGTAGGGGTGTAAGTAGGTAAAGGATCCACTAGAGGTAGGGGTGTCAGAAGGTAAAGGATCCACTAGAGGAGGTAGGCGTGTCAGAAGGTAAAGGATCTACTAGGGGAGGTGGGATGTCAGAAGGTAAAGGATCCACTAGGGAAGGTAGGGGTGTCAGAAGGTAAAGGATCCACTAGGGGAGGTAGGGGTGTCAGAAGGTAAAATATCTACTAGGGGAGGTAGGGATGTCAGAAGGTAAAGGATCCACTAGGAGAGGTAGGGATGTCATAAGGTAAATGATCCACTGGAGGAGGTAGGGGTGTCAGAAGGTAAATGATCCACTAGGGGAGGTAGGGGTGTCAGAAGGTAAAGGATCCAGTAGAGGAGGTAGGGGTGTCATAAGGTAAAGGATCTACTAAGGGAGGTAGTGGTGTCAGAAGGTAAAGGATCCACTAGGGGAGGTAGGGGTGTCAGAAGGTAAAGGATCCACTAGGGGAGGTAGGGATGTCAGAAGGTAAAGGATCCACTAGGAGAGGTAGGGATGTCAGAAGGTAAAGGATCCACTGGAGGAGGTAGGGGTGTCAGAAGGTAAATGATCCACTAGGGGAGGTAGGGGTGTCATAAGGTAAAGGATCCACTAAGGGAGGTAGGGGTGTCAGAAGGTAAAGGATCCAGTAGAGGAGGTAGGGGTGTCAGAAGGTAAAGGATCCACTAGGGGAGTCAGAAGGTAAAGGATCCACTAGGGGAGGTAGGGGTGTCAGAAGGTAAAGGATCCACTAGAGGAGGTAGGGGTGTCAGAAGGTAAAGGATCCATTAGAGGAGGTAGGGGTGTCAGAAGGTAGAAGAGGTAGGGATGTCAGAAGGTAAAAGATCCACTAGGGGAGGTAGGGGTGTCAGAAGGTAAAGGATCCACTAGAAGAGGTAGGGATGTCAGAAGGTAAAGAATCCACTAGAAAAGGTGTCAGAAGGTAAAGGATCCACTAGAAGAGGTAGGGATGTCAGAAGGTAAAGGATTCACTAGACGAGGTAGGGCTGTCAGAAGGTAAAGGATCCACTAGGGGAGGTAGGGGTGTCAGAAGGTAAAGGATTCACTAGACGAGGTAGGGATGTCAGAAGGTAAAGGATTCACTAGGGGAGGTAGGGGTGTCAGAAGGTAAAGGATCCACTAGGGGAGGTGGGGTGTGATAGGAGGGAAGAAAACAATATAACTGAATTTGAGTGCTGCACTCACCCACAGTGTTACCACAGCCGCCAGTGGGTATAACAACCTCCACTTCACCATCACACGCTGGACACATCTGTGACACCAACATGGGAGATTACTGAGTGTCTCCTCCAACTGCTGTATGTCAATAAGTTATTCCCAATGTTTGAGAGAGCTTGTTGTGAGCTGTCAGTCCCGGACACCAACTGCCATCCCACCAGTTCAACTATGTGGGGGAACTCGTCAACCCAGTGTCATCCTGCACTTCAATAGATACAACACTTCGACCACTCACGTTGTGAAACAAACAACTATGATTAATGAGGCTAAATAAGTTATGGATTTTGATTTTAAAATATATTTAGCAGAGAATTCATATTACAGAGAAGAACGTAACTGCCCTGAGGTCATGTGACAACATTTATTACTTGGGTGATTGCAGTTCTTAGATCGACTGATCCATGGGTTCGAGAACATTGCTAACAAGGATTTGTTATAATCACACTGTAGCTAAATGTTCATTGCACATACTGTCAAGTGCGCCGAGAATATTTTTTTCAGATTCAGAACAAATCATCGATCAGTTCTGATTCTTGTTCTAACACAAATACAAACTGAGAAGGTAATTAGAAACTCAGTTTTGTTATGAGATATGAAAGATAATGGAATTAATTTACATAATTATAATAAATTTATTGTTGTTAAATCAACGTACTCACCTTATTTTTTGTGATATAGGCACTGGCATAGTTTTTGCCTCACGCCAGATTTTGCCTAATTTTGTTTTCTTGCTGGATCTCACATTAGATACTTCATTTACAATAGTCCGATATAACATCATATATCAGTCACTGGGAGTATAAATGTCTGACAGTTAACTTTTCCGAAAAATGATGAATAAACAGGTTTCTGAGACATATTTCTTTATATCTAGTTTGAAGTTAATCACCAGGTGGCCTTACTGGTATGACACACTGATCAGTACATTGTGTAAATCTGTCACATTTCACTTTCTCAGACGCAAATGTACGCAACTGTTTCTTTTAAGGCAAATTCTGGTGCTAGCCTCACTTTGAGAAACATATCTTTCCATTGTTCGATATTGGTAAGTAGCTCACTCAAATCAACTTCTAACAACTTGTTTTACTCGATAGGTGAAATAACTAATAAATAACTAAAGTGTCTACATGTATATTAAACAGCATATTATATTACGTAAGGCAAAATCCCCACCAACCAGTATACAGTTCAACATGACTGGGCAGTGCAATTAAATCATCCAAATTTGATACAATGACATTATACTGTATATTGTATCCTGCACCTCCCTCAGCTCACTCTATACACAATGGTGGATATATAATTACATATATATATATATACATATGAATGAATAGTCTATAAGTAGTAATTGCAACATGGCTTAGTGCTTCCTATAGAAGCTGAATTGGTGCCAGAATAAACAGGTCTGGTGTAGCGTATTTAAAGCGCTGTGAGTTGCAAAGACCTACCTTTATCCGTCTGAAATGTTACAACTAAACTAACAAATAAATCAAGATTACCTGTAAGTAAGCATAGAAGAAGTGCACTATTTGAACCATGATGCGGGCCCAGTTGATGGAGTTGAGACTCATAAGATGATACTGCTCTGAAAACTCAGCATCCAGGAAACAACGTTTAATTGGTTCATCCAGGTCATCTGACGTCCCATCAACTGCAGCAAACAATGACAAACCCACATCACTGACATCAAAGCATACACTAAATAATACATCAAATTAAAACTCATATATATTAACCAAAGATACAAAATGTAAATGAAATTTATGTTAAATAGTTTGTTAATCACCAAAATGTTTGCATTTTACTTGAAGTCTTTAAAACTTAATTAGGTAAGGACATGTATGTTTAGATACAAGTAAAAATGGCTACTCATCAGAAAAATGACAATAGTAATGATGACAGAAACAGTGACAGTGTTTCACAAATAAATAACATTAATAATTATTATGTTCGGGGTATATAACTGTAGAGTTTTATTTATGCTAAATATATTACAGACATACACGCATGCACGCACTCATGCCATCACACACATGCATGCTGTCACACACCTCTGTAGACGTGGACGTTGTCATCTGTAACAGTGGTCATCTGTAGTTCCTGTATCTGTGAGCATCTGTCTCGAGGCAGCAGGACTATGATGTCCACGGTGGTCAGTCCTCGCACACTCTCAATGGCCGAACTGCCAGTGTCACCAGATGTCGCTGCACTCAACAACTCACCATGTTACTTAGCAATAGAAACTGACCAAGTCACTTGGCAACAGAACTGACCAGGTCACTTGGCAACAGAAACTGGACAATAAGTCACTTGGCAACATGCAAAAACTAACCAAGTCACTTGGCAACAGAAACTGACCAGGTCACTTGGCAACAGAAACTGACCAGGTCACTTGGCAACAGAAACTGACCAGGTCACTTGGCAACAGAAACTGACCAGGTCACTTGGCAACAGAAACTGACCAGGCCACTTGGCAACAGAAACTGACCAGGTTACTGTTATGTAGTGTAATGTGTATGTCACACCTTGGACTGGTTGCTAGGAGACAGTGTCCTTAAGAGACTGCAACCCTAGTAGACACTATAAATTATAGGCTGGCAGTAGCCTGATTAATGATGTGTCATGGAGGGGTACTGGACTCTGCCTTTATAGGCTGTTGTACTGTAGTGAGTAGACAGTTGCAGAACTAAAGTAGCCGTGTGAACTAGTACAACTGTTTTTGAAGTATTTCCTTCATTGTTACTGTATAAAACAATGTTACTCCGTATCAAGGGAATACGTGACATGGTGTCAGAACATGGATTTAAGTGAACCACATTTCAAACATGGCAAGTAGTTCGGACATGACATTAAAGTTGCCTGGAAATTTCACCCTTACCGGCGACCTCTCTGTGGGCTGGCAGAGATGGGTGGAACATTTTGACTGTTACATGATGGCAACTGAAAGAGACAAGAAGGCGGGAAGAATTCAGGTCGCAACGCTGATGGGACCCGAAGTCATGGATGTTTACTGTTCGATCATTCGATTGGGGAAGTGAAACAGAGAAACATGACATATCGCAGGTGAAAGAGAAGTTTGCCCGGTATTTCAAACCATGGACCAATGTGATGTACGAGCGGTACAAGTTTCTGTAGAGAAATCAGGAACTTGGTGAGACTTTCGATGCATTTCTGACAGATTTAAAGAACCTGATATCTTCATGCAAATACCACACTGATGAAAGAAACAACATACTGCGAAATCAAATCGTGATGAGCATTACATCAAACATGGTACGTGAGAAATTTCTATAAAAAGCGGAACTAAAGCTCGCAGAAATAATAGACATTTGCCGCAGCAGTGAGATAACTGGCCAACTTATGGCAGGCATGAGCCAGCATGAACAGTCACATGCTGTGAAGGGCACCAGCAGTAGCCGTAGCCGTGACACTGGTAATGACTCTTGGCAGCGTTCCAAGAACCCGACTAGGAATGACCTTGGTTCTAAGGTCAAGGCATGGAAATTCTGTGTTACAACACACGCGGTCAGAAACTGTCCAGCATATGGCAGGAGTTGCAATAAATATGGAATGCACAACCACTTTGCACGATGCTGCATTAACTTTGTCAAAGCAAAGCAGACACAGAAGAAGACGCCGGTGCACACAGTTAAGCCAGATTCAAACAATCACGCAGATGGCAACATGTTTGTGTGTACAGTGCTCACCTCAAGAAACAGAGAATGGCACGCTGTTCTCGACATCAATGGTAGACATTTGAAAGTCAAGATTGACACGGGAGCACCATGCATCGTGATGTCAAACCAAGCATATGATGTACTAAATGCGCGACAACCGACAGGCACACGACTGTGCAAGACGAAGCTTGAATTGTATGGGGGACATCATCTTACTGTGTAAGGAAAAGCGTCCTTCGCAGCTGAGTACAAGCGGAAGTACTATCTCGTGGATTTTGTCATTATTCGGGGAAATGCGCCAATTATTTTGGGCTTACAGAGCAGTGTGGAACTGGGGTTAATTTCCAGAATCGACGGAGTGACCAGCACAGGTAAGCTGGTAGATGATTACCGTGATGTATTCTGTGGACTGCGCTGTCTAAACGGGGAACACCACATCCAACTGAGAGGTGATGCTAAACTGGTTGTTCACTCAGCACAACGTGTTCCATTTAGATTGCAAAGCCACTTTAAAGCACAGCTGGAAGAAAATGAGCTGACAACCAAGGTTACGGAACCGACGGAATGGGTAAATCCATTGGTAACAGTGATGAAGTCAGATCAGTCATTGAGGATATGTTTGGATCCAGGATCGCTCAATGCCGCTATAAATCGAGAACATTTTGCTATACCGACAGCTGAGGAGATATTTCAATACGCTTGACGCAACATCAAGATTCATACAAATCGCATTGGACGAGGAGAGCTTGTATTTGACCACATTCGCCACACCTTTCGGAAGGTATCGATACCGCAGACTTCCATATGGAATAAGTTCTGCGCCAGAAGTCTTCCACAAGAGAATCACTGACATGTTTGGTGATATTGAAGGGGTTGAGACCTTCATCGGTGACATCTTGATTCATGCACCGACTGTCTAGAATTAGGCCTGAAGCTGATCTGAGCAAAATGCTATATCAAGTGCACTGAAGTCAAGTATCTTGGTCACATCCTATCGGCAGAAGGACTGCAACCTGACCCAACAAAAGTAGACGCAGTACAGAACATGCCAACACTAAAGTGTAAAGAGGATGTTAGACGTATCCTGGGCATGGTTACGTACTTGGCGAAGTTTTGCCCAAATTTATCACAAGAATCAGCTGTTCTTCGTGACCTGACACACTAAGATGTTGACTGGTTCTGGGACCCAAACCATGACAAATGTTTGTTGAAGATTAAACATCTGGTCACTTCAGCAGCAGTTTTGGGACTGTATGATCCATCCAAGCCAGTGACGGTGTCTGTTGTTGCTTCACAGAGAGGCTTGGAAGCAGTGATACTGCAGAATCAACGACCAGTTGAGTTGGCGTTGTGTACACTCACAGAGACACAACAACGCTATGCACAAACTGAAAAGGAAATGTTAGCGGTGCAGTACGGACTTACACGTTTTCATCAGTACGTGTACGGACAGGTGGTCACTGTTGAAACAGACCACAAGCAGTTGTTGGGCATCAAACAAAAGCCAATTACAGACGTATCGCCGAGGCTGCAAAGAATGCGACTGCGTTGTCAACTGTACGATTACAACTTGATGTACAAGCCAGGTAAAAACTTGGTTCTGGCTGACACACTAAGCAGAGCGTACTTGTAAAATGTCACTGACCAAACTGACATGTTGGACACAGAGTAGATTCACAGAGTATACATGTACACCATGACATCCAATATGTCCAGAGAGTGCATCAGTACAGCCACCCACAGCGACCGAGGACTAATCTTACTGAAGCAGACGATGATGGCCTCAGGATAAGAAGTCGTGTCCTGAAGCAGAATGATCTCACAGAATACGAGGGGATCGTGTTCAAGGGTCAACAGGTCGTAGTTCCATTGGTGCTACGCAAGGCTGCAATCAGTGACATCCATGATGGACACTTTGGTATTGTGGAGTGCACGGAGAGAGCGAAGACGGCAGTGTACTGGGCCAGGGTACATGAATCAAATCCGTCACACAGTCGAAAGCTGTGTGGAGTGCCAACATAATAGAGCAGCAAACCCAGCTGCAGCCACATGAAGTGTCAAGTTACCCATATCAAGTGGTAGTGAGTGACTTGTTCGAGCTTGATGGACATTCGTATCTTTTAGTGGTCGACTGTTATAGCAAGTGGCCAAGTGTTGTCAAACTGGCTGATACGAGACGCAGTACTGTGATCGGGCATCTAGAGAACATGTTTTGTGATTTCGGAATTCATCAGACATTACTTAGCGATAACGGAGCTCAATATGGTAGTTCCGAATTCCGTGACTTTGCAAAGCGAATGCACATGCAACATACAACATCAAGTCTGTTGCAGACTCTGGCAGCAGTGCGCAGTACGCCGATAGGTGATGGATTGGCATTACCAGCAGTGTTACTGCAAGGTCGAAATCTGCGTACCAATCTACATCAGATGGAGCACATGCTACGACCACAGCACATAGACGCACAGATAGTGAGAAGAAAACTGGAAGAAAGACAGTCGACAGCTGCTTATTATCATGACGCTGCCACGTCAACGTTCCGACGGGAACTACACCCAGGCGAAACCGTGAGAATGATTCAAAACGGGAAAAGGCAGTCGGCGATCATGAGATGACATGATCAGACACTGCAGTCTTATTGACTGGAGATGGGAAGTGGATCGGTGTTACAACGAAATCGAAACCAGATCAACACGACGGCTAGGGACAGTGCAACACCTGCTAGGGCGACTCTAGTGATGTCAGCGGTGAACATGCGTGTCCCAATACCATCCAATCATCGGGCAGTGTGGAGCAACCGCCCAGCAATTCGCCGAGTCGCACAGTCAGATCGGAAGAGGCAACACTGCATTGTAGTGAACGTGCAAATGTGCGTCCGAAGTATCTCCAGGATTTTGTGTCCAGCTAGAAAGCTTTTGTAACTTGGAGATTGTAGTTATAGAAATATAACAGTCTTATTCAGGGTTGTTCATGATAGAAATCACTTTAAAAAAATCATTGATTTATGATTTTTTTACATCAAATTTTTTTTAATCGCTGATTTATATGAATTTAACACAAATAATTGTTTACAAGCATCGAGATCAACAAGGTTTACATGTTTTTTAATATAAAAGCACAAATTTAAGTGCGCACACTTGTGAAGTTGTATTGTCACCAGATAGCCTGATAGTCAAATATTTTATGACATTGTGTATGTTTGAGCTATTCCCTTTCTGAATGCAGTGAAGCCACACAAACTTGTCTTCAAGTCAGAAGCCCTGAGTTAAAGTCTGGGCTACAATTGTTTAATACTGTACCAGTTTGCAGTCTGGTTGGAGACCCTTAGAGTACACAGAGCCCTGGACAGGTGCTAATCCACCCTCTCAGCGAACAATAATTATAAATATAAACATCTATATAAATGTCTATATACCAGATTAAAAAAAATACAATAAATAAAAAAATACAATTTAAATTTTAAAAATTCTGTTTTTTTAAATCATGTGTTTTTTCAACCCTGGTTTTGTTTTGTTTGCGAAAAAGATAGATGTTATGTAGTGTAGTGTATATGTCAACCCATGGACTGGTTGCTATGAGACAGTGTCCTTAAAAGACTGCAACCATAGTAGACACTATATAGGCTGGCAGTAGCCTGATTAATGATGTGTCATGGAGGGACACTGGACTCTGCCTATGTGTCAGTCACTTGGCAACTGAAACTGACCAGGTCATATGGCAACAGAAACTGACCAGGTCACTTGGCAACAGAAAATGACCAGGTCACTTGGCAACAAAAGCTTTGGCAACAGAAACTGACCAGGTCACATGGAAACAGAAACTGACCAGGTCACATGGAAGCAGAAACTGACCTGGTCACTTGGCAACAGAAACTGACTACCAGGTAGGCCACTTAGCAATAGAAACTGACCGGGTCACTTGGCAACAGAAACATATTTGGCTGTTCGTAAGCCAGTTATTATGGTCTATTTGTCCACTTGCCATCTGGAGCTGAAACTTTGCACACCAATCTGGTTAAATATAGCTAAATATATCACTTTGTTTTCAAACTCTTATTTTCTTTGAGCAATTTGCTGCCTTCTTGTGCCTAATCAGTTAGCCACCATAAACTAATCTTGTTTAATATAACATTTCATAAAGAAACACCATGAAGCCTATACCTACATACTAATACTGTCATGTGCTTCTTCCTCTTTGCCAGGAAATATTCCAGGAATTGTCCCACGCATGACATGGCCATGTCCTTGAAGGCAAGGGTGGGTCCATGAAATAATTCCAGGATGTTCAGATGAGATGAAAGTTGCACAATGTTAGGGCTGTTAAACTTGCAAAATGCTCTGTCCAGTGTTGCTACGGAATAACAAAAGAGATAGATTCAGTTACCATACATGCAAGACTTTAATGCAGTAATTAACAGTTTGAAAGATCTAATATGGATTTATATATATATATATATATATATATATATACAAATTGTTGATTAATAAATATGCTATAATAATTAATATAATTAGTAAGTCACTGTGAGTTGACATACCTTCAAGTTCATATGTGGGAATTTCCTTCTCATCAATAAACAGTCGAACAATTTTCTTGACGAGGTCGCTGTAGGCCAAGTGGGCCCAAGATTGCAATGTGGCTTCGTCTATTTTAGGGGTGTTTTCTGGCATGAAAAGACCACCATCACTTGCATAGCCAGAGAGCAGAGCTTCTTCAAATGTTGCCCCTCTAACAGCCCCCTGGGTGCTCTCGTACTTCATTCTGGGGATGTGAGACAAAGTATGTAAATATAATTTTTATAAATGTTATTCCACAATTCTTACTGACAAACAGAGTTGGGGTCAATTGTATTATATCAATTCCAATTCCACACCAATTACAAATGTTCACTGTAGTGATAGTTGATCTAGCGATATTTGTAGCGTAGACTATCTGTGATGACACACTGCAATGACGGCATAGATAAAATAAACGCTGTGGTGTTTCTGTTCCCACAAATTGCCTTTTATACTGTAGTTAACACGAGCAAACACAAATGAAAGATGGTGTCAGAAGTAGGATTTAACAAGATTTGCCATCCAAGCCAAAGGCCCAGATGGCAAGTGGACAAGGAAGCCATTGGCTTATCGAGAGTCCAACAATGTTCATCTACTTATAACCCGCCCTCCTGAGATATGTGTCAACCTTGTTTTTAAACATATTCACGCTGCTAGCAGTTACACAATCTGTAGACAATTTGTTTCATTCATTTATTGTCCTCTGTGCTTCCTGATGTCCAATCTACATTGATCCTTTACTAATTTTACCTCATGTCCTCTAGTTCTGCTATCCTTCTTGAGTGAGAAAAACATATTTCTATCAATATTTTCATACCCATTCAATATCTTAAAAACTTCAATCTGATCTCCTCTTAACCTCCTTGTCTCTAGAGTTGTTAAACCACATTCTTTCAGGCGTTCTTCATAACTAAGGTCTCTAAGTTCTGGAATCATTTTAGTTGCTCTCCTTTGTATGCGTTCAAGCGTATCTACATCCTTCTTACGATATGGTCTCCATACTTGTAAACAGTATTCTAAATGAGGTCTAACTATTGCTTTATAAAGAGGTATAATTAAGTTTTTTCCCTTGTATGTTATGTTTCTTCTAATCAATCCAAGAATTTGATTACCCTTTGAAGCTGCAGTACCACACTGCTCTGAAACTTTCATATCAGCGCTTATTGTTACACCTAAGTCCTTTTCTTTTACAGTAGTACCCAGAACAGTATCTCCCATTTTATAGTTTACATTCAAGTTCCCATGTCCTGTATGTAGGCATTTACATTTCCCCAAATTGAACAACATCTGCCATTTCTCAGACCATTTCACTAATCTGTCTAGATCGCGTTTTGTAAATGTTGTTTATCACCATCAGTATTAACCTTTCTAAACAGTTTTGTGTCATCCGCAAATTTCAGTACATTACTTGTTATACTGTCGTCCAAGTCATTGATATAAATTAAGAATAATATAAGTCCTAATACTGATCCTTGAGGTACCCCACTCAAAACCGATTTCCAATTTGAAACTTCTCCATCTACTACAACTCGTTGTCTTCTGTCAGTCAGCCATTGTTTTATCCAGTCAGTTATGCTATCCCCGATACCATTGGCTTTTAATTTAAGTGTTAAATCTTTGATGTGGCACTTTGTCAAAAGCTTTCTGAAAATCTAAGTAGATAATATCTACTGGCGATCCCACGTCTATCCACTTAGTGATTTCTTCCAAAAAACATAACATATTTGTTAAGCATGACCTTGCTTTAAGGAATCCATGTTGAGATGAATTTAATAATTTATGCTTAACGAGGAAGTCCACCATATGGTGTTTAATTAACCTTTCTAATAATTTACAAATCACTGACGTTAAACTCACTGGTCTGTAATTCTCTGACTTATTTCTCGAACCCTTTTTAAATAATGGTATGTTTGCTTCTTTCCATTCAAACGGAACAACTCCCTCTTTTAATGACAAGTTGAATACTCTTGCAAGTGGTATACTGATTTGTTCTACTGTTTCCATTAGTAATTTTGGAGGCATCCCATCCACTCCCGGTGATTTGTTATCCTTCATTGCCTTTATTTTCTTAGCTACCAATTCTGGAGTTACAACTAATGGACCTAAATAGTCAGATTTAGCCCCCTGAAATTTAGGATCAGTAACTGGTAATGAACTAATATCTTCTTTGGTAAACACTGAACTGAAGTAACCATTCAGGTCTTCCGCCATTAAAAACCCGTGATATTATATTTCCAGCACTGTCCAACCTTGTCTTGTACGTTTTGTTTACTCCTGACATATGCATAAAAACTCTTGCTGTAATTTTTTATGTTACATGCTAGTTTTTGCTCATAGCTTCTTTTAGATTGTCTGATTTCAGTTGTAGCTGCATTAAGTGCCTCTTTGTATTTTGCATAGTCTTCTTCCTTTCTGGTACGCCTATAAACCCTCCACATAGTTTGTTTTAGCATTGTTTTTCTAATAGCCTCTTTTGACAAGTGTTTCTTTCTACACCGTTTTCCTTGTTTTTGGAAGGGAACAAATTTATCGATGATACTCTCAATTTCATATTTTAGAATATTCCAACATTCAACTGCGGTCTTATTCATCAGCATGTTATTCCAATCTAGCTTTGCTAAGTATTTTCTCATATCTTTGTAGTTACCTTTGTGGAAGTTTCTCTTGTACGTTTTCTTATTTTTACTTTCTGATTTTACATTGATGTCAAAATGTATTTGATTATGGTCACTATTACCCAATGGTTCAAATATTTTTACATTGTCCACTAATTCTTTTTGTGATGACAAAACTATATCTAATACATTTTCTCCCCTGGTTGGTTCTAGTACAGGGTTCGGCAACCTTTATGAACGGAGGGCCAAATTAGTGACTTGGAATAGGTCAGCGGGCCACACGTACACGCACACACGCACGCACGCACGCACATGCAAACACGCACGCACATAAGGATATATATTTATATGTATATAAATACATATACATATACACACACACACACACAAACATATATATATATATATATATATATCTTGTAAATAGGTCTGATTTTGAATAACAGTTCGATGGTTACTATGCTGTTCAAAAACACACATTATTCATGTTACGTGTTCTTGGCATGCCGCTGATGCCATGTTGACCCATGTGCCACTGAAGCCTGATGCTGGTGATGTTGCTGTGCCACCAAGTGTCCCACATCTGGCTGTAGACTTGACACTGCGAGCCTCAGCACATCATCCAAATGTCCATCTGTTAGACGCGTTCATGGCTTGCATTACACGAAGCTCATCTCCAGTCTTCACTCCCTGTTGCGAGCCCTGAGACTTGTCAATCGGTCAACAAACTCCCGTCTCAGCAGCTCAATGAATGCTATGAAGGCCAACATGTCCGGAGTAGCTAGTTTGTTTTCTATGAGTGTCGGGAAGTAATTTGCATCCCGCTGTTGTGTTTCCCACAATCGAAACCTGGTCTCGAAAGTGGAGATGAACTGGCACAGTTCATTGATTAGTTGTTCTCTTCTCTGTAGTTTGGCATTCAGCAGAGTGAGGTGCTCCGTGACGTAGACTAAAATGCAAAATCGCACATCCATAAGGGATCAGTGAATGCCGGTACTTCTGCATCCTTCTTCTCCATGAATAGGCTAATCTCATGTTTCAGCTCGTACACGTGGCACAGCATGGCAACCCAACCTAGTCTCATGTCTCAGCTCGTACACGTGGCACAGCATGGCAACCCAACCTAGCCAGGGCACTTCGGCTTAGTGCAGGAATTGTTAATATTGCACATTCATCTCGGACGGAAGGTGCTGGACCGGCCAGTGATTTAACGAGTGATGACGAGTGTTATTCAAAACAACACATTATCACTCAAACACAAAGAGATAGAACATTCATGTCTGCATGTTGGCAAAAGTGAATTAATTAAAGTTTAAAGGAAGTGAGAAATGTTTTATATGTTCATCGCATGGAAATTGTATTTCCGAGTTGCATTCTATGATGTGTTTCGCCTAGACGTCTCGTCTAGAATTTAGTCTAGACAAGACGTACTACTTTTTATTTTATATATCAATATTGCAGGCGTGGGCCGCGCCATGCATAATCTCGCTATCAGTCCGCGGGCCACATGAAATAGCTCTGCGGGCCGCAGTTGGCCCGTGGGCCGCAGTTGGCCCACGGGCCGCAGGTTGCCGACCCCTGTTCTACTACGTGCTGAGTAAGAAAGCTATCCTGGATTAAAAATAGAAATTGTTGGTCCTCAATCCCTGTGCTCTCTAGAGAATTCCATTGTATGTGTCCATGGTTAAAATCTCCCATTATGATACATTCCCCTTTACTAACTTCCTTTAGAGCTTTTTTATTTTTGTGTTATCCTCTTCGTTTATGTTTGGACTTCGGTAAACTAATCCAATAGTTAATTTTGAATTTCCTGAAACAATTTTGCACCAAACAGTTTCATCGCAATCTGCTTCCTTTTCTAGTTTTATTTCATAAGCCTGAATAGATTCTTTAACATATAAAATAACTCCCCCGCCCCTTCTTCCTATTCAATTCGCTTGAGTCTACATGTTCCCCAATGCTACACTTAAGTGTTCTACAACACACAGTCTTGATGTGTAACTGAAACTAGAAAGTCGCTAGCAGTGGGCAAAAATATAGAGATGTGTCCTCGTGTTATCTGAAACGCAACGCTGTAAACACAGAGACTTCACAGTATTAATGACGAACAGACAGTAGAACCACAAGTTCTTCACAGCAGTATACCATTGCCACAAAACCTCAACATCAAAGGAAATTTCGCTACAAACTGGAAACAGTAGAAACAAATTTGGGACAATTATGAAATTGTATCTCATCTGAAACAAACGTTCAATGATTATAGAGTGGCAACGTTCATCACATGTGTTGGGCGAGATGCCTCAGACATATACAGTGGACCCACATTCAAGACTGAGGAGGGGAGAACTGACATGAACACTATATTGACTATGATGGAAAAAAACTGTGTAAGCAAAACGAATGTCATATATGAGAGATACGTTTTCAACAATCACCTGCAAGAAACACATGAAACTGTCGACACATATGCAACTGCTCTTCGATCTTTGGCTAAGTCATGTGACTTTGGTAGTCTGAAAGATGATCTCATTCATGACAGAATTGTATGTGACATACGAGACAATGTTATGAGAAAGCGACTGCTGCAAGAGTCATCACTCACTCTGAATAAGTGCATGGACATCTGCAGAGCAGTGGAATCGACAGATGCTAAGATGATAGCGATGTCGAGCGAAAAAGTGCACGCATTCAGTCAGGCCACAGACAAAAAAATCGTTCGAAAGGACAACTGGCACTACTCGAAAACACTCGTCTGAGAAAGGACAACTGGCACTACTCGAAAACACTCGTCTGAGAAAGGACAACTGGCACTACTCGAAAACACTCGTTTGAGAAAGGACAACTGGCACTACTCGAAAACACTCGTCTGAGAAAGGACAACTGGCATATGAAGTTCTGCGGATACAAGCATGAGAGACTGCGTGAGAAATGCCCAACAAGGGGTAAAGAGTGTAAGCTGTGCAAATCAAAGATTTTGCCAGCAAGTGCAGAAAATCACAGAGTGGGCGAGCACAACATAATGTTCACCAACTACAAAATGACACTGATAGAGAAGACGAGATCTTGACGGGAGAAGAGAACACTGCAACTATGAAATCGAAGATATTCGCTCTGATGACATTAGCGGGCAAGAGCGTGCGTTTTCAAATTGACACTGGTGCCACCTGCAACATGATCTCGAAGGCTGATCTACTAACGAATGCAACCATCAACGCGTCTACCAATGTACTCGTGCTCTACAACAAAAGTACAGTGACACCTCTTGGTAGCACAGAACTATGCTTGACAAATGCAAAGAACAGTGCGAACTATAAAATTAACTTTGTTGTGGTAAATGCGAATGTGACACCAGTAATCGGTTCGATATCAGCACAGCAGATGGATCTACTCAAAATACAGCACCACAATCTGCTGAAAGTCAACATTGAAACTCCATTGACAAAGACGTCAATGCTTGCGTCTTACAAAGACGTGTTCACTGGAGATGACAAAATGAATGGCAAACTGCACCTAGAAGTCGACGAGTCAGTGAAGCCAGTCATACTACCACCACGATGCGTACCAGTGGCACTGAAACAAGCACTGAAAGATGAACTCATGAAACTAGAGGAGAAAGGAACCATCAAAGAAGTCAACACCCCTACTGACTGGGTGTCGAGCATGGTCATCGTGAAGAAGAAAAGTGGGAAGATAAGGCTTTGCATAGACCCAAAGCCGTTGAACAAAGCGTTGAAGTAACTACATGCTTCTGGTGATAGAAGATATCCCAGAATTTGCTTCAGCAAAAGTCTTCATAGTGCAACGTCAAGAATGGATTCTGGCACATTGAATTAGATGAAGAGTCCACCTATCTCACGACATTCCAGACGCCATACGGACGGTACAGGTACTGCCGAATGCCATTTGGTATATCACCTGCGCCAGAGTACTTTCAACAGCGTCTGCCATCAGGCATTTGAGAAGATCCCTGGTGTGTTCGTTATAGCTGACGACATTCTCGTGGCAGGATGTGGTGAAACAACCGCTGACGCAGAGGTGGATCACGACATCAATATGGCACATTTCCTAGACAGATGTCGTACCAACAACATCAAACTCAACAAAGACAAGCTGTACTGGAAGGGTAGTGAGGTGGTGTACATGAGCCATCTGATCACCTGAAACCGGATCCTGCGAAACTAGGGGCGATAGCTCAAATGCCTCAACCAGACGACAAGAAGGCAGTTTAGGGCCTAATGGGAATGGTCAACTATCTTCAAAAGTTCGCTAGAGGAATGTCAAACATCACTTAGCCACTAAGAGACCTAACCAAAACAGACAGTGACTTTCTCTGGGAAGAATCAGTGCATGGAGCAGCGTTTGAGAAGATCAAACAAATGTTGTCACAAGCTCCTGTTCTCAGCTACTACAATCCTGCACTAGCGCTAACACTACAATGGGATGCGTCGGAGGGTGGACTTGGAGCTTGCATACTGTAAAACATCCAGCCCATCGCGTATGCATTCAGAGCACTGACAGATGCAGAAGGGAGCTATGCGCAAATAGAGAAAGAAATGTTGGCTATCATCTTTGGGTTGGAGTGTTTCGACCAGTACGTATACGGAAGACCTGTCTTGGTAGAATCAGACCATAAACCACTTGAGATGATTCACAAGAAGGCCTTGCATGCAGCACCTAAGTGTCTGCCAAGAATGGTTTTGCGAGCGCAAAGATACAACATCAACAGTCTACAAGAAAGGTCAGCACATGTACATTGCCGATACTCTCAGCCGAGCATATCTACAAGGAAACAACCAGCGTGAAGCTGTAGAGAAGGAGTTCGAAACGGTTCACACAGCCAACTACCTGCCTATCTCAGACATCTACCTGCCTATTTCAGATGGCAGGCTCAAAGAGATACAACACAACACAGAGTCAGACGACACACTAAAGATGTTGAAAAATGTAATTCTGCAAGGGTGGCCCGAGAAAAGTCGGCTACCAATGATAACTCCCTATCAAGGCACATGGGACGAACTGGCAGTACAAGATGGTATCGTGTTCAGAGGAAATCGATGTGTCACAGCAAATTGCAATACTCGAGAGGCTACACAAGTCACACTTGGGCATAGAGACTACCATGCGCAGAGCCCGAGAGTCTGTGTACTGGCCAGGAATGTGCACACAAACCAAAGACTACAAATGTGATATATGCTGTGCATACCAAAGTGCTCAGACAAAAGAGACACTTATCTCACATCATGTCCCTGATCGCCCATGGGCGAAGGTAGGCACGGACCTCTTTGAGTGCAATGACCGTGACTATCTAGTGACAGTTGACTACAATAGCAGCTTTTTTGAGATAGACAGACTCCACAGTAAGACAGCAGCAGCCATCATCCCCAAATTGAAGCAGCAGTTCGCAAGACATGGATTACCTGACATGGTAGTTTCAGACAATGGTCCTCCATACAACTCACATGAATTCAAGGAGTTCGCCGCCAAGTACAATTTCGTTCACATAACCAGTTCACCAGGATACGCGCCATCAAATGGAAAAGTGGAAAGCACTGTAAAAATTGCCAAGAAGCTGATGATAAAAGTGAGAGAAGCTGGAACAGATCCATATCTGGCTCTACTGGACTACCACAAACCCCAACAGAAGGCATGAACAGTTATCACCAGTTCAGTCTTCAGATGCACCAGAAGACACCTGCGACAGACCACCGCAGCACCTGCGGTCCCTGAAATAGAACCACAAGGTCTACCACCAGAAGCAGATGACACGACAAGCGTTGCCAGTATGACAAGTGCTATGCCAGTTCGACGGAGCGTCACCAGATTCCCCCTGTTACTGCAATTCCGCCAATAGTTGAGAGGCACAGTGGCAGACATGTGATGAGGCCAGTGCATCTGAAGGATTTTGTGTGATTGCATAACAAGGGCATAATAATCCCTTCAGTTATGTGAATAGTCAATCATGTCAAGACATTTGATTAAATGCTAATGCTTTCATTTTCATATTAATATTTATATAATATTTGTTTCTATTATTGATTATATACACTAATCAGAATACAGACAGTATTCTAGAGAACGCTCAAGAACAATAGCGTAGACTATCTGTGATGACACACTGCAATGATAGCAAACACAATAAAACACACATTAAAATTACACCTCAGAAATACCAATTCCAAAATACTAGGGCATTAATTACGACGTAGATTTGATGACACAGGAATTTTGGCAGTAGCACCAGTAGGCATACTAATATATGTTGCCAAAACTGCCAGTTTTGATGGTAATTAAAGAGTGGATGTCATGAAGTTTTAGAGTTTGTGATGGTTTAATTTATTTTAAAATCATGCAAACAATAGCATAACTATCAACAAAGAAATAAACTGTAGTCTGAACCCTCAGTGCACATATTTGATAGAGCTGCCTAATAGCAACTAAATTCGGTCTAATTTTCGGTCGTTTTATGAACCACATTCTATGACCCAAAATCATTCTTTGAAGGGGTGGATTTAGACACGACATGGTCGCTCGTTGATTAACTGGGATACGACCAGTGGCGCCACACAATGGGCGATGACCTAACCAAAAGATACGCCCCCTGCTTATTGTTTAATGTGCCCAGTTAATATAAACGGTGCTTTGTCTTAGAACTAATATGCGCCATCGTCAGCACTGTTTTGTTGTTCTGTATTTGCTCGCTAACGAGGATAACTATTCCACGTATTGTCTTTGTTAATACTAAACGTACCTCACGGAAGTTACGGATAAAACTCAGTGCATTGCCATGGGAGGGTCACACGTTAGCCTCGTTCTGACGCATGGTAAACACGTGATAAACAATAATTATTTATAATGGATGAAAGTATATGTGTAAACATTATCTGAAAGTATGATAACATGTAAGAGCAACTCTGTTCACTGCCAAAAATGTGCCTTCTTCACTGGTTGACTGTTATCGGTTGGCTGTTTTTGACTAACCCAACGTCGATGAGAATCTAAGTTTTGCGCCATGACCCACGATATCAAGACTGAAAAGTCAAGAGCCAATGTGGCAATGAAATATAATTGGCCCTTTACTGGCCCAAGCTAGCAAAACCTGATTGGTTCAATGAAATGTTACAACGTGCCTTCTTCGTTGGTCCATGGCTGGCCGTGTTTGATTATTTCTAGGGAAGGAAAACTCTGAAAATGAACGACTCCTGTGTTAGCTCTAGACTGCATGGGCTGTTTGGAGTTAAATGTCATAACATATATCTAAGGTCTAATGAGAATTTGCACACCAGGCCATGTTGAGCCAATTGTTTTGTTCAATGTCAAGCGAATTCCAGTTGAGCTAGCTTATTGGCCATATCATATTTTTAATGACAAACTAATGCTAGTGACAGCCATCGTTGGCCTATCATGTTTGTGTTGTTGTTCTTTCTCCTTGTTCTCTGCTGTATGTAATATCCTGGACTATGTTGCATGATTGAGTAGGCACTCATAGGTGAGTTGGCTAGAGCACTGTACCGATGTAGACAGCCGTTCAAATAAACATTACAGTTAGTTGAAAAGCTACCCTTATTATACTGAACCCAGAAAGAGAACTTTACATGGTGGCAGCGGTGGGATGCAAAGAAAACACGCATGGACCACGTAAGAACATTGAATGTCAAACTAACTTGAAATATGCGATTGTTGTGCCACGAAGGCAGCATAGCGAATGAAGTAAAATGAAGCCGAACTATTTTCACGTACAGCACACTGCAGTAGAGACGTCCATCGCTAGAAAAGCAGGCGTATGAATACATTGAAAGTTACAAAAGTAAAGCGGCACATACAACGAAAAGCGTGACGCGACAAAAGCGAAGAAGTGCGATGATCTACGCTAGTCATGTGATTTGCGCCGAGCTGGCTGCATGCAAACAGTTGTCGACATTTTGCCTCATTTTTATATGTTTTATTTATTCTACCACACCGAGTTTTACTGTGTACGTTCGTGAACATATCTGGGATATACAAGGAAGTCGCATCCTGCAAAATTCCGCCGTATGTGTGTGTTTTACTGACCATACATGAACATTCCTGCTGGTCATTCAGGCCGCAGTTGACCCATGTTGCGTAATCATGCCGACGTACAGGTACACTGCCTGTCAGCTACTTGAACTTTTCAAAGCGTCACGCCTGAATGCCGATGCATGGACGACAGCGATTGAACTCGGCATTGCTGCAAAGTTACCAACGAGACGCGGCTGCCGAGGTGGTGTTCTGAAACAACGAACCATTCAACCAGTGATCGGACATCGGCCACCCACTCGCCAAGCAATTCCAACTAAACAAACGGGTGTTGACAGCTCGAATCTCGTTAAGCAGATCACCCCGGTCAGTGCGCTTGACAGCTGTACTGCAGCGACGCTCGGGCTGTTGAATGTCAGATCGCTGCATAATAAAGCTGATTTTATCACAGATTACGTATGCGAAAACAACATTGACATTCTGTGTCTGACGGAAACCTGGTTAACTGATAACGATGCATCTTTGATATCCGCTATTGTCCCTCACGGTTACAAGTTCCAACATCTCCCGCGAAACGATCGACGCGGTGGAGGAGTTGGGGTTCTGTTCAAAGCTACATTTCACCTTGCACTAACCAAACCGTGGCCCGCCGAATCTTTCGAATGTCTCGAAGTCATGCTACGCGGATCGAGCGTTGCAGCAGCATTACGCATTTTTGTGGTTTACCGGCCACCATCATCTGGTCGCAAGTCTAAGCCGTTTCGCGTATTCCTAGAAGAATTCGGCGAATTACTCGAGCGTGTCTCCATAAAAAAAACTGGACTTATCATACTTGGTGATTTCAACGTTCACTACGGAAATGGTGACGACAAGGACGTACGTGACTTGGCTGCAATTATCAACGACATTAATCTACAACAACACGTGACATCGTCAACGCACTGCCGAGGTAACATTCTTGATCTGGTGATCTCACCGGTGACAGGCTCTGTGCTAACAGACGTGTCCGTAGAGTCACTGCTGACAGACCACCACGTCATTATGTGCAAGCTCGTTACAGCTAAACCTCGACCAGTGCGAAAAGAGATATTCTACCGTAAATACGCCTCGATCGACATGAAGCAGTTCACGCGCGACCTGATCGATTCGCCGCTGGTCACCTCTCCCGCTGATGACATTGACCGTTTATGTGAACAGTACATGTCTCAACTTTTGACCATAATCGACAAGCATGCACCCGTTATGCGACGAACGATAAATGTGCGTCCCAGGCAACCGTGGAGAAACGATGACTTGCAGAGGATGAGACAGCAGGTTAGACGAGCCGAACGCAAATGGCGCCACACACGACTCACTGTTCATCGTGAAATTTACACGGATTTGCGTGACGCTTTCAAGCTAAGCATCGCTTTGGCCAAATCTGCGTATTACTGTGCCGAGATTAAATCATCAGCCCGTAATAACAAAGAGATGTACCGCATCACAAACGACCTGATGGGTCGCTCCAGTAAAACTTTGTTTCCGAAAAGTGATGATGGTCCAGGCGCATTGGCTGATTGTTTTGTCACGCACTTCACTGACAAGATCACTGATATCCGTGTACATCTTGCTACTATAAGTACGCAGCGCCAGCTGTCGGTGGTCGCAGATGATAATGACTGTCGAGTTGTGGATCCTCTTTGTGACTTCGAACTAGCTACATGCAATGACATCTGTAATCTGGTAATGAAGGGTACTAGCAAACTTTCAACTGATATCGACATCATTTCTGCAACCCTGCTTAAATCGAACATTGCTACGCTCGCACCGGTGTTAACACGCATTGTGAACCTGTCGATCGAGTCCTCAACAATGCCAGCTGTTATGAAACACGCCGTCGGGACACCATTGTTAAAGAAGAGTGATCTTGACCCTGAAATACTATCCAACTACCGACCAATATCCAACCTGAGTTTCATATCAAAACTCCTCGAGAAGTATGTAGCATCGCAAATCCGGCAGTACATGGACTCGAATGATTTCTTCGATGTTTTTCAGAGTGCGTATCGTCCTGCTCACAGCTGTGAAACAGCCCTCGTTCGTATACAAGACGACATTCTACATTCGCTCGACAATCGGAATACCGTGATATTGGTGTTGCTCGATCTCAGTGCTGCCTTCGATACTGTTGATCATCGTCTGCTTCTAGACAAACTGCACGATATTGGCATACGTGACAACGCACACCGCTGGATACAGTCTTACCTTTCGCAGCGAACGCAAGCTGTTAAAGTTGATAACGTCACCTCAAGAAGTGTTGGTTTATGCTCTGGTGTACCGCAGGGTAGCGTGCTGGGAACCTTGTTTTTTACAATCTATTGTCTGGGGCTCAACCATGTCTTCGAACACCACCAACTCCGTTACCACATGTATGCTGATGATACCCAGCTGTATGTTGAATTTCCGCGTGATCAGCCAGCGCATGCTACAACTGCCATTGACCGCATATCGCGATGTACCGCCGATGTAAAGTCATGGATGGTGTCCCACAACCTTCTTCTTAACGAGTGTAAAACGGAAGCCGTCGTGATTTCCGCTGCGCAGAATCGCAAACGTGTTCAACCTCCTGTTGACCTAGTCATTGATGTCTGTGGCTGCTCCGTCACGCCGAAACCATTTATCCGCGACATCGGTTTTGTATTTGATGACACAATGACAATGGCGGCGCAGATACGCCGTGTCTGCCAGGTGGCATACTGTCACATTCGCGGCATTGCAACTATCAGAAAATGCCTTTCCACCATTGCTTGCAAAACAATTATTCATGCTTTAGTCATGTCGCGCTTGGACTTCGGCAACGCTATGTTTTATGGACTGCCCGAGACGCAGCTGCGGAAACTGCAGATGATTCAAAACTCCGCGGCACGGCTGATTACTGGAACCCGCAGACGAGATCACATAACACCAGTTTTATTCAGTTTACATTGGTTGCCTATTCGTCAGCGAATCGAATTCAAACTTCTTTTACTTGTGTTTCGCGCTGTGCATCATCTATGCCCTGTATATCTGTCGTCGCTAGTGATTCCATACACACCCACCCGAACACTGAGACCCGTCGATCAACATCTATTGACTATACCGCGGTACCATCTCGAGAGGTACGGTCGTCGGGCCTTTTCTGTGGCAGGGCCGACACTGTGGAACGCCCTGCCTCCCGCAATTAGGCAAGCCAACTCCGTCGCGGTATTCAAGTCACTTCTAAAAACACATCTCTTTCGCGAAGCCTTTCGAACACTCTGTTGACATTTTAATTACTCGAACATTTTACTTATCTAACTTATTATTATTTATTTAATTTGTTTATTTAACTTATCTGATTAACTTATATGTTTATCTAATGTATCAACTTATTTGTAGTTGTTTATTTTATCTTTTTATTTATTATTTATTTATTTTATTTTATGTATTTATTTAACTTCTTGACATAATTAATTCATTTAAATCATTTAGTGAATTTTTTTTTATTTTAACTTATGTTTACCTGTCTTTTAATCACATTTTATTTTAGCACTTCAATTTATTTAAAATTATTTAGCATTACCTTGTTAGCGCCTTTGAGCAGGTTTTTAACCCGGATACACGGCGCATTATAAATGTATAATAATAATAATAATAATAATAATATACGTAATGCTCGTCGACGCACGAGTGTAGCGCGTGCAAGACGTACGCCGTGTTGTGATTGCTATAAATAAAGAAATACATTGTATGCAATACACACTGAACTGACTACTGCGAACACGGAATAATGTCTGACCATCCACGAATGGACTGGTCTAACGCAGACCTAGCTGGAACATTCAAACTGTTCAAGCAAAAATGTGAAATATACTTCAATGTAAAAGACACAAAAGTCGACAAAATGGTCAACCATATACTGCTATATGCCGGTGATGAAGGTATAAAAATATACAATTCGTGGAGCTTATCAGATAGTGATAGAACAGATCCATCACTGGTGTGGGAAAAATTCCAAGCACACATTGAGCCCAAAGTAAACTTTAGGGTGCAACGTTTTTATCTACAGAAATACAGTCAGGCAGGAGGTGAATCAATCGATGATTACGTCACATGGTGCAAGCTGCAAGCGCAAAAATGCAAATTTAATCAAGCTGAAGCAGAGGAAAGACTCATTGAACAGTTGATCATCGGCACTAACATTGCAGAGCTACAAAAAGAGCTATTGGGTCATGACGATAAACTCACGCTAGAAAAAGCACTGGACATAGGGCGCACAACAGAAGCGTCAATAAGTAACATGATGCAGCTGCAAAGCGTACAGTCGAATCACACCAACGTGCACTATGTCCGCGCAGCCAATCCCAGTAAAGGCTGTCGATTCAGTGGGAGGGCTCACCTAAAAGAGGACAGATGCCCAGCATACGGTTCCACCTGTAAGAAATGTGGCGGCAGAAATCATTGGCAGGCGGTGTGTAAGAAGTCTGATGGGGGTCAAGGTCAACCTAAAAGGGGGATAGGACAGCATGTCGTCAGAGCGCTATCCAAGACAAGACGCGAATGGCACAGCGACGGGGCATCCGCAGCATACAGGCGGAAGCGAGACGTCCACGCTGTAGGTCTGCAGAGAGGATACGCGGAGCCACAAGACAAATTGGAAGCACAATTTGAACACCTGAGCTTCGCATCGTTGACGACAAACGGCACTACAATGGATACACGCGACGAAGTATTCGCCAATCTCGACATCAAACTGCCCAATATACGCAAGGGGCAAACGGCAGACCTGAAGGTCAAAGTGGACACAGGGGCCCAAGGGAACATACTCCCGCTGAGGGTATTCAGGAAGATGTTCCCTGACGCGATAACTGGACAACACCCGACACATGGAACGTTGATGCCGCGAGACCACACGATCTTGTCTGCTTATAACGGTACACGAATTCCACAGTATGGAACAATCCAATTGGCATGTCGATATCAGCAGAGCGATTGGGTGGACGCCGAATTCTTTGTGGCAGACACAGAAGGTCCAGCAATCCTAGGACTACCAAACTCTCGCCAACTACGACTCGTGACTCTACACTGCGCCACAGAGAAGAATACGATCAGTCAACAAGCCGATCCGATTGGGTCAACGCAAGTGCTGAAGCAGACGTACCCAGATCGCTTCGACACATTGGGAAACTTCCCAGGAACATATCACATCGTGACAGACCCAGACGTGCAGCCAGTGATACACGCGCCAAGGAAGTGTCCGATTCAACTGAAGGAGGAGCTCCAGAAAGCGCTAGACAAGATGGTACAAAATAAAGTCATCAAGCGAGTCACCGAACCAACAGAGTGGGTATCTAGTCTGGCATTCTCGCGCAAGAAGGACGGTTCGTTGAGGATATGCCTGGATCCCAAGGATCTCAACCGAGCCATAAAGAGATGCCACCACAAGACACCGACACTTGAAGAAATCACTCACAAGTTCACAGGCGCGAAGCACTTCTCAAAGCTAGATGCAAAGAACGGCTATTGGTCAGTGAAACTGGACCATGAAAGCAGCCTTCTGACGACCTTTAACAGTCCCTTTGGCAGGTACTGCTTCACGAGAATGCCGTTTGGTCTCGTCATGTCGCAAGACGTGTTCCAGCAGAAGATGGACGCGATCCTCGACAACTGTCCCGGGACGGTCGGCATAGCTGATGACGTCGCCGTATTTGGACGCACAGAGGCGGAGCATGGCGCCAACCTACGGAATCTCATGAACGTTGCCCGTGAGTACGGCTTGGTGTTCAACAGCAAGAAGTGTGTGGTGAAGGCATCACAGATCAGCTTCTTTGGTATTTTGTACGACGACAAGGGCGCTCACCCAGACCCGAAGAAGGTGGAGGACATTCAGATGATCCCAGCTCCAACGAACAGAACGGAACTGCAGGAGTTCTTGGGAATCGTCACATACATGGGCCCGTTCGTACCCAACTTGTCGCAGAACACGGCAATGTTGCGCGACCTACTGAAGAAAGACGTCGAATACCAGTAGTCACAGATGCACCAAGAAGTCTTCGATAAGGTCAAGTCCTCGATATGCGCTGAGACGACACTCACGTATTTTGACTGTGATAAAGACTATACAATACAAGTTGATGCGTCAGGAAGAGGATTGGGAGCTGTCCTGTTACAGGAAGGAAGACCAATCGCATACGCTTCCAAGAGCCTGACAGACACCGAAAAGCGGTACGCCAACATAGAACGAGAACTACTCGCTGTTGTGTTTAGCGCAGAAAGTTTCAGAACATATGTGTATGGCAAACACTTCGTAGTTGAGAGCGACCACAAGCCTTTGGAAATGATTCAGCTGAAGAACTTGATGGCAGCCCCACCTAGACTGCAAAGGATGCTACTGAGGATTCAGTACTATGACATCACTATCAAGTACAGGCCAGGAAAGGAGTTGCTCCTAGCCGACGGGTTGTCGAGACTGCCAAACCCTCGAAGTAGAGAAGAAATTGACCTCGATGTGATGGTCAGCATGGTGCAGTTCTCGAACAACAAGATACTGGAACTGCGAAGGGAGACGGACACGGACACGATTCTCCGCGACTTACAAGAAGTCATCATCAGAGGTTGGCCAAAGACGCGTGCTGACATCCCGATAATCTTGCGACCATTCTGGTGCTACCGTGATGAGCTCTCGGTAGAGGACGGAGTCATCCTGAAAGGCGAGCGTGTAGTTATACCACAAAGTATGCAGGCGGACGTGATCCAGCGCATACACGCCGGTCATCAAGGCATCGAGAAATGCAAGATGCGGGCGAGAACTAGCGTCTTCTGGAATGGCATCAACAATGACCTTGAGGACGTAGTGAAGAGATGTGCCTTGTGTCAGGAACACCAGCACACCAATCCCAGAGAGACACTGTTGCCGCACGAGTTGCCAACACGATCGTGGCAGATCCTGGGGACAGATCTGTTCCACTATAACAACTCGGAGTATTTAATAGTAGTTGATTATTACTCCAAGTTTCCGTTTGTACGCAAGATGCCGACACCGTGTACCAGTCACGCGGTAGTAGCGGCAACGGCAGACATATTCTCAGAACACGGGGTTCCAGAGAAGGTCGTGAGCGACAACGGACCACACCACGATTGTGTCAACTACAAGAAGTTCGCACAGGAATGGGGATTCGAGCATGTGACAAGTTCTCCTCACTTCCCACAGTCAAATGGATTTGTTGAGCGCACCATACAGACGGTCAAGCGCACTCTTCTGAAGGCGAAGGAGAGCAACATGAATCCATGCAAGGCGCTGCTGTGCTTGAGGACGACGCCTCTCGATCATCATCTACCGTCACCCAGCGAACTGTTGTACGCACGGAAGTTGAAAGGCGACCTCCCCATCCAGATTCGCAACCCGTTGACGCGTAGAGACGACATCTACAGGCGACTGCAGGAGCGCCAGGACACGCAGAAGACGTTTCACGACGCGCACGCGCACGACATGTCACAATTGACGGCAGGGCAACATGTGCGCGTACAAGACTAAGCGTCTGGCCGGTGGCAGAAAGCCACTGTAACAGCGACCTGCGAAGAGCCGCGGTCGTACCTAGTAGAGGCGCAGAACGGTCGCATCCTGAGGCGCAATCGACGTCAGTTACAAGCGACACCATCGCCAAGAAGGGTACACTTCGCAGACGAAACACTGACAGCGGTAGGCGGCGATGACACACCCCGCGCACAGCCCGCAACAACGGGGCAACACGATGAGCACACGAGAAGAGCTGACGACGCGACGCAACTGGCATACCGAACGCGGTCTCTTTTTGTAAGTGTGATTTAGTTAATTTTCATTGGTGGCAAAATCAAGAAAGTACCAAAGTTAAAGAAGGGCAATATGTCTACAAAAGATCAATTTATTGATATGGCTCAGAGGGGAATCTTACATTTTCAAAAAAGGCTTTATATTTCCTGTTCCATAACTAGATGCCAGGTTACTATTTTCATGTTACCATTTTCATGTTCGATGCGTCTCGAATGGTGAGGTTTACTTTCGACTCGAAAGTCGAAGAATAATGGCAATATCATGGACATAGGCAGTAGTACCCGAGTTATGGTGTGTTTATGTTAATGCATGCGACAGGAAGTGAGGAATGTAATAGCATCATAGCAATAACAGTGACGTATTGCCGAATGGCTTCTTCATACAGTTCATGCAAAGAACTGAAAACGTTCTTTGCCTTTGGCATAGCCATACCATAGCCATAGAAGTGTTTACTTATGACGTCAGTGTTCCGGTGCTAGAATAGCTAATGATTATGTATATGTAAATATGTGTACCTGCATGTTACTGTTTGTTTAAATTGTGTATAATTCAACAAGACCCGCCATCACATTTTACACGATTGAACCGCGTGCAATCCAGTTATTTACAGTGATGTTGAAATAGCTGTTAACATAAACCGGTGTCCTGGCCGCGAAATTGCGAAACGTACCAGGCGAGACTAAACCACGCCCATTCGCTATTACCACTGGTCGAGAGCGAGCGAGCGGGGATTAACGATGTATCAACAACTTTTCAGTCGGCTGTTTTTTTCTTCAAATAATAAATAAACCTGGCAAAGTGTGTGTAGTGTCCAAGAAAGCAATTGGAAACGTTTAACAAATATCACAAAATAATCACATTTAATAATGATCCCTCTTGTAGGTAAGATGATACAAACATCACAACAGCCATAAACCTGTCAGGGTAGATTTTTATTGAGGCAGTAACCTAGCCAATTCATTCTCCGCATCTCTGAGAAATCGAAATTTTAAGCATGGTAACTCAAAGAAGCATATTGTATACATACCAAACAAATAAATTTTAAAATGTATGAGTAGTTGATAGTGGTCTGTGAGATGGAAAGTTGGCGGTCAGCAGGGACTTCAACTTTGGAAAATTGTTACTCAAAAGTTGGTGGTCCACATATTAACATAAAAAATGTAATCAACATTTGCACATGTCAGTTTTGGAAGTACGTATTTTCTATATTTTTATTTGTTATGTACTTAGCCAACCATTTGATTGATAGACGTGGTATGCATGTTTTGTATTACTCTCTTTTCTGCCTTATGCCTATATCTTCAGTATATTTATGTCTAGAGTCTAGAGCATGTCGCCGCTCGCATTGTAATTCCACTATAAAAGTGTTTCAAATAGACAGGCTTTTCCTGAGTTAGTTATTACATTTAACCATCTAACTTGTCCAGGTCGATATCCTGCCAGTCATGCCTAACAGAGACAGAAAAGCAAAACGAAAACAAAAAGGGCTAGAGAAATCTGCCGTAAAATGTCAACGCCTAGACACAATTTTTCGACGCAGCCTCAATGACTCATTGCCAGAAATACCCACAATGCCGCCAGGGAACTATGATCCGTCCGCTGCCATCACACCTGATGACACTCCCAAAGACAAAGGTGTACCACCAGTCATAGAGATTCTGCCTTCGTCGTGCTCTCGCTCGAGTACCAGTTCATCAAGCAGCCATGATCCGTTCACTGCCATCACATCTGATGACACTCCCAAAGATAAAAGTGTACCACCAGTCACAGAGATACTGCCTTCGTCGTGTTCTCGCCCGATAGCCAGTTCATCAAGCAGCCATGATCCGGGACCCAAACTACTATAAGCAGATGCTGGATGTCATATACGAACTAGAGAAAGTGTGTCTGTCTCAAATGTTCAACCGATGCACAGTCTTCAGTGTGCAGATTGATGGCAGCTGTGACAGGCAAATGTTGGACTACAAGTTTGTAAGTGAACGGATGGCTAACAGTGATGGTAGCGTAACGTGTGTGTTCGTCGTCATGCATTCGCCAGAGACGAACGACGCCCCTGGACTACTGGAAGCGGTGAACAAAGCTTTGGTTCTGACCGGAGGTAAAGACACGAAGCTCGTCGGTGTCACCACTGACGGCGAATCGGCAAACACTGGCAGACATGGTGTGTTATGGCGTTTGCTTGCTGACCAAGTGCAGAGAGGTCTGGCAACTTTCTGGTGTGCTGCTCACCGGTCGGACTTAGCCATTGAGTCGGTCGTCAGCAGCAAACCGGAGCTGGGCATCTGGAAGTCTAATCTACTGGGGCTCGTACGATTCTTCCGGACGCCGAGAAGGATGAAGATGTTGTCAGCGCAAGCCGGGAATGTCAAACAGTTCCCCCGGCACCACGATGTCAGGTTTGCCCAGCACAAGCTGCAGCTGGTGGAGACTGCATTAAGGGGTGGGAACAGATGCAAGCACCTGAAAGTACCAGCTACAGAAAGGAGAAGGCTGAAGCCAAAGGGTTTCTGAGAATTTGGAACCACCAACAGAAGTGGATAACCTCACTGGTGGGCGACATCCGGAGATATTTGAAACACTCCAGAAGAAGTTGCAAAGGAGTGATTTGTTCATCAGCGATCTTCTCACTGTGACTGGCGCTGCCATCAAGAAGGTGAGATTGATGAGGGATTGACCATTCCCGGAAAGAACAATCACCGCACCAGCATGGGTGAGGACATGAGAAACGCCCGCCTCATGGTGGCACTGAATGGTGTGGGCACCGCCTACTTTGACCCTCGACCCGCTGTCGTCAAATTCCTGGAGAAGGCCAGAAGATGCGGAGCTCCAGATTGGGATATCTACGGGCAGAGTGAATTCGTTAGGAAATTCACCCGCAAAACGGGGCTCGTCTAGTGAAATTGAGACGACTGTCAAACGTACTGACTTGCAAGTTGCTAGAGACGTGTCATGTTTCTCTAACTACTGCATGATTTAACAAGATTTAACAAGATTGCCATCTCGAACAACAAGTTCCAGATGGCAAGTGGACAAGGAAGCCATTGGCTTATCGAGAGTCCAACAATTTTCTCATCTATGTGTAGCCCGCCCTTATCAGATATCTGTCCATTCTATTTTTAAACATATTCACACTACTAGCATTAACACAATCATTTGGCAGTTTGTTCCATTCATTTATCACCCTCTATGAGAAAGAGTACTTTCTCATGTCCAACCTACACTGTTCCTTAACTAATGCTGCTTTGTGTCCTCTGGTTCTACTGCCTTCTTTAAGTTTGAAGAACATATTCCTATCAACATCCTCATAACCGTTCACTATTTTAAACACTTCTATTTGGTCTCCTCTTAGTCTCCTGGTCTCTAGTGTTGTCAAACCACATTGTAATAAGCGACTTTCGTAACTAAGGTCTCTTAATTCTGGAATCATCTTAGTTGCTCTTCGTTGTATTCTTTCTAGCTTATCTATGTCTTTTTTACGATATGGCCTCCATGCTTGAATACAATATTCCAAATGTGGTCTAACTATTGCTTTGTACAGGGGTACAATTAGATGTTTCTCCTTATACGTGATAGTTCTCCTAATTAGGCCTAGAATTTGATTTCCTTTCGAAGCAGCTGAGTTTGTAATAAAAAAATTCTGGGATATAAGTGTAACATTAATTTTATACCGAGATGCAGTCGTCAGTGTGCAACCATATGGATAAAAATATACTAATATATATATATATATATATATATATATATATATATATATATATATATATATATATATATAAGGTTTCATACATTCCTAAGGGTTATGTAAATAATCATTAATAATGCGTAAGGTGCCCTTTTTAACCATTTGGAGTGCCCTTTTAGGACATTGCCCCCCAGTGAAAATTCAATAAAAAACGCCCTGCCCCGATCTCCTCACGCAGTCCTCCAATCTCAGCTGTGACCTTCCCCTTTTACTGCATCCTTTATCTGCTCTCTTTGCTAGTTTGCTTGCATCCATTCTTACCAAGTGGCCTGCCCATCTCATCATGCTTCTCACCAATCTTCCTGTTAGGCTGCATTGCATCCCAACCTCTTTCCTCGGGTCGTTCATCCTTCTTCTGTCCACCCTCTTTGTTCTTGTTATTCGACGAACCAAGTTCTTCTCACAAACTTGCAGCTTCTGTTGTCGTTGTTCTGTTAATGCCAGTGTCCAAGACCATTCTGTCCGACATTACTCCTATCTTACATTTTCAAAAAAGGCTTTATATTTCCTGTTCCATAACTAGATGCCAGGTTACTATTTTCATGTTACCATTTTCATGTTCGATGCGTCTCGAATGGTGAGGTTTACTTTCGACTCTTTGAAACACTCCAGAAGAAGTTGCAAAGGAGTGATTTGTTCATCAGCGATCTTCTCACTGTGACTGGCGCTGCCATCAAGAAGTTGAGATTGATGAGGGATTGACCATTCCCGGAAAGAACAATCACCGCACCAGCATGGGTGAGGACATGAGAAACGCCCGCCTCATGGTGGCACTGAATGGTGTGGGCACCGCCTACTTTGACCCTCGACCCGCTGTCGTCAAATTCCTGGAGAAGGCCAGAAGATGCGGAGCTCCATATTGGGATATCTACGGGCAGAGTGAATCCTACTCCTACCTTTCTCCAAGCATACGCTCCCGCTTGTGTCCGACGTCGCACTTCTGCCTCTGAATGCCCATCCTCTGTAACCATTCCTCCAAGGTACACAAAGCCATCCACTTGATTGATCTCCTTACCATCCAACCTGATGTTAAACTCCTCTCTCTGGTGTCCAACCGACATCACTTCTGTCTTCTCCAGGCTGATTCTCAGTCCCTGCTTCTCGAACACCTGGTTCCATTCCTCCAACACTTCCTCTAGGTCTTGTTTGCTTTCTGCCATTATGGCCAGATCATCTGCATACATCATCTTCCTGAGAACATCCTTCGTGCTGATCTTCCTGCTGATTAGCTTCATCGCGATGATAAACAGTAAAGGGCTGAGGGCACTTCTTTGCCTCAAGCCGATGTTAACTGGAAACTCTCCCGACAACCCAGGTCAAACCACAACTCTTCCTTTTGTTCTCTCATACATTGCTTCCACCATTCTGGCTTCTGCTTCTGGCACTCCCATCCATCTCTCTAGGGACTGTGTCATAGGCCTTCTCCAGGTCCACAAATCCCACTGCCATTCTCCCTTGCATCTCCAACCTCTTCTCTACCAGCTGTCTTAATGTAAACATCCCATCAGTCGTCCCTCTGTCCTTTCTGAATCCCTGTTGCTCTTTACTCAATTATTGCTCTACTTTCTTTCGGATCCTCACATCCAGGATCCTCTCTAGCAGCTTCATGATGTGACTTAGACATGTGATACCTCGGTATTTCCCTGGGTCTTGCACATCTCCTTTCCTCTTCCATATTGGGACAATTAGCCCTGTCCGCCACACCTCTGGTACTTTACCTTGCCTCATACATGTATTCAGCAGCCTCCAGGGCTGGGTCCAAGTACACACAACTACATCAGTTACAATTATATTTAATTTCAATTACAATTACAGTCATAATTGTCCAAATCAATTACAATTACACTATTTCAATTTCAGTTACAATTACATTATGCGGAACCAAATATATTCAGCATTTGTTAATTATGCATTTTGCACGTTTTGCTGAATTTCAATATTTTGAACACAATTGATAAACAAATATAACGCTAATGTTTGTACATTTTGTTGAATTGTGACTTTGAATTATACAAAATAAAAAGATAGCAGTTTAAAACATATTTTCGTTATATCAAAATACAATGCAGTATCCAGACATAATCCTACAGGACATATTCCTTACAAATTCACAAAATTTGAAAGTGAACAAAACCCCACAGGACAAAATGCAGAAATGTGAAAATTGGACAAAATCCCACAGGACATAATACAATATTTATTTGTAGTTCTTCTCTAATCATCCTTTCTAGTTTTATATACATTTATCTGTGTGCATTTCTTACATTTTCCTTGGAAAATACTAATAACAGGGTGTGATGTGTTTACTTTGAGGTTGTAGCTCCTGCTCTAAGCTAACATTCTTAATTGGTCTGCCCTTTGCTTTGTGTTGGGAGTGGGGAGAGAGGCCATATAAACGGTCCTTGGCACCTGACCTGTCTCCAGTCCTCCACAACACAAGGGGTGTAATTGGCTTGCTAACTCTGCAATGTTTCACAGAGCTGATATTTTCTGAAGCAATATCAAGCTACAGGTCTTTCCATTTTGTTTGAATAACAGCTTAGCCTTTGTCTGACAATGTCTGTGCATTGTTTATTGCTTCCTGGCTGTTACCAACTTATTGAAAAGGCTAATCACTAAAGCTACCCACCTCTAGCACCACTGACCAGTACCCACCAGACAGTGAATACTGTAATTGAAATATAAATATATAAGCAGGTGTTATTATTAGTCTTGATTTTCAACTCATGTGAGACTTAAATTACATTTTTAGTGACAATTCGTTCAGGTAGTTTGTGATATAAAACGTACTGTGATTGATTGTAATTGAAATAAATTTTCAATTATACAAAATATAACAATTACACTTACAGCAAAATTTTGAAACCATAATCAATTACAATTACACAATTTGGCTGTAAACAATTACAATTATATAATTGGACCCAGCCCTGGCAGACTCTTTGTCCACTTGATTCCACTCTACCCCGCTGCCATTACCATCTCCACACGCATCTCATCGATACCAGGTGTTCTTCCCTTCTTCATCCCTTTCATCCCGGTTTGCATCTCTGTATCCATAATATCAGTTAACTCCACTTTCCCCTCTACATACGATGGCAATTCAAGATTGTTATTTCTTTCCTGGTCCTTGAAGTAGCTTTCCCAGACCTTCAGCACTGCCTCTTGTTCTGTCACTAACTTCCCATTTCTATCCTTGATCATTACATATCATTACTATTCTCATCCCTGTCTCGGGCCATTTTGTGTATCATCTTCTTTCCACCATCTTCATCTAGCTTGCTATATACGTCTGCTTCCATATCTCTCTTCGCCTTATCAACAGCTCTCTTTGCCGCTCTCTTCTTCTGCCCATATGTGTGTATCATCCTTGCATCTGGCTGATTTCCTCTCTCCTTGGTATTCTTAATTTCTTTCCAGGCTCGCACACTGCCTCTGCAACCTCGCTTGTCCACCACCCTTGGTTACCGCCCTTTCCCGATGTTCTTCCACATAGCTCCTCTGCAGCTCCCACAAATGCTTCTTTGTACTTTTTCCATTCATCCTCCAAACCACCAACTTCTTCACTGAGCTCTTTATACTTAACCGTCACCCGCTCCTGTATTCAACAGCGACGTCGTCTTTGCACCTCCACCACTTAATAGTCCTGCGGCCCAGTCTAAGTTTGTTTCTTCTTCTGCATACGCACAACGAACACCACTGGCTTGTGCTGTGACATGACATGCTCTCCAGCCACAGCTTTACAATCCTTAATCTTAAATAGCTGCTGCTTCCGGGCCATCACTAGATCTAATTCTGTCTTTGCTGTCCACTCCTGTATGTGATCTTGTGGCTCTCTCGCTTCTGGAAGAAAGAGCTAGCCACTGCTAACCCATTTCTCGCCACCAGCTCCACCAGAGCTCGTTTCTCTATTCCTTGCTCCCCATCCATATCTGTCAACACTCTCCTCTTCACGTGATTCCACTACTCCAACATGTGCATTGAAGTCTCCCGCAGTACACAACATCACCTCAAGCTCCACCAATCCCATCATCCTCTCCAAAGCATCCCTGAACTCCTCTTTCTCTGCCTCCATCCTTCTCGTCTGTGGCCCATACACATACATTATCTGTTTCCTAATCATCAGCCATGCCATCACTATGCGCCATTTCCATCTCTCCACTCTGACCACCATCTTACCGATCTCTTCGGATACAATGATGCCCACTCCATTACTTCTTCCATCCCTCCTGCGTGCAGTAGCTTGTACCCTCCCATCATCGTCCTTGCTCTGTCTCCCTTCCACTTAGTCTCCTGAATGCATAATACTGCCAGACTCCTTCTTTCCATCATTTCCTCGACTCCTTTCCTGCTCATTGTCCTCACATTCAGACTGCCTAGCTGGACTTCACATCTGGATTGCTGCCGGCCTGACGATCCCCTTGGTCTTTGTTGTCTTCTCACCGCAGCCAAGGTAGACGGCGCATCGGTTACCCCGGACGCGGTAACCCTCTCGCTCAACAACACTTGTACCATCATTATATTTGGGATATCTTAGCCACTCAGCAGTGCTGCCCTGGCTGACCTGCTGTTGCGGTTTTATGTCAGAGTTTTCCTTCTCCTAGATCACCTGCCTAGCAAGGCAAATGAGCGTTATATACCCAGTACTATTTGCCCATAGTTGGGGGTTGGAATGGTGCAGCACTGGGACGTGTCCAAACACTGGTGGGCCCTGCACACTGCACCTTTAAGGCTCCAACCTGCTCCGAGATCCCTAGCACATTCGCCTGGGGCCGCAAGGTGCCCAGTATCCACAGTGTACCACGAGAAGGTTGTGCTAGTCTTGTCTATGGAGAGGCTATGTACCAGCAGGGGAGACTTATGCACTCGGCTCCCTTTTCACTACAAGGAGCTCTCTGGCGGCTGTAGCTGAAAGCGAGAGTATGAAGCACACACTACATACTACACAGTGCACTTTTATCACCACTGGTCCAATCAATTAGCTAGATTCCTCATACGCTTCTGTGAATGTGTCTGCCATCTTCCTTAGGTGATTGACCAGCATTATACTGCTCTTCTGTGAAGGAGGGAGAACAACCCTCATTCAACGAGATCAATTAAGTTCTTTCACAAATATGTGTAACCCAAAAGAAATTACATGACAGTTTTAATCCCTTGTATGGCAGGAAATGGTAGACTATATAAATGGTACAGAATACGGACAACATACAAGACAACAATGTTTTGTATAAATCTTGAATAAATTTATTGGATGGTAATCATGCACCTTATTTAATACAACTGAAATTCTATTTTATCAAACAATTAGACCTAAAGCATGCAAATGTCTGCATTAGTAATAGCAAATCATTCTATTTGAACATCAGAATGTTCAACGACTAGAAATTCAGCGACATTTTAAGGTGTAAGGTGAACATGCAAACTAACCCTGGATGTAGCAGGCATACTTAGAGACTCCCAGGGATAGACAATCCTAGATGAAAATATCTACACCTTTTCAAAGCAATCAGTAACAATTTATAACAAATACTAACAATCATTTCAGGTAAAAATCTAATCTCTTCTCTTGAGCGCATTCATACCACGCAACTTGGAATTTTTATCAATAATAATATTATTACTACCACTGGCTTTAATAGCTAACCACTGTGGAAGCACCTCTATTTCAACTTGAGCTGTTCGTAGAGCTTCGGCACATAATCATCAAACTCTGCCTGAAAGAAGTTGCCTGCGACAGGATTGCTAAACTTATACTTCTTGGCGAACTTGGCAACATGCCAACTAGCACGACAATCTGCAGAACAGTTGGTCAACTGGGATTCGCTAAACTTTATGTGGCCATTCTGTTTGAACACGAGAAACACATACCGGTGGAAATCTGCAAAGAATACAGAAATAGACTATGAGTGCAACTTATCAGTCCACATACAAATGCAAAATCCCTAACACAGTAATAAAGGGTTCTTTTGTTTAGGTTTACAGACAACCAAATTTGTGTTACTTTTAACCTTTATTAGGTAATCCTAGCTGGGACACCCAATATTGCATGGGGAGAAAAGCCAGCCATACGTCTAAGTCTAATTAAAGTCTATGGATAGCTACAATGTCACTTTAATGTAGTTAGTGTATGTATGTTTTGCTACTACTCATAGACGCTTTCTATCCATAAACACCTGTTACACCTCAGAGGATACAGAAAAAAACTGTAATAACTTGAAAGGTATTCAAAACTGCTGCATCATTACTAGCTTTATGTAGCCTTTTTGAAATTTTGACTGCCACCTCCAGGGAATTTCGAAAATTTTCAAACGTACAAACCATCCCCATTGGCCCCAGAACTGCCTACAAAATGCCAGCCACATACATGCTAAACTGATGGAAATATGAAGTAACATACACAAACTGTTTTATATTATACTAGCCGAGTTGCCCAGCATTTACAGGAGAAAAGGCAGCCCCGGCAAGAGCTTATGACTCCTTGGTAGGGCAATGCCTATGTTGAAACTATCACAGAAAACAAGCATAGCGTTGCTATCAATTGTACATAAATATGAACTTCTATTGTTCTGAGTTATATAATCTATGTCAAATGTCCACATCTGTAATGTCTCCACCCCTGGGGGAATTTTGAAAATATTTATGTACGAACCATCCCCATGGGCCCCAGACACATCCACAAACTACTAATGAAAAGTCATGGTTTTGGGGCTATGCACCTAAGAGATAATAAAAACTAACCTTGTGCAACTAAAATCAAGAATATAATGATGGTGGTTTACTCAGAATGTGTTCTAAAAGTGGGAGATTCCAGTCATTTCTCCGGTTGACTGATTGACTGTTAACCAGTGCAACCGATAAGCGCATGCGCAGTTCTATGAAAATCGGGTAACCTAGACTAGGCGTGATGTATTAAGGGAGGCCAGCATACATAGAACCAACGCAGTCTCAAACAAACATGCTATTTTCTCAAAACGAGGAATAGCTTAGTAAGCAAAAGGCTAAATATGTTACGTAACTGTACAAATATATCTTCATTTGGCGAGCAAATATTGCTACATTTTGAAACTTGTGACACAGGGTTATTTAACAGTAAATTAAGATACTGTGCTCCACAAGGTTTTCATGAAATGCTTAATTGTAGTTGCAAATGGTTCTGTTTTAGTAACTCTTATAGGTACACAGGGCCAAAACCATGATTTTTCTTTCCCTTTTATAGTATAGACACTCACTTGTCCCTTTCGGGGGTCCAGCACCAATATATTCTGCCAGAACCTGTCCCTTCTTAATCTCAATGCCGGGAATATTCCCCACACACCAATGCAGCCATTCACGGAACTTGGGATCGCTTCGACTCGGGGCATCTGGATCTAAAAAACAGGCAGACATTAATTTAATAGCGAAAGGGCCCAGTTCAATTACAATATGCTAGCACAATTACACAGAATCATAAAAGTTCTATTACAATTACACCACTTCAAAAAATCTAATTACAATTATATTGCTTCAAAACATAAATTACAATGCATCAAAAATGGTCAACTGGAGTAGTTCGTAGGTTTAGCACAACTAGATGTACATTAAGCATAATTACCTCTCAAGAAATTTGAAGTTTGTTCTGAATATTTCGACTGCATCTCGCAGTTTTCTTCAGCAGACTGAAATTACGGATGTGTCGCATGACCAATGTCATGTGACACAAGCTGGAGTAGGACTGGTGGGAACTCCTGGCCGACGTCTCGGTTCAGCGTAGGTTTCTTTCTGTGGATGTTAATCGCTTCCTTTATTTTTCTCCTGTGCCAGTTCTCCTCGTGGTCTAGAATATTAACGTCCTTCATAGAGCACTGATGGCCTGGTGTTCAGTTTGTGGTCACTTATAGCTGATAGGGGTTGGCAACAAGATAGATGTTCTTTGATTCTTGTGCCAAGTGTTCTGGCTGTTTCTCCTATGTAGTGTTGGTCACATTCTGGGCATTGCATGTCATATACTACCCCACGCTTTGCTGCCTTTGCTGTTCTGTCTTTTGGGTGTACCAACAGTGACCTCAGGGTGTTGATAGGTTTGTGGTAAACTGGGATGTTATAGGACTTGAAAATCCTTGCTACTTGTTCTGATAGTTTACTAATGTAGGGCAGACCTATGGCATGTTGTCTTCTGCTGGTTTCTGTGGTGGTGTTCTCCTTCCTTCTCTTTGGTTGCGTGGCGTTAAACATCCAAGTTTTGTAACCGTTTGCTTTTAGCACTTTCTTGATGTGGTCCACCTCTGTCTTCTTCTTCTTCTGTTATCAGTGTCCTCCAAAGGGCAGAAAACCTGATAACAGAAGAAGAACATCTATCTTGTCACCAGCCCCTATCAGCTATAAGTGAACACAAACTGAACACAGGCTATCAGTGCTCTATGAAGTTTGTGTCACATGACATTGGTCATGTGACACATCCGTAACTTCAGTCTGCTGAAGAAAACTGCGAGATGCAGTCTAAATATTCAGAACAAACTTCAAGTTTCTTGAGAGGTAATTATGCTTAATACTAATAACCAAGAAACCGGATCATTTATCCATTCATAGATGTACATTGTAGTAAACAAAATAAAAATAAGATTATGTGTCATTACTGCTGTAGCAAATGCTGCGAATTTTAAAACATGGTTTTACTAACTTTACTGCTAGCCAAGCATAGCATGACACAAAACTGTTTCTTTGCAAAGCCAATTACTACTGTGTGATCAGTGGCGGATGTACTGACCACACATGATGAGTGTGTAGAAGGTGTCTGGGTCAGCTGACCACTCACAGATAGGCACATCCTTCACCTGCAAACAACAACACAACACAACATTCAGTCACAGTTACAAAAGACACTTCTGTGCAACAATACACCAAACTATCGATAATAATAATTATTATTAACTTCTATGGTGCCTATATCCTCAGGAACCTGAGCTCAGAGGCGCAACAAAACAGAATCATTAAGCATAATCGTGAACAGGAATGTGCAAAAGTCATTATCAGAACGAGGGACAACCGGAGATTTATGTTGGAAATGCAATTTGGTAGCAGATGTTTTCAAAGTGATGGGGAGTTCATTCTAGACGCTAGGCGCAGCGCCAGAAAAAGCCTTAAGTCTTAAGTTAAGCTTATTCTTAGGAACAATAAGTTGTTGTGAAATGGATGATCTGAGCTGCCTACGGATATTGGAAAGATGCAGGAGACTTGCTAAGTAGGGTGGTTGTTGTGTAGATAGAGCACATAAATAACAGGAAGCCAGTATAACTGTCTAAGTAGTATCAGTTGACTGAAACAGCTTTTTAGCAGAAGTGTTGGAAATAGTTCAAGATCACATGATTTGTTAGGAGATTTTTTAATGATAATGAGAACGTCACTAGTAGTTGCAAGTTTGAAACACTGTAGTATATTTTCAGAAAGTGGTGTTTCAAGGAAATCATAATCATTATCATTAAAACAATATACCGAATGCAAGCAATCTTATCTGTGAAGTATTTTGAAAAAACTACACAATGTATCCAATGAAGAATGTTCAGGCAGTGCTTTTAATTTCTGCCGATGTAGAATTGTGTTTACGGATTTCCACATCTGGCAAGGGTTTTCAGAATTTGTTGAGATAAAATCTGTATAGTAATCAGATTTTGCTTTTGACATCATGTGACAACTGGTGGACAAAGATAACAACAGAATGGAGACCAATGACAGGTTCTCGAAATCAGGGATGACAAAAAACTAGATGGAGAGATGAAATTGTGAAGTTTGCTGGCATGACATGGATGAGAAATGTTGATCCGGGCTGACTACAATCTGATCTGTTACATGGAGCAACTATCATTAGTACTGTATTAACTTAGCCTAGCCCTAGAATCTAGACGTAGACGACAGCTTGGCCAAAAACAACAACACTCTATTACTATATAGTTACTAATAGAGACAGAGAAGAGTTATAACTGTATAATCGCGTGCTGAATAATCATATAGTATAAGTATTACAATGGAGTATATGGAGATGATGCAGTAGTAATAAATTGAATACTATTGATAGTTATTGTCGATAGTATACTGAACTGTCAACAGTAATGAGAGTTGGCAAAAACAAATCAGCAGGGTTTCTTGTGTCACTGTAGGTGTAAATACTGTTCATAAACATGCTTTTTCAACTTTGTTTAGTAATTTTATTTATCAATCCAACATCAATAATCAGAACAACATCACTCACGGATTCACCACATTTGGAATCAACAGCCATCCTTATTATGACATCCTACCTGAGTATGGCATCCTTCCCAAGTATGACACCTTACCTGAGTGTGACATCCTACCCAAGTATGACATCTTACCCGAGTGTGACATTCTACCCAAGTATGACATCTTACCTGCGTGTGACATCCTACCTGAGTATGACATCCTACCCAAGTATGAACTCTTACCCGAGTGTGACATTCTACTTGAGTACGACATTCTCCCCAAGTATGACATCCGAGTACACCATCTTACCTGAGTAACAAGTATGACATTCTACCTGAATGTGACACCCTACCTGAGTGACACCCTACCTGAGTATGACATCCAACTTGAGAATGACATCTTATCCGAGTATGATATTGTACAACATCCGAACGAAGTGACATCCTACCTGAGTGTAACATCTTAGTATGATCTTACCCAAGAGTGTGACATCTTATCCAGGTATAACATTCAACCCAGGTATGATAACAGACCATAGTGACATCCTACCTGAGTGTGACAACGTACCTGAGTATTATATGGTACCTAGATGTGACATTCTACCTAGGTGTACCATCCTACCTGAGTGTGACATCCTACTTGAGTATAACATTGCACCTGGGTGTGACATTCTACCTCAGTATGACATCGTACTTGAGTGTGACATCCTACTTGAGAGTGACATCCAACTCGAGTGTGACATCCTACTTGGATATGACACCATACTTGGATGTGACATCCTACCTGGGTGTGCCATCTTACCTGAGTGTGACATCCAACTCAGGTGTGACATTCTACTTGAGTATGACATTTTACTTTATAATGACATCTTACCTGAGTTGGAGTTGATTTTTGCCCTGGTGTAACTTCAACATTTCCATATCGCACCTAAAACATGCCATAATCAATTGTAACTTCTGAGTTAATAAAAAATAGTAATTAGCAGCTAAAACTTCATCTTTGAAGCAGAAGATAGTTAAATAAATATCACGATCTTATGGATACTTGTGGATACTTTTAAACAACTTAATTGTCTTCATGATCAGTCAATAACTTATTGGTTTGATTTTTATTTTAGTCTACAACAAAACATTAATTTCAACAATCAAGGCAAAAGTGAGCAATTCATTTTGTCCAGGCACTTTTTGTCCGTATACAGGTAGCGCCATCTGACAACTAATGAAGGCCCAGTAGTCGAGGTTAAACGAGGTTAAACTCCCACATAGTGAATGTAATGTAAGTCACTCACAGTTTCACCACTGCCACAACTTACATTATGCAGATTCTTCACATCATTTCATTTGGTAAACTCCTCATTTTCTTCAAGAAATCTCTCAATTTCAATTGCATACAATTGTGGATAGTGGTTGCATTGAAAATGAGTATAGCTAATAGGAAAAAAATTATTTTTTGTATGTTATGTGGCAATGCACAGTAACACAGTTGCAATGACAATCTCATTTTCCACCCAACATACCATTTCGCATTGTTCATTTTGAATTTATAATCAAGTTGTGGCAGTGGTGATATGCTAAGTGGTGCCACTGTTGGAGAGTGATGTAAATGTTAACACGAGTTATCCTAGTATCACATTTTTTTTGCCTGATTTAACTTTTCAGTTGGACAGTTGTGTCAATAGATTCTCATGACCTAGTTTTAGCTGTGGGGTCCACTGGCGACGTTGGTTGTTCTGATGCCTGTGTAAAGATTAGGATTATATGTTGTTTTTGGGTGTACTCACAGAAAGAACTGACACCAAACGGTGTAAATTTTTCTGCTTTTACATCGATGCCAAGATGTTAAAGGTGTGTGAGAAGCTTCACATATAAGAATGTTCACAGTAGTCGTTTGAGAGTTATTTACAACTGGATACCATATATTATCGCTCGCACACTGCCAGCATCTGTTTACTTTACTCAAAACAGTCCGTTTGGAGACATGAGCTTTGTGGGCTTATGTGCATTTAGACACCTTATTAGGCACAAATATTTTTAGATTTTTCAACTGATTCCACATGTCTAAATGAGCAGTTTTAGCGATAATCCGGCAGTATGTTTTAATATCTGAAGCGAGATGTGATATTTAAATAATTATTTCAGGGACAATTAATTGGGAGATTATATTTCTGACTCTTCAAGGTTGTCTGACACAGTTGTTCCTTCTGGTCAACAAATATTATAATTAGAATAACTATTGTATATTTATAAGTTCTTATGATTGTAGAAACCAAGTATTTTAATGTGTCATTATTTACAATATTAAAATTTATACTGAAACATTTGTATTACATGAATTACGAAGCTTCTGCTGTGACTGAATCTGGTGGGTTATAATTACAGATGGAGACCAGAATAGAAAATAACTAAATATATAATTTCAATGCTGTTTATTGTAAATTATGTAACATGTCCTGCAAAAATCATTCCCATTGACTAGTACACAATAAATTGTAATAACCATACCTTCTACACCTTGTTAGGCATAAATATTTTTCGACTGATTCCACTTGTATAAAATGAGCAGTTTTAGCAATAATCTGGCAGTATGTTTTAATATCTGAAGCTAGATGCGATATTTAAGTCATTAAATCAATTACAATTACACCGTTTGAATTTCAATTACAATTACATTATGCGGAACCAAATATATTCAGCATTTGTTAATTATAAAGTTTTGCACGTTTTGGTGAATTACAATATTTTGTACACAACTGTTAAACAAATATAACGGTAATTTAATGTATTGTACATTTTGTTGAATTGTGACACTGAATTATACTAAATAAAAAGACATGTTTAAAACATATTTTTATTATATAAAAATATATACGTTAGCAGGCCTGCACATTAAAAACAGTAACAACATCCAGTCAGTCAATCATTTTGAGTGCATTCTAAACAATGTCCTTGTTGGTTCACACAAACATCAGGTGTACTAATACTAATAATAGGGTCTGATGTGTTTACTTTGAGGTTGTAGCTCCTGCTCTAAGCTAACGTTCTAAAACTGGTCTGCCCTTTGCTTTGTGTGAGTTGGGAATGGGGAGAGAGGCCATATAAATGGTCCTTGCCACTTGACCTGTGTCAAGTGGTTTACTCCAAACAGCCCAAACTTGGGCTAACGCAGGAGTTTGTGGTGGACTGTGCGCATGCGCTGTGGGTGGTACATTTGATTAAAAGACTAGTATCATTAATGTTGCTGAAATGGTTTTATCTGATAGTTTTATTTATTTTATGTATAGAATGTTTAATGAAAATTTTTAATAGGTTGGTTATGTGTATGGATACTGTCGCTGCCTTGCCACATGCACACATAGACAGTCTCCATACCCACACTATGGATAAGTTTACGCTGAGCACTGTGTTTTAAAGGCAGTTTAGGTGAGGAGGTGTGGAGAAAGGGAGTTCCATAATAGCTTCTTGAAATGATTTTGGGTTTTTTATGTTGGTAATTTTTGGTGGAATCATATTCCATATGCGAATGGCTCTGGGATAAAATGAAAAGACCATTGCATTTATAGGACACTTGGGGCTATGTATTATCCACGGGTTCGAGGGCGGGTTAGTAGGCCTGGAAGGGGGGTGATCTCAATAATGTTGTTTAGAATTTTGTAGAAGGTTGTGGCTTGTTTGATAATGCGCCTTCGTTCGAGGGTTGGCCATCCAAGGGCAGTAATTAGATCTGTTGGATTTGTGTTCCGTCTGTAATCATTTTTAACAAATCTGGCAGCAGAATGTTGCACTCTTTCAAGGCTTTTAACTTGTGAAAAGGTGTGGGGATTCCATATGGGTGAAGAGTACTCAAGTTTTGGCTGGATTAGCATGTTGTAGGCTGTTTGTTTAACTTCGGGTTTACATGGGCCAAGAGTTTGTTTAATCATGCCTAAACATTTCGAAGATTTGTCAGTGACGTGATTTGTCCAGGTTAATTTGGAATCCAATTTTACTCTGAGGTATGAGTGGCTGGATACGGTGGATAATGGCTGGCCAGAAAGCGAGTACTTGTGTGTGCTGGGTTTAGTTTTGTTTGTTATTGGAAGGTGGACGCATTTAGATACATTAAATTCCATTTGCCATTTGTCTGACCATGTTTGGAGTTGGCTTAGGACAGTTTGGAGAATTTTGTGGTCGGTTTTGGAAGAAATTTTACGATATATAATACTATCAACTGCAAAAAGGCATATAGAAGATTTGATGTTCCCATTTATGTCATTTATGTAGAGTAAGAAAAGGACATGTCCTAGAACTGAACCCTGTGGGACACCAGATGTGACATCTGTGATGTCCGACAGGGCACCGTTAACTGAGACTCTCTGTTTGCGGTTGGATAGAAAAGATTTGAGTCCATTTTGAGTGTTTCCAGTGATTCCGTAGGAGGTAAATTTTGATAGAAGACGTAGGTGAGGCACTTTGTCGAAGGCTTTGGCAAAGTCAAGCAGGACTGCGTCAATTTGGGTCTTGTTGTCCATAGCAGTCATCCAGTCGTGGACTGTCTCAATGAGTTGAGATTCACAAGACAGTCCCGACTGGAATCCGTGTTGGAAGTGGAGAATGATGTTGTGCTTGTGCAGGTGTTTCCACATGTTGCTTAGGATGATATGTTCCATTACTTTACAGAGGATGCAGGTTAGTGATATGGGTCTGTAGTTAGCCGGGTCAGATTTATGGTTCTTTTTGTGTATAGGAGTTACTAATGCTTGTAGCCAGTCATTAGGAAGTTTACCTGTGTTGTATGACTGTTGGAAAATTGGGGTGATGATGGGAGCTATCTGCTATGCAGTTTAAGGACTCTGGCTGGGAGTTCATCTGGGCCTGTAGCTTTGTTCTGGTTTTTCCAACACAACACAAGGGGTGTAATTGGCTTGCTAACTGTGCAATGTTTCACTGAGCTGATATTTACTGAAGCAATATCAGGCTGCAGGTCTTTCCATGTTGTTTGAATACCAGCTTAGCCATTGTCTGACAATATATGTGCATTGCTTATAACTTTCTGGCTGTTACCAATTGATATATTTAACAAGATTTAACAAGATTGCCATCTCGAACAACAAGTTCCAGATGGCAAGTGGACAAGGAAGCCATTGGCTTATCGAGAGTCCAACAATTTTCTCATCTCATATATATATATATATATATATATATATATATATATATATATATCGTTGTTTGAATACAAGTTTAGCCATTTTCTGACAATATATATATATATATATATATATATATATATATATATATATATCCTGATCAATATGTAATTTGTGAATCTAAGACTACAGACAAAATCCCATAATGTGAAAAGTAATTGAAACCCTACAGTACAACCTAGAGAGTTGTTTAAAAGGGAGACTTTCTGGTGCACTTGTTTGATTATATAAGCAGGTGTTATTATTCGTGTTGATTTTCAACCCGTGTGAAACTTAGATTATATTTTTATTGACAGTTTGTTTAGGTAGTTTGTGATATGATTGTAATGGAAATAAATTTACAATTATACAAAATATAATAATTACAATTACAGCAAAATTTTGAAACCATGATCAATTACGATTACAGTTTTGCTGTAATCAATTACATTTACATAACTGGACCCAGCCCTGCCAAGGTCGCCAGTGGATTCCAGAGCTAAAACTAGGTCACAAGACTTACATTCCTTATGAGGCCTACTAAAAAATAAACTTTCTCATCCAGACTTTTTTTTAAGTAAGAGAGAAGCCATTATTATTTACTATTTATGGATTTTTAGCTATTAGTTTCATAGATGGCCACCATGTCTTTAATGCTCACTGTGATTGATTAAAAGACAAGCTGTAGTTTTTCGATGCAATATGGAACATGCCCGTGATGTTTTCCATTTACAAATTACCGGTAGCAAATACAATCCTTTTTAGCAGGAAAGGCAGATTTTACGTCAATGGAATATGGCGTGTATGTGTTACACCAGAAAACTACTTAAATTGCCTAGAAAGAAACAAGAAGTAAACACAATGTTGAATGTAATTATGAATGTCATGTGTAGGTTTGGCCGTGGTTTCATTAGTTTATATCACAGGCATACAACTGAATGGCATTCATACTGACCGAGACTGGTAGTATGTAAATGAGTCTGCGTAAAGACTACTTAAAGCAAGGTGTCATCATTCTTATTTTAGACTCTGTAGCATGAACAAACATCCCTACACCTTGTATGATGCATAGAGAGAAGTGAGAGTATAACAGTACTTCAGGCAGCAAGTTTAGGACAGAAATTTCTTCAGACACAGAAGAGACAATTTTTTTAATATCTTTTTTTCAATAGTAAATAATAATAAAAAGTAGGCGGCTGAAAAAAAGGAAGCGGGTGGGGACTAGAAACTTTTTTTACTAGGCCTAATCAAGGTTTAAAGTTTATTCGAATTGCATCGTATAAACTGATAAAAGTGGCATGGCATGGCAGTGCGGTTAGGTATATTACAAAAAAAGTATGTTATGCAGTTTACAATCCTTTGTGAATTGTTTCAATATCTTTATTATTTGTGAAGTTATTCCACTTTTTGGTTTAAAAAAGGGTCTATTTTGTCTTATGGAATTGAGTCCATTTCTTGCGACCGGTCTGTTTGTTGGGTGCGCTGCCACTGAATGCAGGGGAACATGGCATAATGTGTACTAATGAAGATATTGAGGTGGAATAAAAAGTTAGAAGACTAAAATGTTGACCTAATGTGTGACCTTGACATGACCTTGCAATTACCTATTTATTTAACCTCAGGGAGGGGTGTAAGGGGAAATGTATGTATACATTTACCCATTAATGACCTAATTTATTATAACTTGACTTTTGATCTAATTACGTGCCTTAATGGTCTATTTATTTTTAATTAAGTCTGGATTGGGATGCTGTCGAGTGAAGAGGCTGTAATTGTTGACCATTATACTGACCTTAGTGACCTGATTATTTGACCTACATTGACCTTTGACCGAATTGTTGATAAATTACCTATTTCAGCTAAAAGTAATTGTGGATGACAGTGGTGTTGTAACTTTACTGATGGATGTTAAGAAGAAATGGTGTATATAATTGACTTTACTACAATTTGATAACATAATTTATTATAATGTGACATGAAGCAAACAAATTCATAGAATCTGTAGTGTTTAATGTGTAATTTTAAAGAACAATATATTCTTGCATGGTGAAATAACTGTTTGGAAAAAACACAATGTCATTGCATAAAAATAACACAATTTATTATACATTAAGAGAGCTTTGACATTTTCTGCATGCGTAATGCAACAATATTTATAGTTATCCTGTATTTCAACATGAAGTAGTAAATTAGTAATGTTTATATATTGTTTACAGTAGCTGATAAGGAGACTTGGAAAAGGACAATACACAAAGCAATGCAGCAGTACAAGAACTAATCGGCTTCACTCTGTCATAAATGGAACTATACGGAAGACCATATAGTACACTGAAGGCTCAGAACAGCAATATTCACAGTTCACTGTTTCATAACTCCATGCCAGTGTATGTATCAGTGTTCACAGGGCAGTGCAGGCTCAGTGCAGAAATGTTTATATTTCAATGTCTCATAAATTAATGTCATGCACTTCAACATGAAGTAATGTTTATAATGTTCACATAACACCAGGCTTGTTAACAAATGCAAATGCATTTGAATGCGCATTTGAATGTTGAGCATTTGAATGTGCATTCAAACGCCTCCATAAATTTTTTTAATGCATTTGCATTTGAGCATTTGAAGGATTAGCCTTTCATTCCCTGCCATGGTTCCCAGTAAACTGTCACCCTCCCATTCCCACCACCTCTGCAGGCCTGGAACTGTCTGACTCAGTGTACGACTCTACATACATGTTCATGTAGTGGTACAGTCGTTACAATAATGTATTACTGCATTATTAAATAAATTAACAATGTGTTTGTATACATTACGTTTTTTCTCCAAATAAAACAAATCATTAATATAAAGCCAAAACATTTGACATTAATTCAAATGCATTTGCAAATATGTAACCAATACATTTGCATTTGAATGCGTTCCTAGAAAATGGCATTTGTATTCGCATTTAAAAGTACATATAGAAAGAATAAAAAATACATAAAATACACATGTCGTGCAGTAAAAGTATATGTAAAAAAGTTCAAAGAATTGCTTAACATAAATTGCTTAAACATTTGTTACTTCATTTATTTATCTATTAAACGTAACATAAGGGAAGGACACCCTAAATAATAGATGTCTGATTGATTGTATACATGCAGAAATATCAGCACATAATAAAAAAGTGCAGGTGGTGTGGATTTAAATGCTGAAATATCACAACATCAGAACCACCTAAAGGTGCTTAATCAGTTTGATTTTTTGCTAGTCTCATTTCAAATTAAGTTTACAAAAAACCAAACCTACCTCATACCCACTACAACATGCTAGCTAATTTGTGCAACTTTTATTATGTTGTTTTTGTAAAATCATAAGACAAACTATTAAATTAGTTAATGCTTCTTCAAGCATTTACTGAAGTAAGAACCGAAATCCTGAAAAATGGCGATTTTGTTCCTTGGTGAAATTTTTTAACTTTGTCATGTGATCAGCGAGAGGATGGAGGTCACACCCATGATCAGCACTGACTCACAGTGTTTACCATTTTGGATATCCACTATTTTGATCCTTACCAGATCTAACGACTAAAGTCAGTCAGTTCTTTCGATAATTTGAAAAAAAATAGGCATTTTTTAATTAAATCGACTGCAGATGACGTTTCAGCTATTCCCTTTTTGAATGCAGTGAAGCCACACAAACTTGTCTTCCAGAGGAAGTATCTTTTCAACACAGAAGCCCTGAGTTAAAGTCCAGTTATAGCCTGTGCTAGTTGTTACCAATTCAGTATGTTGACTCAGTTGTTTAATACTGTACCAGTTTGTATTCTGGTTAGAGACCCTTCGAGTACACAGAGCCTTGGACAGGTGCTAATCCACCCTATAGGCAAACAATAATGACCACTGCTACAGCCACAGACAAACAGCATGCTTTCCTTTCCAAGACAGATTATGCAACTACGGGGGGTGAGGCCTTGTGGACACTGCCTTCTTCTTCTTCTTTGCTGTCCATCGTTTTCGATGATGACCAGGGTTGTTTTATTTAAATCATTTGATTTAAATCATTGATTTAAATCATGATTTAAATCGCTCCAAAAATCCAAAAAATCATTGATTTATGATTTTTTTGACTGCTGGTTTTTTTAATCGCTGATTTATATGAATTTAACACAAATAATTGTTTACAAGCATCGAGATCAACAAAGTGTTGTATGTTTTTAATACAAAACACAAAGTGCACACACTTGTGTAGCTGTATTGTTACCAGATGGCCTGAGAGTCAAATATTTTATGACATTGTGTATGTTTGAGCTATTCCCTTTCTGAATGCAGTGAAGCCACACAAACTTGTCTTCCAGAGGAAGCATCTTTTCAACATGGGGGGGGAGTTATCTTATATGTTAAAGAATCTATTCAGGCTTATGAAATAAAACTAGAAAGGGAAGCAGATTGCGATGAAGCTGTTTGGTGCAAAATTGTTTCAGGAAATTCAAAATTAACTATTGGATTAGTTTACTGAAGTCCAAACATAAACGAAGAGGACAACACAAAAATAAAAAATGCTATAAAGGAAGTTAGTAAAGGGGAATGTATCATAATGGGAGATTTTAACCATGGACACATACAATGGAATTCTCTAGAGAGCACAGGGATTGAGGATCAACAATTTCTATGTTTAATCCAGGATAGCTTTCTTACTCAGCACGTACTAGAACCAACCAGGGGAGAAAATGTATTAGATATAGTTTTGTCACCACAAAAAGAATTAGTGGACAATGTAAAAATATTTGAACCATTAGGTAATAGTGACCATAATCAAATACATTTTGACATCAATGTAAAATCAGAAAGTAAAAATAAGAAAACGTACAAGAGAAACTTCCACAAAGGTAGCTACAAAGATATGAGAAAATACTTAGAAAAGCTAGATTGGAATAACATGCTGATGAATAAGACCGCAGTTGAATGTTGGAATATTCTAAAATATGAAATTGAGAGTATCATCGATAAATTTGTTCCCTTCCAAAAACAAGGAAAACGGTGTAGAAAGAAACACTTGTCAAAAGAGGCAATTAGAAAAATAATGCTAAAACAAACTATGTGGAGGGTTTATAGGGGTACCAGAAAGGAAGAAGACTATGCAAAATACAAAGAGGCACTTAATGCAGCTACAACTGAAATCAGACAATCTAAAAGAAGCTATGAGCAAAAACTGGCATGTAACATAAAAAATGACAGCAAGAGTTTTTATGCATATGTCAGGAGTAAACAAAACGTACAAGACAAGGTTGGACCTCTAGAAGACAGTGCTGGAAATATCATATCACAGGGGTTTTTAATGGCGGAAGACCTAAATGGTTACTTCAGTTCAGTGTTTACCAAAGAAGATATTAGTTCATTACCAGTTGCTGATGCTAAATTTCAGGGGGCTAAATCTGACTATTTAGGTCCGTTAGTTGTAACTCCAGAATTGGTAGCTAAGAAAATAAAGGCAATGAAGGATAACAAATCACCGGGAGTGGATGGGATTCCTCCAAAATTACTAATGGAAACAGTAGATCAAATCAGTATACCACTTGCAAGAGTATTCAACTTGTCATTAAAAGAGGGAGTTGTTCCGTTTGAATGGAAAGAAGCAAACATCATACTATTATTTAAAAAGGGTTCGAGAAATAAGTCAGAGAATTACAGACCAGTGAGTTTAACTTCAGTGATTTGTAAATTATTAGAAAGGTTAATTAAAGACCATATGGTGGACTTCCTCGTTAAGCATAAATTATTAAATTCATCTCAACATGGATTCCTTAAAGCGAGGTCATGCTTAACAAATATGTTATGTTTTTTGGAAGAAATCACTAAGTGGATAGACGTGGGATCGCCAGTAGATATTATCTACTTAGATTTTCAGAAAGCTTTTGACAAAGTGCCACATCAAAGATTACTACTTAAATTAAAAGCCCATGGTATCGGGGATAGCATAACTGACTGGACAGAACAATGGCTGACTGACAGAAGACAACGAGTTGTAGTAGATGGAGAAGTTTCAAATTGGAAATCGGTTTTGAGTGGGGTACCTCAAGGATCAGTATTAGGACCTATATTATTCTTAATTTATATCAATGACTTGGACGACAGTATAACAAGTAATGTACTGAAATTTGCTGATGACACAAAACTGTTTAGAAAGGTTAATACTGATGGTGATAAACAACATTTACAAAATGATCTAGACAGATTAGTGAAATGGTCTGAGAAATGGCAGATACTGTTCAATTTTGGGAAATGTAAATGCCTACATACAGGACATGGGAACTTGAATGTAAACTATAAAATGGGAGATACTGTTCTGGGTACTACTGTAAAAGAAAAGGACTTAGGAGTTACAATAAGCGCGGATATGAAAGTTTCAGAGCAGTGTGGTATTGCAGCTTCAAAGGGTAATCAAATTCTTGGATTGATTAGAAGAAACATAACATACAAGGGAAAAAAGTTAATTATACCTCTTTATAAAGCAATAGTTAGACCTCATTTAGAATACTGTATACAAGCATGGAGACCATATCGTAAGAAGGATATAGATACGCTTGAACGCATACAAAGGAGAGCAACTAAAATGATTCCAGAACTTAGAGACCTTAGTTATGAAGAACGCCTGAAAGAATGTGGTTTAACAACTCTAGAGACAAGGAGGTTAAGAGGAGATCAGATTGAAGTTTTTAAGATATTGAATGGGTATGAAAATATTGATAGAAATATGTTTTTCTCACTCAAGAATGATAGCAGAACTAGAGGACATGAGGTAAAATTAGTAAAGGATCAATGTAGATTGGACATCAGGAAGCACTTGTTCTCACAGAGGACAATAAATGAATGGAACAAATTGTCTACAGATTGTGTAACTGCTAGCAGCGTGAATATGTTTAAAAACAAGGTTGACACATATCTCAGGAGGGCGGGTTATAAGTAGGTGAACATTGTTGGACTCTCGATAAGCCAATGGCTTCCTTGTCCACTTGCCATCTGGGCCTTTGGCTTGGATGGCAAATCTTGTTAAATCTTGTTAAACACAGAAGCCCTGAGTTAAAGTCCACTTATAGCTTGTGCTAGTTGTTACCAATTCAGTATGTTGACTCAGTTGTTTAATACTGTACCAGTTTGTATTCTGGTTAGAAACCCTTAGAGTAAGTACACAGAGCCTGGCCTTGTGGACATTGTCTAATGTCTATATAAACAAAAATCATGTACCATCTGTTAAGACAGGAACCCAAATCGATTTGAATATAACATGTTTGAAAGAGTTTACAAATTTAAACATCTATATAAATATCTATATACCAGATTTCAAAAAAATCAAATAAATCTGATTTAAATAAAAAAAATCCGATTTTTTTTTTAAATCATGATTTTTTTCAACCCTGATGATGACATCAAATGAAGGGGGTATCCTAGTGCTTTGCTCTTCGGTGAGAATTTAAGCCTATTTGTGCCACAAAACCTCTGTCGTAGTCATCGCAGAAGACGGTAGGTATAGAAGCACCTAGAAGGCCATGCCGACGATTGTGCTCATGTTAATATTTTTGAGTTAACTTTTCTTCTATATGGATCTTTCCTTGATGTATGGCCCACCTCCACTTTTGTCTGTCAAGTTATTGACTGACTTTAGTGGGGTGCCATAGATTTCAATGTGTGGACTGGTTGAAGTTTGTCCAGGTGGAGGTTGGTGGAGTGTTACAGTTTTCTTTGTACTAATTGTAAGTCCAAATAAGGCTGCAGCTTGTTCAAAGTGTTTACAAATCCCTTTGATGTCTTCTAGTGTGTGCACAACAATAGCAGCATCATCTGCAAACAGCAGTTCACGAATGCAAAGTTCTCGAGTTTTTGTGTTTGCTCTCAGTCTAGCCAAGTTGAATAACTGTCCTTCAGTTCTAGTGCGGATGAAAACACCCATACTCAAGTATTCCGATGCTGCAGATAGTACTGCTCCAAGAAAGAGAGTGAACAAAGTGGGTGCCAAGACGCATCCTTGCTTTAATCCATGATCGATTTCAAATGGATCTGTAATTGTTCCACCAACAGACACTGAACCAGCCATGCCATCATGAAATTCCTGAATTAGCTTGATAAAGGTCTCAGGGCATCCATATCTTCTAGGTAAGATCCACAGGGTTGATCTGTCCACTGTGTCGAATGCCTTTGACAAGTCAATAAAAATCATGTAGAGGCTTTGTTGTTGTTCAACAGCTTTTTCCTGTAGTTGCCGCAAGGTGAATATCATGTCAACTGTAGAGCGTGAGGTGCGAAACCCACATTGGCTTTCAGGGAGAATCAATTCTGCAATTGTTTGTAGTCTTTTCAGAAGGATTTTTGCTAGGATTTTTCCCGCAGTTGAGAGTCTAATGTCTTTATATAAGCAAAAATCATGTACCCTCTGTTAAGACAAGAACCCAAATCAATTTGAATAGAACATATTTGAAAGAGTTTACAAATTTAAACATCTATATAAATATCTATATACCAGATTTAAAAAAAAAAAAAAAAAATCCAATTTTTTTATATAAAAATAATGATTTTTTCAACCCTGACAGTAGCCCACATGGCAACTCAAATTATTTATGGAGCTGCAAAATTTTAGACCCAGCAAAAATAAACGGAATTTTAATAAACATCTCAGAAGTGTTTTCCTGGCTACATGTTAACCATAAATGGTGTTTTTGTGAGACGTTTGACATTGCAAGAAATGTTGCCAAACCGTAGCCAAAGCGATATCAATAGGGTCTATTCATTGTATTTTTAATCAACCACATCGACACTCAACGTGTAACTGAACGGTCATTCTACACTGATATAATAACCGGTCATGTTAATGGTCTTGGTGGCACATGGCGCCAGTTTTATATATACTAGCAAAAATGCCCATCCCCAGGACGGGATAACGTGGTATTTCATACGTGACACTCATGATAGCAATGCTTACCAAATGCCTCAGGCCAAAATGCCATCAATACGCTCGAACATATTACCAGAAACAACCGTGTCACGCACGTGATGCAATGCTCGTTGCTCGTTCAAAATGTCGAAGGTCACCCATGGATACTTGTGTTGGTTGTAGAATAGTAGAATATCTGCTTTCTACTGTCTTTGTATTGTGTATTAGCCCTCTTTCTGCAACCTCGGGCCAACACGTAATGTGTAATTTCGACTATAATTAATATAAACCAGCCATATGGCGCTACGTGCTCTCAAACGGTTTACGTACCGAATTATTCGCCATGGCGCGCATGGTTTCTGCAATTGTTGGATGTTAACGTTTTACACAGCGAACATTTGATTTACTGCATAAACAAATAAGAACCCTTGATGTATGGGGTATTTCGAAAAAATAAAGGCGTCACGTTTCATTCGTAGGGTCGTAAATTAATCCCTGAAAGTTTGGCACCTGAGGTGCAAGCCGTCTATGAGGAAAACGTGAACATAACCACATACAAACAAACATACAAACATACATACAAACATACATACAAACATACATACAAACATATGCTATCTCGATTATAGTTAAATATATCTACATGGTGCGCGGAGCGCTTCTGGTGAATTAACCTGGTTAAAATTTCTTTAGGCTAAAGGTAAAATCAGGTTATGTAAAAAATCAGCAAAATTGTCCAGTTCACAGGACCTGATGTCCTGTGACGCTTGGTGACTTTTCGCGTAGACTGTTGGTGTACAATCTTATGAAAGCAAAACAACATGTCAGATGTGTACAATTGTATACTGTATTTCATTCTGTATTATGTATCACATTGTATTGATCCTGCCTTCAAAATAAATGTTTAAAAACTGTTTGTTTTCAATGTTTTTTATTTGTCATTGATGTCGTTCATACATTCTATCTTCAAAGTATTTACTTTCTATCATCAAAATATTGATTAGCAAGTGGGCTTCCTAAGAAGCTGTCGGGCTACTTCACTTTGCAAGGTTGGTAGCCTGGCTACCTTCCATTACTGGCTAAATCTCACCCCTGCTAATATATATATATATATATATATATATATATATATATATATATATATATATATATATATATATATATATATATATATATATAGTGAATATATGTACACACTATATATATATATATATATATCAATGTTGTATGACATTAGTAATCATTAAGATAGCTCTTAAGTCTTGTTAAAATGCGATATTTTCACACTTTAAAAGCTATATTCCTAACTATGTATGTATGTATGTATGTATATATATATATATATATATATATGGGGCATTCCATATCAAGTCAATCAAGAATTTACATGACCGTCTTCGATTTTGATGAAACTTGGTGTGTTTGTTTATGTTCATGAGTCCATCTTACCGATCAATTTTCAGCTCAACCTGACCTTCCTTTTCAGAGATAGAGGTCATCAAAGTTTGACCCGACCTTGACTACCTCACGACCTTCCAGGTGCTATAACTCCTCTCCTAGGTAACCTACAGATGTGATATTTGTGTCATTTTAAAGCTCTGATAAATGTATATCTGTATAGACAATTAATCACACACAAAAATTTGAAAAACATGATTTTTGTTTAATATTTGACCTTTGACCTGACCTAGCAAAAATCATGTAACCTCAGATTTTATTGATTTTTTTATATGTTGAAGCATACATATTTGGCAATAATCATTGAAAGTTTGATCATGTGCATTTCAATACTTTATGAGTTACAAAATTTTAAATGTAACATCGTGCTTTATTGCGTACAAAGATATACACTTGTGTCTATCATTGTATGCTATAAAACACTAAATAATGTGGAAAACATTAAAAAAAGTTTTAGCTTTGACTTGACCTTGTAAAAGTCATGTAACCTCAGATTTTCGTAATATTTATATATATTGTAGCACCCATACCTGGCAATAATTGTTGACAATTTGAACATGCGCATTCCAATATTTTGACAGCAATTCCCTTTTCAGGGACAGTGTTCAAGACCACAAATTGAAGATTTTTCTGGATTATTAACAATTTATTATCTCACCTTTTCACACACATAATGAATGTTGAAGCCATTCCTCCAGTGCATTAGACATTTGTGCCATGTGCTCTTTCTTCAAGGTATTATGTTCTTCCAGTTGCTGTGGTAGGGTGAGGAGTGGTTAGGATGTCCCCCATGCTTACCACCAGGTTATCAGGTCACTCGGGGTAAGTGAATGATCTCGCTGATCCACGAGGATTGAGAAAGTTAATAGCCACCTCTCTTTCTCTCTGATCCTGGGACGTGACCATTCCAAGCCACCACCATCCATCATACTGAACTGTGATGTAACCCTTCACCCCTTCAAACCTGATGACATGTTCTTCAGCTGTCACAGTTTCTTGTCGGGTTTGTGTACTTGACGAGAATTGACTCACTTTTACTTTAAACAATGACACATGACAGAAGCAATGTAACTGTCAGGTCCCCGGCACTGTCGGGTCCCGGCACTGTCCGCACCTTTGCAAAACGACTCTCAAGCAGTTTCCCTCAGCTTCCCAATCTCCGACTGAAGTATTCAACATTTAAGGAGGGAACATTTTGCTTTGCAAACTCGTACAGCTGGTGAGGTATCTGGATCTGGTCTTGATAAGGCCTCTGTAGACTAGCCTTTGTTGCCATCCTCTTCAGTAAGCCCCCAACACCATCGCATGGCCCCTTGCCGTGTGAAGTGGCAAAAAAAAGCCATGCACCTTCAAATCCAAAATCCACAGAATGGTGGCACAAGTTCATGAAGTTCTTACAGTTCTTGTATTGACCTGCACAACCATCTGAGAAATAGAACACTTTCTTGCCTTCTCTTCGAACATCTCCTCAAGGAACAGAAGATGTTGAAACAGATGGACTGTAATGGTGTCATATGTCAGGCAGAGACAGCAACACATGCCACATGCTTTGACACTCTGTTCTCCAACCAGTAACAAACAAATGGGTGGATGATAGCTTGAGCATTGTTCCAGTGATATGACTGGACTTCATCTTGCATTACAAAAGTGAAGTTCTCGGCAAAATCACCCACAAGTACCTCCTTTTCACCCAGCATGTTGTCTCGCAGGTCTTGATAATATGATGTCTGTACTTTCTCAATGAAATCATGAAGGATGATATGTTGGAGATGTTCAGTGAAACTTTGAATGAATTCATCAACTGACTGATGGATGGTTTCTAACGTTGATCTGTCTGTTGTGGTCCACTTTCGGTTTTTCAATTTCATCAAATGCATTGAGCATTGAGCAGCAGTTCTTGAAAGATCTCACCACTTGAACACTGATTGCATTTCTGGAGGAGGCAGTCCAGTGAGGTATCATGTACATGTGATTTACCAAAAAAATCAGGTATATAAAATGTTATTTTGATGTCTCCGCTAGCTACAGATCATCATACTATTTATAGAAATATTAAGTATACCGACAGATACAGATAATTACCTTATGGGCAGAGAATATGCAGAGAACAAAACAAAGCACATTCTAGGAAGGCAGCCCCCATTTGCATACTGATAGATCATGTGACTCATTCCGTTCTTACCACATGACTACAGTGACGTGTGATGATGGTGCATTTACAATACCATAACTCTTAAAGTATTGCAATGCGCATGATAAAACTTTCAGTGATTATTGCCAAATATGTACGCTTCAACATAAAAAAAATCAACAAAATCTGAGGTTACATGATTTTTGCTAGGTCAGGTCAAAGGTCAAAGATTAAAAAAACACCATGTATTTAACATTCTTGTTTGTGTTTTATTGTCTACACAGATAGACATTTATCAGAGCTTTAAAATGACACCAACATCACATCTGTAGGTTACCTAGGAGAGGAGCTATAACACCTGGAAGGTCGTTAGGTAGTCAAGGTCCTCAAGGACCTCTATCTCTGGAAAGGAAGGTCATATTGACCTGAAATTTGGGTGGGAACATTGACTTATGAACATAAACTAACACACCAAATTTCATCAAAATTGAAGGTGGTCTTGTAAATTTTACCATTTTTGATTGATTTGGCATGGAATGCCCTATATATATATATATATATATATATATATATATATATATATATATATATATATATATATATATATATATATATATATATAACTGTTTGCACTAAATCTAACAGCAGTCGATTGCATGGATTTTGAATCGCGGAAAACGACTTGACCTAAATTACTAGAACAGGCCGTTACAGCCTATTTCCCAGTCTCCGTGCTAACAGTTGAAAATCTATTTAAAAACTAACTTAATTTGCTAATGCTGAACAAGTATAAACTTTAGTTAGTTGGTCACAATAAGGTTGTTAGTACAAAGTATTTACTGATTTGCATGGCACAATTATATATTATTTACCATTTTTTTTAACTACTATTCACAAGGCAAAAGTTAACACGAGCTTACCTTGGTAAAAGTTTATCTGGGAAGGCCTGCGATAAGTCCACATGCTTCTTCAGTCTTTCATTGGTTGATATATGTATCAGTCAAGGTCACACATTCATTTGCATAATGTTATAATTGATACCTGCGTAACCATCAAAAACAGGCCAAGCCTAAGAGGAGGTCACATATTCTGGGTCAATTCCTACGCAACGGGTTTTCCGCAGCGCACCTAGCGGATTGTAATTGGCCCTTGTCTAGAATCCGGGCCAACCTCAATGTCGCCGTTATAGCATCTAATATGTTACACTCAGAACAGCAAAGATGCCGCATGATCAAAATGGGTGGCAAAGTGTGCTGCGCGATGGGAGGAATGACAACGCCGAAGCATGGCAGTACTTGTACCGCGTGAGGAGTGGACAAGGAAGGCATGGGCAAAGATCAAGTTTGGCAAAGAGGAAGTCACAATTGGTATGTGGACTATGAGAACGTGCCACAGCATTGATGACCACGACTGAGTATCGCTAGACCTGCTGAAGTACTGGGTATCGGTGAGTGCGCTCCAGGAAGTGAGATGAGACAAAGGGAAGGTGGCTGAACGGCTGGTGCATGGCATGATGACAGTAGTGCAAGAAACAGAGGAGTGGCGCTGGCTGTGCATGAAGGTCTATGGGCGGCAGTTGATCGTGTCTGGCTGGTGTCAGGCAGGACACTGACAGCCTCGCTGGTTGGTGAGATGGACACACAGCTGGTGGTGGCATCCGTCTACTGCCCAACAGAGTGCACTGCAGACACGGCGGGCAAAGATCGCTTCTGGCGGGAGTTCCAAGTGGCATTCGAGGGGCCTAAAGATTGTAGTCAGGTGGCACACAGCACGGTGGTGTCTGTCATCTTTGGTGACTTCAATGGGAAGTTAGCAGCATATGACCCCTCGGAGATAGCAGCTGCAGGACTGAGCCGCATCACAGCTGGAGTGATCGGCAGGTAGGGCATGGCCACGGCCAAGCCCAACTGCAATGGATGAAGGCTACATGAGGAAGCTGCTGTAGCTGGTCTATGTGATGTGATTTCATTGGTACGGAATCCGCACAGAAGGCGATGGATGTTCCAGGGCAACTTTGTTGGTGACCAGGAGCAACAGAAGTGCCATTATGACAGGGTCCTGATTCCAAAGTCAATCAAAGGTTGCATCAAAGACTGCCATATGCACCAAGGTATACTGAAGGACTCAGATCATGCGCTAGTGGTAACCATGCTGAGATTGGGATTGTGCCAAAGCAAGCTACCACATGGCTCTCAGTGCATCACCCGTGTAGCCAAGGGACGGCATCCGAGATCTTGAAAGCACTAGCAGCATCGGTGGGAGAGACAGAGGCTGACTGGGCTGATGTGGAGACAAATGAGCTGTGGGAAGGACCACTCTGTGCATTGTAGGGATTGGTGAAGCAACAAGGATAAGCGCAGACCGTAGACAGCCTTGGACATCGGATAGTACCTGGCATCTTATGGTGAAACATGCTGAACTCAAGCAGAGCAGTGCTAAAGCTGCAACAATGTCCGATTCCAACAGACTGGTCAAGGCAGCTGCCCGTGCTGACTGGCTAACATGGCTGGAGAAAGCCATGATAGAGGCCACAGCAGCGGACGGGGTCAGAGACTCGCGACGCATGCACCAGAATGTGAAACGTGTGTCTGGCAATAAGGAAACACCTGCCTCGCTGGTTGGCAAGGATCCGACAGTGTGGGTCGAACACTTCAGGCAGTTATTAGGCACAGACATTGACCCAGAGACGGCCACATCGGACAACCTGAAGCAGATTGAGACCTGGAAGGTCAGTGTGGAGATGCAGGATGAGGGGGAATGGCAGACCGACACTTGTGATGTGAACACAGCCCACCATCTGATGATGAAGTCATGAATGCAGCAAAAGCTACTTGCCACAACAGGGCCGTGGCAGGAGTGATACTCACCGAGCTGTGGATGAATTCACCGCTGGCTACTCTGATTCTAAGCACGCTCGTGTGACGTGTTGTTCGGAGAAATTCCACGGATCTCGTGGCTAGAGACAGTGCTCTGCCTCCTTTACAAGGGCAGTAAGGCTGACCCCAACTCGTTTAGGGGCATCTCGATGCTGTCGGGTGCAGAGAAGGTACTCAGCCTCGTGGTCCGCGAAGAGTGGCCGAACATCTGTACCAGCAGGTGGAGCCACAACAGAATGGCTTCGTGCGTGGCAAGTGATGCCGGGGTGCAGTCTGGCAACAGTTGCAATGGGTACATCAGACCTTGGCTGCCAAGTCCACACTCCTATGTAATTTTGTGGACTTCAGCAAAGCATTCGAATCTATCCACTGGACCACAGCATGGCGGGCACTGGAAAGCCAAGGTATACCACGACAGATAGTCAAGTTGATCAAGTGACTGTATGACACCTCAACAGTGGTTGTCACACTATCTGCAGAGGGCTTCACTTTCCCAACATTCCGACAGGTCAGAGGCGTAAGGCAAGGCTGTTCATTGAGCCCAGCAGTCTTTGTCCTAGTGTTGGACCGGACAATGCGAGCTTACACCATAGCGTGCCAGTGGCTGGGACTTGATGCTAATGCTTGATGGCTGGAATATGCAGATGACCTGTCCACCAGTGAACATGGGGCGCAGCAGCACTAATGCAATTACAGGCAGCATGCGCTTTTGTAGGTCTGCATATTAATGTTGCCAATAGCAAGTGCATGGGAGTGAGTGGTGAACTCAGCCGTCTGCAGTGGTGCAGAGGACCGAGGCGCTGTGACCCACATACCTGTTACTGTACGACGACGGGGAGCTGACACCAGTTGTGGTCAAGGCAGGCGGTTGGCTACCTGATGGCGATGATGATGTACACAGAGTCACCAAACTGGGCCACAGAGAGTATGTGGACCAGGAAAAGAACACACACCATTGCTATGCTTGTGGGCAGATGCTGTGGACCATGCAGGCGCTCCGCAGTCACACTGCAAGCCGATGGTGCATCCCAGTAACGCTAATGAATACTCGGCAACAACACGTAGGCAAGCCAGGGAGAGGATTGCACAGCGGAAAGGGGAGATCCAAGGTGTGATCCTAGTAAAACTGCAGGCTGTGTATGGCATAGCTGTTGAGCCAGTGGTGGAATTTGTGTACCTCTCGAGATGGGGATGCCATGAAGGAGGTCCAGCGGCAGATTGGAATGACTGGTGCAGTGTTTGCCACATTGGACAAAGTATGGGATTCCAGCATAGTGTCGTTGAAGCTGAAGTCAGGCTTGTTCCTGTCGCTGGTGGTGTCTGTGCTGCTGTACAATGCCAAGTGTTAGTCCATGCGTAAGAACAACACAGATGCGGTAGGATTTATTTGCTGTTGTCTGCGCCATTTCACCAGGATAGAGTGGGGCTCTCCTGATCCACTCAAGGACCATCCCAGCTGTGTGAAGGTGTTCGGTGTCGCTGCTAGCCCACATGCGTAGGAGCTGGTAAGAGAAAAGTGGCTTTGCTGGATGGGACAGTGCCTCCGTATGAAAGAGCCACTGTGATCACAAATGACAACAGCACTCAATGACGACGGACCCTGGAAGAGACCGACACGGGGAGACCTGTGTGTCTGAAACATCAACAGGGACAATGTGCTGGATGGCGCTGGTTGCGAGTAATTGAACTCGCGCAGAATGATGATGATCTAATATGTTTAGTAAACTTGCACAATGCATGCACAATGCATACTGAACTACGCCATCTACGGGACATGCAAATTAATATGATCATTAACCATACGCGTAAAAACACATTTAATCACCTTTTCAATGCTTGAATTTGCATATTTAACTCGCTTTAAGTGTCGCTAACTTGTGAATAGAGCAGGAAATATGGGGCTCAATGCATGAATCCAAGCTTCGAAAAAGGTCATAGATGTGTTTTTACACACGTTTAAGTCGACATGGTTAATAATTTACGGTAGTTCAGTATGCATTGTGCATGGTTACGAAACATAGTATATGTTAATAACAGCGACATTCGGATGGGTTCTAGACAAGTACCCTCTTATTTTATGAATTAGCCAAAAATAATATCTACGTATCTGGGTGCATACATAATTTCCATCACAATGAGAACCCCATTCTGCATCGTGGTGAAGATGTGTGCGACAAACTGTAAAGAGCAAGGCAGTGTAACTAACTTTATAACTTGTAATCTGTAACTAGTAAGAAGTTGGTTATTGATCGCAGTGGACACACTACACGTCCATCTCTCTTGTAGGAAGATTATCAAATGATTATCTATTTATCTTAGTGGGCAGCGTCCAGCAAGGGGAAGACGTTCCAATCAGGTCACGTTCTTGTGTCCTCAGAAGGGAATTGACTTCCGTTGGACTGGATACTTGAGGATTAACATAGATGTACATTAAGATAAGACCTAATGAATATATTAACTTGTGTGTGGGTAGAATCAATAACTGCTGAACTTTGCCGATGTTAACTTGATGTTAATGTATGAGAAACGTCTGCTATAAAGGCAACTTATCAGATGTATTCTAGGAGAACGAGGGAGAACGAGAGAGAACAGTGGGAGTAGTACTAGGAGAGCTGTAGAAGATCTGTAGCAGAGTAGTTGTAGTATAGATGTTGTACTGTGTATGGACTTCTACTAATATTAAAGAACTGTAGTAGAGTAGTTATAGTATAGATGTTGTACTGTGTATGGACTTCTACTAATATTAAAGAACTGTAGTAGAGTAGTTATAGTATAGATGTTGTACTGTGTATGGACTTCTACTAATATTAAAGAACTGTAGTAGAGTAGTTATAGTATAGATGTTGTACTGTGTATGGACTTCTACTAATATTAAAGAACTGTAGTAGAGTAGTTATAGTATAGATGTTGTACTGTGTATGGACTTCTACTAATATTAAAGAACTGTAGTAGAGTAGTTATAGTATAAATGTTGTACTGTGTATGGACTTCTACTAATAAAGAACTGTAGTAGAATAGTAATAGTATAGACGTTGTACTGTCACTGTGACGTCTGGACTTCTACTAATAAAGAACTGTAGTAGAGTAGCTATAGTACAGATGTTGTACTGTGTATGGACTTCTACCAATAAAGCCACATTGTGGTCGAACCTGAGATCTTCTGGTAAAACAATGTGAGTTATTCGTTGTCGCGTCCTGACAATCCTGAACGAAGTAGGGATAATGTCTTGAAGTGACACGATAGCTTGTACAAAACGGTGGCGCCACTGGCACAGCGCGAAGCCTGGATAATCGAGGCTAGAGACGAGTTATTCCCGAAAGCAACAGCACCGAATAGCACTCACGTTGATACAATAACAACACTTTTATCGTTTTGAATAAGCGGAATACCTTCAATTGCATTGACGGGAGTGTTACTTCCAAGTCCTGGCCAATCTTTTCTTTTTGAAGTTCATCCATGGGATACATGTTAAAAGAAATTACGCTACTATAAAATGAGTACCATGGAAACCGGTATTCGAAACAGCATACAGCCAACAGTATATCTGCTTAGCTCGGTAAATGGTAAAAATAATGTTGTATACTCACGCTGGCAAGAACGGTTACCCTGACGAATCGGCTACCTTTGATTATGCAATTACTCTGTTCATCTAGGTATATCACGTTATATAAAACCGTCGTTGGTTGGATAATACATGCATCGATCACGATTTTTAGCATAAGCGTGTTCTTCATGCGTGTATGCGTGCAATATAAATATATGGGTTTTTCACACTTAAAAAACTACGTTTTAGCAATTTGTTTGTACTACACCGATTAAAAAACTGCTAAATATTTTGAATATGAATCTGTTGCGCAAACGTTTCTTCTGATTTTTTTAAAATTGCATATTAATTATTGCTTTGTTCGCAGACTCCATACAACATACAAGTGCATTATTATGGTTCTATATATTTGTGTTGTTAACAGTATTTACAGATGTACAGAATGAAATATCCTAGCTACTTCAACCATCAACAAAATGTACATACAAGTAATTTAACCGGTACTTCCAAATTCTGGACATGTACTTCACATCACTGTTAATGATGCTACATATTTTTTTGAGAATTGCAATGGGCATATAAATCTATATGTCAAATTTCTAATAACAACAGCACAGTTGGGCATTCAGTATATATAGTTGTAAGAGACATACAATTTTCTAATAGCATAGTTATGAAAATTACACCATAGATGAACAAAAAGTAGTAAACAAAGTTTTCTTTACATTATTTGAACACATATGAATTTTTCTTATGATCATATGTTTCCTTGTGCATATAACTGGTGACATTGTCTAGATATATCATTGTCATCTAGCATATTGTTTGAGATTGCATGTATGACCCAAATATTTTACAGATTCTGCTTCAGTTATAGTGTGTCATTACTTAGCTTAAAACTCGGAAATTTCACATTCTTACAACTCCTGTTTCTCATTGTCATGACCATACTTTTTCTAGAATTGTACTTTATGTCATGTGATAAGCCATATTGATAACAGATAGTGAGAAGGTTCTGTAACCCCCGGCTGGATGGACAAAATACTATGAGATCATCAGCATACATAATATTATTTACACAATTATATCCTACATAACATCCTAAATTGCAACAATTAAGTACATTAGATAAACCATCTATGTAAACACTGAACAAATAGGGAGATAATATACCTATATGACTTCGATCGTTACTTACATTATTGCTCTCAGACACATGACTGCATGCCCCATCTTACATACATTGTTGGTTTGCATACCAAAACACTAAAATCTTAATAATATAGCTGGAACACCTGTGTTAATGAGCTTTTTGAAAAGTACAGTATGATTGACATGGTCTCAAGTCTCAAGTCTCAAGTGGTTTACTCCAAACAGCCCAAACTTGGGCTAACGCAGGAGTTTGTGGTGGACTGTGCGCATGCGCTGTGGGTGGTACGTTCAATTAAAAGACTAGTATCATTAATGTTGCTGAAATGGTTTTTATCTGATAGTTTTATTTATTTTATGTATAGGATGTTTAACGAAAATTTTTAATAGGTTGGTTGTGTGTATGGATACTGTCGCTGCCTTGCCACATGCACACATAGACAGTCTCCATACCCACACTATGGATAAGTTTACGCTGAGCACTGTGTTTTAAAGGCAGTTTAGGTGAGGAGGTGTGGTGAAAGGGAGTTCCATAATTGCTTCTTGAAATGATTTTGGGTTTTTTATGTTGGTAATTTTTGATGGAATCATATTCCATATGCGAATGGCTCTGGGATAAAATGAAAAGACCATTGCATTTATAGGACACTTGGGGGCTATGTATTGTCCACGGGTTCGAGAGCGAGTTAGTAGGCCCTGGAGGGAGGGTGATCTCAATAATGTTGTTTAGAATTTTGTAGAAGGTTGTGGCTTGTTTGATAATGCGCCTTCGTTCGAGGGTTGGCCATCCAAGGGCAGTAATTAGATCTGCTGGATTTGTGTTCCGTCTGTAATCATTTTTAACAAATCTGGCAGCAGAGTGTTGCACTCTTTCAAGGCTTTTAACTTGTGAAAAGGTGTGGGGATTCCATATGGATGAAGAGTACTCAAGTTTTGGCCGGATTAGCATGTTGTACGCTGTTTGCTTAACTTCGGGTTTACATAGGCCAAGAGTTCGTTTAATCATGCCTAAACATTTCGAAGATTTTGAAGTTATGTCAGTGACGTGATTTGTCCAAGTTAATTTGGAATCCAATTTTACTCCGAGGTATGAGTGGCTGGATACGGTGGATAATGGCTGGCCAGAAAGCGAGTACTTGTGTGTGCTGGGTTTAGTTTTGTTTGTTATTGGAAGGTGGACGCATTTAGATACATTAAATTCCATTTGCCATTTGTCTGACCATGTTTGGAGTTGGCTGAGGTCAATTTGGAGAATTTCATGGTCGGTTTTGGAAGAAATTTTACGATATATAATACTATCATCTGCAAAAAGGCGTATAGAAGATTTGATGTTCCCATTTATGTCATTTATGTAGAGTAAGAAGAGGACAGGTCCTAGAACTGAACCCTGTGGGACACCAGATGTGACATCTGTGATGTCCGACATGGCACCGTTAACTGAGACTCTCTGTTTGCGGTTGGATAGAAAAGATTTGATCCAATTTTGAGTGTTTCCAGTGATTCTGTAGGAGGTCAATTTTGATAGAAGACGTAGGTGAGGCACTTTGTCGAAGGCTTTAGCAAAGTCAAGCAGGATTGCGTCAATTTGGGTCTTGTTGTCCATAGCAGTCATCCAGTCGTGGACTGTCTCAATGAGTTGAGATTCACAAGACAGTCCCGACTGGAATCCGTGTTGGAAGTGGAGAATGATGTTATGCTTGTGCAGGTGTTTCCACATGTTGCTTAGGATGATATGTTCCATTACTTTACAGAGAATGCAGGTTAGTGATATGGGTCTGTAGTTAGCTGGGTCAGATTTATGGCTCTTTTTGTGTATAGGAGTTACTAATGCTTGTAGCCAGTCATTAGGAAGTTTACCTGTGTTGTATGATTGTAGGAAAATTTGGGTGATGATGGGAGCTATCTGCTTTGCAGTTTCTTTAAGGACTCTAGCTGGGAGTTCATCTGGGCCTGTAGCTTTGTTCTGGTTTAGATTTTCCAGCTGCTTTATTACGCCATCTATGCCAATTTCGAGAAGGGGGATGTTGGGGTAAGTAGAGGGGGCTATTTGGGGGATGGGGTGCTTTTCTTGGGTAAATACAGAGCTAAATTGGTTGTTTAGGGCATTTGCTTTATCTCGATCATTAATTATTGGTTGGTCGTTTACTCGAAGTGTGGGGATGCCAATATTTTCTCGTTTATTTGCCTTAATAAATGACCAGAATCGTTTTGGATTCGTTTTCAGGCTGTCTCCAATGTGGTTGTTAACATAGTCTTTGTAGAATTTTGCTAATGCTTTAGTAGCTTGCTTTCGGAGTTCCTTAAATTTTTCCCAGTCACTGTTTAGTCCAGTTTGCTTTGCCTTTTTTTTTGGCTTTTGTTTCGTCTTCTCTGCATTCTAATTAGTTCACGTGTTATCCAGGGGAGGTGGGTTTTAGCTTTTGTGTATCGTCTAGGTATGTTTTTGTTAATCAAGGTAGTCAGACGTTCGCGGAAAAAGGTCCAGTTTATGTCTATATCCTGTGAGTTGGGGTCGATGTCGAAGTACTCAAGATTTAGTTTGTCTATGTCGTCTTTGAGTTGGTCCCAATCTGCTGATTTGTAACTATAAACTTGGTGGGGGGGTTTCTTGTTACGAACTGGGTTTAAGTTGACATTGAAGGTCACGGATTCGTGATCGCTCATACCAGGAGTGGTGTGGGTGTTGATGATAATGGAGGGATTTGAGGTGAGTATGAGGTCAAGAATGTTGCCAGAAGCGATGCGTGTGGGGTCGTTTACCATGTTCTGCAGCCCAAATTCGTTAGTTATTTCTAGTAGTTTGTTATGCTTGCTGGCGGTGCTGTTATTAGTGGTCTGGTGATTTGTCCAGTTGATATCAGGGAGGTTAAAATCTCCAGCTATGACTACGTTAGGGGGAGTTTTTTGTGATCTATATAGTTTAGTTAGGGAGTCGTGGAGAGCTTCAAGGGATTGGAGGTGGTCATTTGGGGGTCGATAATAAGATGCAAAGTATACGCATTTGTTTCGTGCAAAGTGAATATTTTTGTCCAAATTATTTCACAATTTGAGTTTAAATTTTGGAGGGGTTCAGCTACAATGTTGTCACGGAAGGCTATAAGGACTCCACCGCCATGGACATTCCTGTCCTTTCTGATGGCCTCATATAGTTGGGTGGTAGGAAAGAGTATGTAGCATAGTTTGCATCTAATTTAGTTTCAACTAAAAATATGATGTCTGGATTATTATATTGAATAGTTGCCTTTAGTTGGGTTGCTTTTTCTATGCTCTTAACGCTGTTGGTGTTTATCAAAATTCCTTTAAGTGTGTTTCCTTGGGTTTTCTTGTGGCGTTCGGGGGTTGAAGTGTTTTGGGGGTTTGGGGCGATAGGTCAAAAGCCTTAGAGGAATTAAGAAAACACATAAACAGTTATATGCTTGTTTGTGCAAATATGTTGTTTGGTTTTGATTAAACCATCAGGCAGACTATTAAAACATTTTTCACCATATACAGTAAAAATCTTAAAGGAAAAAAAGTGATACAGCTCCACATACTATAAATCCAGACCTGGGGTCAATTCATTTCTATCAATTCCAATTCAATTCAGTTGTATTTATCAAGGATCAATTCCAATTAATGCAATTCAATTCAATGTACTGAAAAAAATTATCACTTCTATTCACTAAGTTGGAACATCACCTAATTAATACTGCAAATGGAAGATTACAATAGTAGCACTGCTTAGCAGTATAAATATTAGCAGTTAATATATGCATTACATATAAAACTATATAGATATACCAACTTTGCAAAACCAGCACACAAGCAGCATTTGCAACTAACACCCATAGGACAAACACTGCCTATTAAAAAAAAAATACCACTAATCTTCAGCACAATATTTTAATTATCATATTCTAGTGATTTTTTTTCAAAGTAAGAGCAATAATATTAGATCCTAGAGTTATATATAATAGTATATCACTATTGCATTATACTTGTATTATTATAATTGCATACAAAATGTTTTACTTGCATCTTGTTCCAACTGCATGCCCATATATCTGGTAACAGACAGAGATCAGTACACAATGCACAGACAATGGCTGAGCCATTATTCAAACAAGATGGGAAGACTTATAGGTTGAAAAGTTTATGGCTTCAAAATATAAAATCTCTGCAGGCAGACCAGTTATACATGACGTACATTGTTTAGTTTGGGTAGGTGTTACAACCTGTATTCACTTCAAAATAAGCTCATCACAACCTATAATTTTAAGTGAAAGTAAATTTTACGAGTAACTAAATTGTAACATATTTCGGTGTTTATGTTTATTATTCTGTATAAAATGTACTGTTTTTTTATGGATTGTTCAAATCAGCACTTTGCAATCTTCAATTCAATCTGTTTTAATTTTGAGCAATTGAATTCATATTTAACACAATTTGTATCAATTCCAATTCAGTTCAGAATTGACCCCAGGTCTGACTATGACGTGAGTTTATTCAATCGCACTTTCGCAAGTTATTCGATCTAACCATCAAAGTAAATTCTTCCAATGATTTTAACAAATTCGTTTTTACCAAAAGTGCGCACTCTTTCGTTAAGCCGACTGCGCATATTCCGTAAGCTGAACACACTGTTGTTGACTTTTATAAAATAATGACTGTCCCTACACAATTCACTCTTGTGATACTAGGTTACGTACACACCATATCTCAACAAGTACATTAGGTTTTTAAGAGTATAAATTCCCGTTCCATATTGTTGTGCTTAGGTTTGTGATTTGCTTCCACCCAAATTGGAAATTCCCCTTGACGGGCCTTGTGGGTTACTGTTAAATAAAAGAGATCAGTAAAATATTGAACTGAAAATGAACCTAGCACAATTTATGTAATATATCTTGCAAGTAATCTGGACATAGTACCATATGTAACTATTTAGTGACTAAAACTAAGCTAACAATGTTGTCCAATAGTTGGTCAGACGCGTATATCGCCCGTGTAATCGGAATGACGTCATGGTTGCTTTGGGTTCCATATTCAATATGGTTCCCGTTGTTGTGTTGATATTTTGACAGGCCGTGTAATACTGATCTACTGTCAGTAGTTAATCGTATTTTCATGGGTAAGTTGATAACCGGATAATGTGCGGGTGGTATACATTTGTAATTATTAATTACTGTGGCCGTGGGTGATGTTCTAACATCGGGTTTTCGGTTGTTTACGAGCCTCGCGAAGAGCAGAAGACGTCAACTCCACGGCCCCACGCAGTCAGTCTCTCGCGAACGATAATATTTGGGCTTTCCCTTTGTGTGTCAGTTCCCCTGATGTGACCGACATTCTTCTGATAATAATATATTGGGGTATGTCTATTTTTGGTATTTTGCTGTAATATAACAGTCTCCATTAATCTTGTTTGTTGGGATTTGTATCATGTCAATACAATAGTTGACAATAAATACGTAAGAGTGGTAATCTGTGATTTGTGTAGTTGTCATTTGATTTGTGAAATTGACGTTGTGATTTGGAGTTGAGATTGAGTGTTGAATTGGAGTGGTCCTGAAACTGTTGCTAACGGAAAATCTGAAGGCGACAAGGGAGCATTGAATATTGTTTGTGCTCATGTACGTGTGATATATGTTTCATAATATGACAGCATTTCCATAGAACTTTGTCAATGACAAAGGTAGTGAATAATGAATTTGTGGGGTGTACATTTATTTCTATTCTACATTGTTTTTTAGTTACATATTGGTGTAATGTAAATGTTTCTAATATTTGTGTTTGTAATATTTTCAGCGAAGAGGGTTACATGTAACTCACGACACAAACAGGGTCTCCCAAGAGGCGGGGTACCGGCTCAGGTGGGCACCTTGGGCTTTGGAACTGGGTCTAACTCATAACACTGAAGTATCCAGCCAACGTTTGCAATGTCTGAGGTTCGGCCAGTGCAGAAATGGGCGTGTGAGTATTGCACTTACGAGAACTGGCCAGCTTCGAAGAAGTGCACGCTATGTCGTGCACCTAAGCCACTACAGTACATCTGTGAAGAGGTACCTGCTGATAAGCCAGATATCTACCAGATGGGTTCATTGGCATCACCATCAGAGTCACCGTCATCGTCCAACACCAGTGTGCGTTCCAGCTCAGAACAGTCAAACAAGTGGGCCTGTCAGGTGTGCACATATCTCAACTGGCCAAAGGCAGCACGATGTACGCAGTGTCTGATGCCACGCTCCCCACCAGTCAAGGTTGTCGCTCGTACCACATCAGCTGGACATGATCGTATGCAGCCACTTAGCATCAACGTCAGCATCGGGGGCTCACTGCTCGGCTCGGCTGGGGCACAGCATTCTTCTCCACGGACTTCACCAAATTCACCAGAGGCAGCAAAGGCATTGAACAATGATAAAAATAAAATCGCAGCATCAGTATCATCAGCCAAAGTCGCCAAGTGGAGTTGTAGAGTGTGCACGTATGAGAACTGGCCACGTTCGCTCAAGTGCGTTCTTTGTGGCGTTCCCCGGGGCAAGAGTTACACGTCATTGAGTTCTGCGTCAGACACTGGCAATGCAGCAATGCAGGATCCAATGGATGATAACAAGTTATGCAGCAGTGCCTCTAAGAGGCAGTCACCATCATCGTCCATGCATCGCATCGACAATATCAATAAAATTGAACAGTTAGGTGGCGCCACTGCCTCAGCGAACATTTACGACCAGCAGGAATGGTACGGAGACAGCAATAAGAATGAGGAAAACCGCATCCGACGAATCCGGACACGGTTAAAAGAATGTGATTGGCTGTGGTTGAATGCGTGTCAGGGGGTGATAGAGGGGGACACGAATGCTGTCGAGGCGTACCTGATGGCAAACGGTGACCCAGCTCGTCAACTCACATCAGATGATTGTACATTATTAAACAGACCAAGTGCTTTCGAAGTTGGCTACACACTCGTGCATCTGGCGATCCGCTTCCAGCGTGAGGACATGCTCACAGCTCTCCTCACCTCTACCGATGTCGTCGCCACCGTCAAGAAGCGTGTGCCGTCACATGTAGCACCAGATGTTGCCAGCGACATCCTGCGTGGCGTGGCATCGACACTGCGACAACGCAAGGGCGACTTCCGATGTTACTTCCTTACAGAGATGGCCACGTTTGCTCTCCCAGCAGGTAGGTTGCTATGGTGATAACATTACACTCGGGGTTTTAAATAACATCTTCTAGGTTGGTGTGGCTTGAGAAAGCACGGTTTATGGCACATAGTGATTGATAGGATATAATGTACTGTCTTGCTTATTAAATATATTAAATTATTTAGTTATAGAACTTCTTTAAGTTTAAGCAAATCAGACAGAGCTCTGCAACATAAACTGCACAAACTGTAGGGGATAAAACATATTAATAATATGTGATGTCAGGGTTAGAATTTGGCCTAAAATTAGTGGGGGCCAGTCGGACCCCCAATTTCCAGAATCTAGGGGTCTGCCACCAAAACCAAATTTGCTTGACTTGTATATATATTTATGTTTTGCTGCCTCCTGTTTAAAAATGTGTCCCCACCTGGCATACATATGTACAGGAGTATTACTATTAGACATTTAAAATTATATCCTTGATCGAAAAACCAATAAAATTAAAAGCTATTTGGCCAACCTCATGGACATGAGCAAACAGGGATGAAAATAGAATTTTTCAATTTCCAACTGAAAATTTGCCGTGAACTTCTGAAGTCCTTGCATTTTGAGAATCTTAAAATGTTATTTATCCTCAGCTTTATGCTAAAAACAGTATTACAAGTCTCAAGAATACTGAGAAAACCATATCTGGCTTTCAGTGACAATAATCATTGACATTGTCAGAACTTCACAGTTATATATTTTGTTTATCAATCAGTCACAGTATGATCATAAGTTACAAACATTAAATAATAAACATGTAGGAAGAATGTTGGTCTGCAAACATTTCATGAGGACTGAGTAGATGTAGGTATTCTAAAAGCCAATCACAAGCCAAGGACAAGTTGTATAATTTTATTGTTGTAATGCAACCTTCTTGCCCTAGCCTTGTTCTCAGTTCATTTCTTCCAATTCGTAACATGCTCTACCAATGCTAGTATTTGCTACACAATCATCCGTGCAGTTATTGTTATTTCCACTGTGTTTTCATATAATCAGTCAACTTTTGAATCACCTTTTTTCCTGTTTTCCCCAATGAAATCAATAGCTTTGTGAATAACACATTCAGAAAGTCGTCATGTGCTCGGCTATCTGCCAAAATATATAATATCGTGAACTCTGATTGGGGTTTCCATTGTCAGTCAGCCATTCAAAATCTGTTTTACATCATGTACATGTTTCTTTCTCATTGTCAAGCGGCATTGGATGACCGAATTAACTGTTGACCAATCAAGTTTATGCTTTCTCAGCTCTCGTTAACTTTTAATGCAGCTCACAGATGGGTTTGTTTACCTTATGAAATCCAGCAAACTTTTGACTCTCATAAAATATGAAGACCTCACTGATACTGCCTCTTACTATTTTAGTGGGACTCGTAAAATCAGCTAATGCAACTGTGTCGTGCCTTCGAGATGCACCGATATCGTAGTTTTTGCCAAATGTTAGCCAGACCCACAGATTCAGATTTAGTGGGGTTCCGGCAGTGAATCTAGGGACCTGCAGGCCCACGAACCCTCGCTAAATTCGAACCCTGGATGTATTAACTTTAACATCTTACCAAGAGTGAAAACAAACAGGCAAATAACTATTTTATAAGCAGGTGTCTCTTTAATTAGTAGCCAAAATTTGTCATGTGTAAACAAACAAACAAACACAGACATCATTTTATAATGGCCCCTTGAAATAATGTTTACCATATTTAGTCATACATATAATAATTAATGTACCTATGTTCTAGTAATCCTTTTATTTGTTTTTAGTAATGTTTTTAATAATCTGATGTATTTTTGAATGAGTTGCATGCTTATAAATGACTGGGTTGGCTTGTTCCAGTACGTGTACTGACATAGCAAGTTATCTCAGAAAGGGTTGGCTTGTTCCAGTACTGGCACAGCAAGTTATCTCAGAAAGGGTTGGCTTGTTCCAGTACTGACATAGCAAGTTATCTCAGAGAGGGTTGGCTTGTTCCAGTACATGTACTGACATAGCAAGTTATCTCAAAAAGGGTTGGCTTGTTCCAGTACTGATATAGCAAGTTATCTCAGAAAGGGTTGGCTTGTTCCAGTACATGTACTGACATAGCAAGTTATCTCAGAAAGGGTTGGCTTGTTCCAGTACTGACATAGCAAGTTAAGAAGTTAGCAACGTTATGTACTTGTTGCAATGGTTCATATATCGTTCAGAAGCCTACAAGTTGTTAATCAGTCTGGTAGGTCTGTAGCCCTGTCTTACATTGGTGATAAATGTATTACATAATGATAACATTAAGATCTTGCCATTGGGGATACATGGTGCACCAAACACATTCCTGAAGAAGCTATTACGATGTGTCAGTCAATAATTAAGCTCCCCAGGCCTTTCCATGCAAAACGTCATAAGTCCAATTTTTCCATGATGATATTGGCAACAGCCGTTGTTTTCCAGCCCTACCGACCTCGCACACTCACTGCTAGCCAATCAGCGATCACAGACTTTCTAATTAGCATATTTCTACTATAAATTACATCAGCTTTACTACACATTCATTCATGCCATCGCAGCAAATAATCAGCAGGTTTCCAAAATAGTGTTCGCGGGAGCGTTTTGAAAAGTTTTTGTCATCATCCTTATGCACAAAATATCGCAGTATATAATGCTGATACACACATCTGAGATACATTGAATTGACATATTTACATAATCAATACATGTTATATCATTTATTATCGATGACACTTCGGAAATACTAAGAAAACAAACTTTGAATCAAAATGTGATATGTGTGAATATTGGCTGTTGCCCAATTATCGCTCATCGAGTGTGCTGCCATCCCTGCCAATATCAGTGTCAGTGAGGAAAGCTAGACTCAGGGCGTGTGTACTCACACGTAGCATACATGCGTGATGTGGTTGTGGTGTTAAAATGTTTGCATGAGCAACATTAATTATGTAGTTATGACATTTATATAACTTGTATTCCTCATGATTGATAACGTTTATGTGCTACATGCCTTGCAAGTCCATGGTCATTATTATCATTGACAATAGTCATGATTACCTGTTCTTGTGTTCTTCATAATGGATTTGATAAGGCATTATGAAATCTTGATGTTTGGTGAAAATTAGTAATATTTTTGGAATGAACAGGTCTGCCATGGGTGAAGTGTAAAGTGCTTTGAGCAGCCCCAAGGACAGGATACCGTGCTATATATATACGAACATACCTTTTAATATCATAACATATTACCATAAAATATAACTAACCCTACCACAGTTATAATTGATTACCCATTACAAGTGGCTATTAATATTAAGTTAATACTTGATTGGATGTGTTTGTGATTGAAATACTTCGTGTTTACTCGTGAGACTGTCTGTGACATAGCAAGGATTTCCCAATTATGTGAAGTGGTAATTCTAAGTTTTAACTATTTGCACATAACCACATTATTCAGCTTGTGGCCTAATGCCAGTTATTTACACTTCATCAATGTACTCTTTATGATTATGGTGTAATTTAGGAAATGTATTACTACATGAATGCTAGTAATTACTGTCACCATCAGATTATTTAAAACAGTTGTTTTCTATGTGAGCTTGTTGTCATTTCCGAGTGTCATCACATATAAAGACTGAGTCCATGACAGCCTACCCATTTGTTGTCATGGCCGAGTGTCATCACATATAAAGACTGAGTCCATGACAGCCTACCCATTTGTTGTCATGGCCGAGTGTCACCACATATAAAGACTGAGTCCATGACAGCCTACCCATTTGTTGTCATGGCCGAGTGTCATCACATATAAAGACTGAGTCCATGACAGCCTACCCATTTGTTGTCATTTCCGAGTGTCATCACATATAAAGACTGAGTCCATGACAGCCTACCCATTTGTTGTCATGGCCGAGTGTCATCACATATAAAGACTGAGTCCATGACAGCCTACCCATTTGTTGTCATGGCCGAGTGTCATCACATATAAAGACTGAGTCCATGACAGCCTACCCATTTGTTGTCATGGCCGAGTGTCATCACATATAAAGACTGAGTCCATGACAGCCTACCCATTTGCCTCATGTGTCTTACTTCCCCATACATTACGCCAGGTAGAAGGGGCCTACAGCATTTAGTGTCTCTTACAAAAGATGCACCCTTCCAACTTCCTTCCCATATCATATGTCAGTTGCTAAGCAAGTTGGCCACTGAACCATCATACCATACCTGTTTAGTCAGTCATACACTCTGAGTTTGTTCAAAGTGTTTTATTTGTCACAGTTCATGTAATCATTCTGTTGGGGTCAAGGTGTGAGGGGTGATTAACCTGGTTTAACAAAAATAAACCCTGTTTTACAAAAATAAACCCTAACTACAAACAATAAATTCTGTTTAACTCAAAATAAACCATGTTTACCTGAAATAAACCCTGATTTACTCAAAATAATCCATGTTTAACTCAAATAAACCCTGTTTTACTCAAAATAAATGCAAACACAGGAAACTTGAAGGTGTTTGTTGACTGTGTACATGATTAGAGTAGAGGTCTAATGTAATGTATGTCAAGTTAGGTCGACCTGAGCCTGTTATTGGAATATTTAGTTGGCCATGTTCACCTGTGATTGAACCAATGTGTGATTGCCTCTTGGCCTGCCCCAGGCTGCCTTGTGTTTCTCTGGCAGTGGTCCCCAGTAATATGTTTGTGGGTCACGCCTGTTATGAGTCTACCTGAAACTACACACTTGAATGTGGACAGGTGTGCAGCCATGTGTGCCTTAACACAATTTTAATAGTACTATATGTTCAACGTACCTTATTACTTGTATGTGTTTGAAACTCAATATGGACACAGACAAGTTGTTTTTGGCATTATTTAATTATATAACAAATCAATAAAATATTTGTTGTATTGTCCTATAAGCCGAGAGTAGTGAATTGATGAAAGTGAAAGCAATCCCAGCCAGGCACAGATAGTTAGTTTAGGTCAAGCCCTCAACAACACACACTTGAGAGTGAGAAGTATTCAACACTTCAGCATGAAAGCTAATTGCTAAAAAAAACATTCATGTGCCACTGGAGTCTTACTCATTGCTGCAATTGAGGCATTGCACACTGAAAGAAGCTTCAATTCACATTTAGTTGAAGTTTGTCTACGTCAGTGTGACTCATGGCCATTTGTGTGTTCATGTCATGTTGTAACTTGGCACCCACCCAGGACCCATATTCTCAAAGAAGTTATGGAAGTTGACTTATAAATATTGTTGAAAACATCAGCTGCGAAGTAAATTGTGTTTGAAGAAGGATTTTTCTTAGTAACTACTTCATAACTTATTTACAACAATATTGCCTCATTCCATTGATAAACTTGTTTATTATTGCATATATTAAAACATGATGAATGTGAGCTGTTATTCATTAAATAAATGAATCATAATGCTCCAACTTATATAACAACATATTTTAAACATCTAATATTAAGAGGTAGTCTGCTGTTTTAAGACTTAGTATTGTGGTATTTTGGTGTTTACTACTGTTATTAGTAGTGTTATTTGATCCCAGATCACCTGCCAGATGTTATTGTTTCACCAATATATATTATCATGTGAGTAAGATAAAGACCCAGTGAGCCAGGCAGTTTAACCTGGCAGCTCTGTTTAGCACCAGTCTTGCCCAAGTTATCACAGTTCTATGTATAGCAGCAAGCCTTTACAAACATCATGGGATGTCAATACAGGGCTTACTGAGTGCTGCAGAACCTATGTCAGACTGTCAGGCTCAGTATAAATAGTGGAGCTCCAGTGCCTTGCGAACATATGAGTGTGCCCAACATCTTACCTTAGTGGCTTGGCATTCTGCCTGTTGACAGCCACACATAATTACCACTGCTGCTGGCACTACTTGCCACACATAACCTTCACAGCTGTCAGTCATTGGCAACTTTATCCAGTTATAAAGTCTACCACATTCTTATTACATAACATGTTGTGTTACCCGTGTAATTGTCCCAAGAGTTCATTGCAAATCTTAGATAATGTTTTTGTTGTTTTGAAACCTAGTACTCAATTTGTTTCAATCTGATTATTTGGGCTCATTCAATGCAATTGTCAATAATACTGCATGCTCTGATCAAGAAATTGTCACTAGTTTATTCATTTTCTTATGTTATCATGGAATTGTTCACTATTAACATTTGGTTATTGTAAAAGTAATAGTTTTAAGACAGCATTAGAAACATGTTGATGCCTTCATGGTGATGAAATATGCTTCTTATCTGTGTTTCTTAATAAAATTGGCACAAACTACAAAAGGAAAAGCCATCTATGCTTAAATAGCTTTGTCTTTATAAACTCTACATTTTCTGCTTGAGCAAGCATTATAAAATGTGTTGAGTTATTTGAGCCAACAGTAGGTGGATTAAATATGGGGCTGAATTACTGGCAGTAACCTGCTCTAATTAGAAACTAGGCTTTTGAAATAACCCCTAAGAATATGCGAATCATATGCCTATATAGAACTGTAAAAAGCCACACCTATTTGCTTTATTATCCAACTTCCGTATGTTTATGTATGAGTGAACAACACAGTATCATGTTCGTGTCAAACAGGAAAACGAAAATATCCACAACCTTCTTTGTACTGATGGGCTAGTGCAAATGGCCAACTCTGCATACCAGTACTTTAAATTCTTCAAAAATAATTTGCGATTGTAGTTGACAAAATGACATGTTTAACCACGACCCAGAATTGCTGGAAGTTTGGACATAATTACTCTGACCTCGTAGAAAAATTCTTGTGCAAAGTATTAAAAAGGTTAACCCAAACTGACATGGCCAAACCATTTTAAATATAATTCTACTAATAGTTATCTCAGTATGTTTATAAGTATAAGTATACATTTAACTTGTGTTATGTGTCATTGTAAAGTTGTAAGGCAAACCATCATGATATTAGTTAAATATTGCATAAAGACTTGTTTCTTGCAGCGCCAACTGGTACTACCAGAAGGCATTGACCCCCTATATCTCCAGTGTAGTTATTTTAATTTACAGCAGCCTCATATTACCTTACATCTACATCAACATCTGGTGAAATACACACAAATATTTGTTGTTTAGACCAGTGTTGCCACTTAGCTATGGCTTACACAACTGGGAATGATACGTATGGGTGTGTTTTTCATTCAATAAGCTATTTTTTAATGATGTATACTATTTACAGTCTCATACAATGTATGTATCATCTGTGTTGGTACTATGAAATATTGTGTTAATTTAAATTGCACTAAAAATTCAAAATGATTTATGACATAAACAAATAATTGGTTGATGGGTCAACAGCCAAAAATAACTTGCCTTAGATGTAGGCAACGAAATCCCTAGCCATGTATTTTACTGGTTGATGCAGCAATTAACACAGTTCAATGCTATATTTGTTCAGGTGGTGTGATATAAAATAGCAGCACTGGCTTTAGAGGATGAATGACAAGCACCTAAGACTGTCTTGCTATCTTATCTCTCTGCCAAATTTCCAAATGTACTCTTTTATGCATAAAAGTACAAATCTATTGTACATTCCACCCTCCATACAATCAATGTAATCTACATAATGTATCAGCTATTGCTTACTCCTGCTGTGTATGAGATGATGTTGATAGCCCAGTAGAGGCCACCCATACACTGTGTCCTACTGCTTACTCCTGCTGTGTATGAGATGATGTTGATAGCCCAGTAGAGGCCACCCATACACTGTGTCCTATTGCTTACTCCTGCTGTGTATGAGATGATGTTGATAGCCCAGTAGAGGCCACCCATACACTGTGTCCTATTGCTTACTCCTGCTGTGTATGAGATGATGTTGATAGCCCAGTAGAGGCCACCCATACACTGTGTCCTATTGATTTCTGGTTGAATTGATTTCCATAATAATTCATATGCACCATTACATTGCAGCAAAATGCCAGCATTACGTGTAAACAGTTAATGTCTTTATAAAATACTGATTAGAAGAGTCCTGTCTTTTGATATGATATGTATTTAACAAAGAATGTTTAATTGCTTTTATATACTGATATCATAGAGTGGTCAGAGGGTTCATGGATGAAGTAAGCCTGAACTGACAAGTGTAACAAGTGACAAATGACTAACAGACGTGTTAAGTCTGTTTCCACCAGTATTAATTTTTTCTATGTAACACTGTTTTAAAGAGTATGTACAATGCTTTTAATTGGATATCTCGAAACAACATTGTGACACTGAATTTGTTTGTATTTATAACATCTCGGTTGGTTAATAATAATATCTACACAAGGCGTGATACTCTCATCATCTTTCTTCTCTTAATATCGTAGAAAATACACAATTTGGCATTGAAATAAAACACTAGTTTTATGACTCTACTGCAATCAAAGACAGACCAGTATCTTCACATTTGAAGGTGAAATATAAAATTGTTGTTTACATCATGGTAAATACACTATATACAGCAAAACAGAAACAAAATTAAATATAACATTGATTATTTAATAAAAATCATTGTACAATCTTAAACTTTGATTACATCAGTTCACTGTCTGTGCTGTCACAGTTTGATTAGGGGAAGGCAGTGTTGGTTGAGCCATTTTTCATTCTTTTTGATATGAATTGCACAATCATATTCATAAGACAACATTGTTTTTACTCACAGAAAATATGATTATTTGTAGAACATTTTATACAAAGATAACATAACAGGCATGCATAGATAATTATATGTAGCTGATTCAAATAGGCTTCTTAAGCTGGCTCAACTAACACTTGGTGTGGAGGAAGTTGAGCCACAGTGTAGCGTAAGTTAGGTAATTGTTTTATTTGTATAATTTACGTTGGCCTTGTACTAAAATTTCATAACAACTCAGCCAACCCATCTACCCAATGGGTACAATACGTCTCTGACAAGTCTACACGCTTAATTAATAAGTCGACACACATCATTAATATAGATTTAAATGCCAATTGCCAACTACCTGCTAATTTATTGCTTTGTAACTAGCTATCCGATGTACCAAATTGCTCAGAAAATGAATTCCCTGATGTATTTTGGGGTAAAGAACACTTCAATCTTCATTCTTTTCTTCCTGGCTCAACTAGCCCTCCCTTGGGCCTTGAGTGGCCCAACTAGCCTCATTTCGAAAATTAAGCTTGTTTAATTAACTTCTCATTAATGCGCAAAGTGATGTTAATAACCTTCTTCCCTGTGCAGAGTTAAACCATTTGTAAGTGCACAAACTATAAAGTATGGTAACATACATCGATAGTTTACACATCAGCAGACACTAATCACAATCACCAAAAGTTTTGAAAAAGATAAAAAACATACTTTAGACTCACATTTTCTGACCGTTGTGACAATTGTACATCAATTATGTTCTAATAACGTGTTCAATCACTGGGTGGTACCATGTAACTGTCACTGATGTAGTTTCCTGGGAAACATGGGTGGCTCAATTAACCCAGTGGCTCCACTAACGCTGCATTCCCCTACATCAGTTCACTGTCTGTACTGTCACAGTTTGATTATATCAGTTCAGTGTCTGCGCTGTCACAGTTTGATCACATCAGTTCAGTGTCTGTGCTGTCACAGTTTGATTACATTGGTTCACTGTCTGTTGTGTCGCAGTTTGATTACATCAGTTCACTGTCTGTGCTGTCGCAGTTTGATTACATCAGTTCACTGTCTGAGCTGTCAAAGTTTGATTGCATCAGTTCACTGTCTGTGCTGTCACAGTTTGATTACATCGGTTCACTGTCTGTCCTGTCGCAGTTTAATTGTATCGGTTCACTGTCTGTGCTGTCGCAGTTTGATTGCATCGGTTCACTGTCTGTGCTGTCGCAGTTTGATTGTATCGGTTCATTGTCTGTGCTGTCACAGTTTGATAGTTTGATTACATCAGTTCACTGTCTGTGCTGTCACAGTTTGATTGCATCAATTCACTGTCTGTGCTGTCGCAGTTTTATTGCATTGGTTCATTGTCTGTCCTGTCACAGTTTGATAGTTTGATTACATCGGCTCACTGTCTGTGCTGTCACATTTTGATTGCATCGGTTCACTGTCTGTGCTGTCGCAGTTTGATTGCATTGGTTCACTGTCTGTGCTGTCACAGTTTTACTGCATCGGTTCACTGTCTGTGCTGTAAAAGTTTGATTACATCAGTTCACTGTGCTGCCACAGTTTGATTGCATCGGTTCACTGTCTGTGCTGTCACAGTTTGATTGCATCGGTTCACTATCTCTGCTGTCACAGTTTGATTGCATCGGTTCACTGTCTGTGCTGTCGCAGTTTGATCACATCGGTTCACTGTCTGTGCTGCCACAGTTTGATTGCATCGGTTCACTGTCTGTGCTGTAAAAGTTTGATTACATCAGTTCACTGTGCTGCCACAGTTTGATTGCATCGGTTCACTGTCTGTGCTGTCGCAGTTTGATTACATCGGTTCACTATCTCTGCTGTCACAGTTTGATTGCATCAGTTCACTGTCTGTGCTGTCGCAGTTTGATCACATCGGTTCACTGTCTGTGCTGCCACAGTTTTACTGCATCGGTTCACTGTCTGTGCTGTCAAAGTTTGATTACATCAGTTCACTGTGCTGCCACAGTTTGATTGCATCGGTTCACTGTCTGTGCTGTCACAGTTTGATTGCATCGGTTCACTGTGCTGTCACAGTTTGATTGCATCGGTTCACTGTCTGTGCTGTCGCAGTTTGATTACATCAGTTCACTGTCTGTACTGTTGCAGTTTGATTGCATCAGTTCATTGTCTGTGCTGTCGCAGTTTGATTACATCGATTCACTGTCAGTGCTGTCACAGTTTGATTACATCTGTTCACTCTCTGTGTTGTAGCAGTTTGATTACATCTGTTCACTGTCTGTGCTGTCATAGACTAGGCTAACGCTGCCGATCGCCAATTGCGCCATAGGCGAAACAGTTTCCCATTTGGCGAAAGGAAAACAAAACTCTTCGCCAATTTGGTGAAACGCATTTACAAAAAAGGAAATGGGCGGGGACAAGAAACTAGTTTCTTTTTTAACGAGGCCATAACACATTTTTTATGTCATGTTTTGCATTTTGACGTTTTGTCATCTTAGTGTCTGCTAAAAAAAATGGCTAAACAAAATCTCATTTGGCTAAAGAAAATTGGAACCTTTAGCCAAATTGGCTAAACAGATTTTAGGCCCAGCGCTAGCATAGATAGTTTGATTACATCAGTTCACTCTCTGTGCTGTCACAGTTTGATTACATCTGTTCACTGTCTGTGCTGTCATAGTTTGATTACATCAGTTCACTCTCTGTGCTGTCACAGTTTGATTACATCTGTTCGCTCTCTGTGCTGTCATAGTTTGATTACATCAGTTCTCTCTCTGTGCTGTCACAGTTTGATTACATCTGTTCGCTGTCTGTGCTGTCATAGTTTGATTACATCAGTTCACTCTCTGTGCTGTCACAGTTTGATTACATCTGTTCGCTGTCTGTGCTGTCATAGTTTGATTACATCAGTTCACTCTCTGTGCTGTCACAGTTTGATTACATCAGTTCACTGCCATTACTCAATGTGCATGTTTTGTTCCAGACATTGATGACTTGCCAATCCCCATCAAGAAGGACTTGTTTGATGAACTGTTGGACAAAGATGTGCAGAAAGGTTAGTGTGATTATCATGGATTTTCTTTCATGTTACATGTGCATTTGGCCTGCTAATATGTTTGGAATCTAGACTGTTAGATATCTGGCAGACTTGAGGTATGTAGCCTGATCTTCCTCTGCTGTCTCTTTAGACTGCAATTATTCCAGGAGTCAAAGTAAACTTGCCTTGTAACTTGTAGGAATTAGTGGGTTTTCCTCAACTCTGCTTTGTGGTATGTTAACTGAGTGCTCTGTTAATTACACTAGTTAGCTGGATTAGTGTTGACAGTTTCCACGAAGACCTTGTCATGATATGTACAGTTGCTAAAGCCATGCAGCTTTCTGACAAACAACAATACATTGAATCAAAAGTCACTGTGGGTCCAGTGGATTTAGCTCAAATCACAGCTGTTTTCCAGCAAGTGGTCAAATTGTCCTCCAGGTGGTAATAGTGGTACAGCTGGCACCTATTTCGGGCATCTATTTCGGGGCATTAAAGCATCTATTTCGGGGCACTAAGGCATCTGTTTTGGGGTACTAAGGCATCTATTTCGGAGCACTGAGGCATCTATTTTGGGGCACTAGGGCACCTCAGAAAGGTAGCAGTTAGTGGGAAAGTACAAACAAAGATAGAGAGAGTACATTGACAGACAATATGACATTTTGTTGTTTTCAGGTGGAACCAACCAATTAATTTTGAAAGTTTACGCATTCAATTTCTTATGCACATTTATTTATTTTTATTTATTTATGGCAGGTTGTGTTTGAATATGATTAATGTATGTTTAAACACGATTATACCCTTTGGGCACTTTTACACTGCATACATATTTCTATTTTGGATGACAGCCATTTTGTGTAACACAGCATAGCATGTAATGATAGCCCTGTATAAAGAATACTCCTAGAGTTTAAATGCATGGTCAGTGTGTGGTCAGTGAGCAGTCAGTGTGTGGTCAGTGAACGGTCAGTGTTGTTTGTTGACAGAGCTAGAGAGTGAGGAGCCGATCATCAACTGGAGTGCAGAGATTACTGAGCGCCTGGGCAGTCGCCTGTATGCGCTGTGGAACCGCACGGCCGGAGACTGTCTGCTCGACTCCGTGCTCCAGGCCTCATGGGGCATCTTTGACAGTGACAACACCCTGCGAAGGGCGCTTGCAGACAGTCTCAGTGAGGGTGCCACTGCGTAAGTGTAGGCAGTAGTTAGCACAAAACATGCATGTATTTAGTTACACATTCGCATCTTTTATTATTATGGTTTAATATGGTTTAATAATTTTTTTTAGTGTACTTATATAAAATGGTACATTAGTGATTTGCATCCCACTTAGATCGTCCGAGATGGTGGGGGAGTAACACAAATACTTGGATAAGGCTGTTGGTTGCATCCAGTTACTTGTGCTACTTCGCCAGACAGTGACAACACGGATGCACATCACAAAGCTAACATTTTATATTTATTTTGCACATCTAATGATTTTAACAAATTCGAAGTTGGGGACTATGTTCTTTATTGTTGCAGTCAGTTATCATTCAGTTTTAAAACAATACAAATGTCATTTTGTATGCAATTACCACATCATGACATTGACAGGCAATAAATAACTAGTTCCATCTGAATCAGATACGTCCGATTTCATATTCATAGCTACACCCCTGTATTGGATAGAGCATGTCATGTGTGTGTGTGTGCGTCCGTGCATGCATGTGTGCGTGCATCTGTGCATGTGTGTGGGGGTGCGTGCATGTGTGTGTGTAATAAATTGTTTTAATTGAACACCCTTAAGTGTCTGGCATTTATATGTAATGTTAATAATACTACTAATATTATCATAATAATGTAATGCAGTTGCATAAGCTGCAATATGTCTGTTAGTGTATTTGCAAATTAGAAGAATTGCTCCAAGAACATCCCTGAAATATCACTGTAGAAAATGTACAATCCTTGGTCTGTAAACTTAACGAAGATTGTCACAGCAAATGTCTGCCTGTGTATTGTTTAGTATTCTTGCTACTTTGCAGGTTTTATTCTCGCTGGAAGGAGACAGAAACATTGCAGGCACAATCACTTCACTTCACACTCGATGAGAACCAGTGGTCACGGGACTGGGCAGTGCTACTGAGTCTAGCCAGCCAGCCAGGTGGGTGGTCTGTGGTCACTTGGTCATCCAATGTGGTCTGTGATCAGTTTGGTCATCCAGTGTAGTCTGTGGTCACTTGGTCATCCAGTGTGATCTGTGGTCAGTTTGGTCATTCAGTGTTGTCTGTGGTCACTTGGTCATCCAGTGTGGTATGTGGTCATCCAGTGTTATCTTTCTGCTCTTCTGTTGATGTCACTATAGTCTGTAATGGTAAATAGTAACACTTTACTTTAGACTTGGTCCCCAAGCACTTGTGATGACAGTCAAATTTAAACATATTTTACTACAAGTGAATATAAACTTGAATACATAATATATCTACCTATTCTGTTATTATTGGTGCCTCAGTACTGAGTACTGTCAGTGTTTGTAGGTGCATCGCTAGAACAGATCCACATTTTTGCGTTGGCCCACATTCTCCGCCGCCCAATCATTGTGTACGGCATCAAGTTTGTGAAGAGCTTCCGAGGGGAGAACATCGGGCTGGCAAGGTTCCAAGGTGAGGTGTCATTTCTCAGAATGACTGAGGGCTCACATGTTAACCATCGCGCAGTTCTATGAAATCGGGGTAACCTAGACTACAAGTGACATACTAAAGATCATATAAAAATATTCCAGAAATTGTTATATATGATAACAAACAGTTGTATCAGTAGTTTGGAATGCATTAATAAATAATGTTATTGGCTACTATTCAATAAAAGCTAATTATATTAGTGGCAAAGAAATCCCAAGCGATTTGTCATTTCGCTTGGCAGTGTTGGCAGAACATCTGCGTATGTTAAAAGCTTATACGTATGGGCAAAAAAACAATGAATTTGGGTGTGACATCAGTTTCATTATTTGAAACACTATTAAAACACTGCAACATGTATAGATTTTAAATAATAGCTAACGTAGATCGAGAGGTACTTTGTGCACTGTGCTATGACACAATTACAAAGGGCAGGCCAATGCAAAGGTGACACCGCTCTACTCAAAAGTTAGATCGACAGAGTTGTTAAAAATTGCATATATCAAGATATTTCAGCAGTAAAATCATATGGTGTCCACATATTTCCCCACGTGTTCCTAATCCTATAGATATTCCTAATCAAACCACTGAGTAATGTTAAGATAAAGTAGGTCGCTGGTCCAACTTCCAAGCTAGGCTAGGGCTAGACTAGACTAGACGACTGTGTCTACTACAGCCTGCAACTTGTACAAACTAAACATGGAATTTAAAAACACTGATAAATAAATGCGCCTGGTACTACCAAAACAACACTATTGTAAATACATTTACATTTATGTTATTTTTAAGGTTTTTGATCCCAAGCATTTGTTTACTGTGGTATCGTGGTTTTGGCCAATAAATCAGACCTGGTTTGACAGATCTCGCTGTCGCTAATAACTTTGTTTTTGTGACTGACAGCATCGTTGACTCGTACATATACGGAATGACTTGAACCGATAAGTTTATGTCAATTGCACCATCAGAATCGCCGTCGCTTGACATTTTGCATGATCTAAATCATGCTAAAGTTAAGTGCCTATGAACCGGCGTAGGCAAAGTTGGTTTGTTTGGCCAAAATGATCTCACGCGGCCTGACATCTTCCGGCAAAAATCCAACCTTTGCATATGATCTTTAAGGTAGCTGGGGCGGCTAGCGTGTCAGTTGATTTTTTTCATTTATTTTCTTCATAGCATGCTAGGAAATATTGAACTGAACGTCGACACCACAAATAATCACCCGGCACTAATGTCATATTTCCTTTTGGAAATTCCCCTGATTTCTTAGAAACGCTGACAGTGTTTTCATAGTAACGACCATGAGCGCTAATCGTCACATTTCAAGCATGATACACGTATCTGTCGACATTTCTGTTATCACTAACAATCAGGAAATATTACCTAATTCAGTTTTTTTTACTACAACACTTACAATGCTGCAATTTGGCATATGAATGCATCTTACATGGTGGCAACTTTACGGTTTGGAATCACGATTGGTGAATGGTTTGTGTCAAAAATACACTACCACTTTAGGCTGTCATTCAACTTTTGCTTAATTCATTCATGGTGGTGTAGCAGACGTAAGTGTTTATATTAACCAAAATCTATCTTAAAGTTATCATGACAGTCATACTTATATGTATGTCACATACTTTGTGGATTTTCTCAAAACGATAGAATTTCACATTTTGTTGCTGTTTTTTAACATTTACAAAAATGTTTTAAACATTTTTTAACATAACCAAATAAATGAAAAACTCCAAATTTTATTAATCTGGAATATTATAAATTATAGTATTTCAACTACAATCTGTGATGAAATGGTTAATTTATCTTAAAAATTTCTACTGAAACTACTAAATTCAAGACAAACATATAATAGCCACCTAAGCTACCTCAAGGGAGGTCGGCATGCACAAAGCCAATGCAAAGTCTCAAACAAACGTGTTATTTTGCCGGAAAGAGGATTAGTTTAGTAAAAAAAGGCCAAAATATGTCGTAAGTTGAATTTGGACGCAAATAGCATGGCCATATCCTATTGGCAAGTATAGTTATATATTTTCATTTGGCAAATGAACATTGCCAGAATACCACACTCATGACAGGGTTATCTAACAGTATGGCACGGCCCATGAAATTAAGATTTGTGTTCAACAAGGCTTTCTTAGTAAACCACTGGTGTGATATTCTTAATTGTAGCTAGCATGTCATAGTGGATACTAGATTGGTCACATTTTTCATTTAGCACTGTGACAGTTGCCTGATTTTTTATTCTTTTCCACTCACCAGGTGTCTACTTGCCGTTGTTATGGGAACAGAGTTTCTGCTGGCGAACGCCACTTGCTCTGGGCTACACCAGGGGGCACTTCTCGGCACTCATCTCCATGGAAGCAGACACAGAGGATGAGAACGTTGGTGCCGGGGCGAACAGTGACAACAACGATGGTTGTGGTGACCACCAGAGGGCATACCTGCCACTGACCGACAGCGAGGGAAAGCTTTTACCGATTCATTTCCTGCCTGCCTCTGAGGTATTTATGTTCGATAGGCTTCGTAATAATTAGTTCAAAAACAAAATTATTTTATACAGCTAAAGGAAAACTTTCCTCTGTAAAGCAAAGCATTGGGTTTTAGATATTGAATTGTGATTGTGAAGGTGTTTTTTGTAGAACCACTGTATTGTGAACTGATAGCTAACATTGTAAGTTAGGCCTCATTTCTCAAACCCAAAATTATAACGTTTTAATGTGTTAAAATAACAATATGTAAAATTAATAATATTGATGCTTGTCTTGGTAAATTGTGAATTATACCTCTGGACTGCCAGTTGTTTTGGTTAGATGAAAATTACAATTGCATTTCAAACTGCTACAATGACGTTAAACTGAAAACTGAAGTTGTCCTTACACATTGTTTGTGGTTTCCTGCTTTTGTAGTTTGGCCGCGAGGAAGGTCTCTTCCACATGTGGATGGACTGTCACATGACTGATGGTGGCCTCCTGGTAGCAGAACAACAACTTACTACGCGGCCAGAGCTTGTCCGACAGATGGTGGATGAATGGCTTGACCGCTACCGACAACTAGCACAGGTGATCCAGTCGACCGCTTGCACAGCACCACCTGGTGGCTGCCACCAGAACCTCTCGAGTGACGATGAGACGGACGATGAGTGATGACCATGTTGGCTGTAGTGAAATTTTAAATTATACATTTGTGTGATATGAACGCATTTTCTTGGAGACGTCTTCCCTAGACTATGTCTTGTAGATAACTGACACTGACTAGTGGATGTGTTTGTACAACGTTGTGGCTCTTGAAGTGTCATTAATAATTGAATATGAAGCTTATCAAATATAAATGATAAATAAATGTGTGTGCACATGTGTGCAATGGAGAATTTATTGTGTCATAGCTGTACATAGTGGGCTCTAACGCTAAAACCTTCCAAACACATTGTGGGCTGACTGTGAGGCTCTAACGCTAAAACCTTCCAAACACATTGTGGGCTGACTGTGAGGCTCTAACGCTAAAACCTTCCAAACACATTGTGGGCTGACTGTGAGGCTCTAACGCTAAAACCTTCCAAACACATTGTGGGCTGACTGTGAGGCTCTAACGCTAAAACCTTCCAAACACATTGTGGGCTGACTGTGAGGCTCTAACGCTAAAACCTTCCAAACACATTGTGGGCTGACTGTGAGGCTCTAACGCTAAAACCTTCCAAACACATTGTGGGCTGACTGTGAGGCTCTAACGCTAAAACCTTCCAAACACATTGTGGGCTGACGGTGAGGCTCTAACCCTCAGACCTTCTGGACACGTTTTGGGCTGACGGTTTGAGTTCTAATCCTCAGACCTTCCAAATACAGTGTGGGCTGATATTTGGGCTCTAACCCTCAGACCTTCCAAACACATTGTGGACTAACGGTTGGGCTCCAACCCTAAGTTGTTCCAAACACCTAAACATTTCTCTGCATGTGGATCATCAACATACTGTAATATTTACACAAGATCCAATCTTTGAACATTTTCAAAATTATACTTTTATGCATTTATCTGTTCATGCCAGATTTCTGTTTGTGCAAGATTACCTCAACTTACGCCAGATTACCCTTGCTTATCCCGGTCTTACAAAAGTTGCCTGATCTTGCAGGGGTCGTATATTTCTGCATTTTGATCATAGTATTAATGGAGTGCACATTTTTTATCATAGTATTAATGGAAATACAAGTTAGATTGTACTAACTGAACTGATTGTACAGACCATGGTGACTGAGGATTATACTGATTGAACTGGATGTATATGCCCCATGGGCTGAACTGAATGTGTGAACTTAATATAATGTACTTATTGAGCTGAGTACTGACCACAGCGACTGAATGGACTGATAGATGTAAACTGTACACGTACAGTACACTTTGTTGGTTACTAACTGTTCATGGTGTACATGTTTTGTACAATGAATGCTGTACTCAGGTGTGTAGTCTTGTTATACAGATTGTTCATATTGTACAGTCCGTGTGCACGTGTGTGCTTGTGTGTATATCTGCCTGTGTTTATATCTACTTGTATGCCTGTGTGTATATGTGTCTATTTGTATGTGTGTGTATGTCTACTTGTATGTGTTTACCCAGTATGCACAGTGTATGCGTGTTATGGTAATTTGATGATGTTTATGGCTCTTTGGTGTCAAGAGAAGTTAATGACAGGTCCATGCATTTGGGACATCCATGCACATATTGTACATCTTGTACAATGTGCATGTAATACGATTGTGCACTGCACAATCATGCACATTACAACACACACACACCACCTACACACCACGCACACACACACCACCTACACACCACGCACACACACACCACCTACACACACACACACACACACACACACACACACACACACACACACACACACACACACACACACACACACACACACACACACACACACACACACACACACACCACACACACATGTATGTCATGTTACAGTGTACATAATGTGTCGTGCACAGTATGGGTCTCAAGCTTGTCACACTGGCCAGCTGTACATAGACAAGACACATCTTCAGGGACTAGTTTCACAAAGCATCCATGCTGTACGAACCAACTAATATGTGACATAGGCTTAGGTTTCTTGAAGCATACCTAACTAAAAATAAATAAGACATGAACAGTTGTACATAAATTATAATTGTACATCAATTCAAACTTTCAAATTGTACATCAATTCAACTTTTATTTTGTGAGTTGCAGCCCAGGCTGTTATCCATTTGAGCATATCCGGAAGATTATTATAAAATATTAGAATTAATATTACAAAGAACTAGGAAGATTATACATAGCCAGATATTATGTGTACTGTTGGTTTCTGTGTGATGTTATTCTTGAATGTAAAAGCTTGACCACTTGCATTTCAGCACTTGCCTCTGATGTTTATATTATTGGGTGTCTTAAGATATTATGTGTAGTAAAACTGGAGGGCTTACCTCTCAGAGTGCATCAGTAATGTTGACTACGTTGACATATAGTGTCAAAATATCAAAAATTTCCAATGCTGGTAGCAAAAAGCTGTATAAGGAAGACCTAGTGCATGCATATTACATAATGTGGTCTGCTATTTTCTCAAATATGCACGTACATTTTGATAATCTTCTGTTAGGATAATATGTAGTACATGAAGAATTCATTACTGAGGTAACTTATTATTAATTTTGTTACCACGAATTACTTAGACACTTTATAAAAAGGTCAGTCAACATACATATATTAAGTAGTACAAATTATAATTATTAATAAAATAATAAATTTAGAAGTGAGACTCAACAATACGTAACATTTGTACTTGGCACAACACATTTAAAAGATGTACTTGAAATAGGCAAATGTACAAAGTGTATTCCACAAGAGAAACAAACACATCCATGGGTTGAACTGTCGGACAGTCATACACATTGCTCCATGGACAATGTGTATCAACAAACACATCCATGGGTTGAACTGTCGGACAGTCATGCACATTGCTCCATGGACAATGTGTATCAACAAACACATCCATGGGTTGAACTGTCGGACAGTCATACACATTGCTCCATGGACAATGTGTATCAACAAACACATCCATGGGTTGAACTGTCGGACAGTCATGCACATTGCTCCATGGACAATGTGTATCAACAAACACATCCATGGGTTGAACTGTCGGACAGTCATACACATTGCTCCATGGACAATGTGTATCAACAAACACATCCATGGGTTGAACTGTCGGACAGTCATGCACATTGCTCCATGGACAATGTGTATCAACTCATGTCACTTGTTTTGATGTGGATGGTAAATTAGGTGAGAGTGCAACCCAACCCTTCCAGTGCAACCCAACCCTTCCCCAGTCTCCCATTAACTTTTTTTATTCCACAGGCAACACAGTTTTCACCTTATCATGATTGTAAACAACAATGTGACTATAAACGTCTTTGCTAGCATGAACTTGTGCCAAACACTGTAGCAAGTCATATCACGTTATGCAGGCAGTTGGATGTATTGTTTCATGTGAGCTTACCTATACAATGGAAGAACACGTCAACAGTGTGATTTACATATAACATATATGTATATATATATAAACATAAAATAAAGGGCATCCTTTCTAACTACTCTTCATCACTGCAGTGGCATCGCATACTTGACTTGTATGAATCGAAACATTTTCATAGAGATCATTTTGCAGATATTTGAATGTGCTACTGGAATGAAACAAACCAGCCATGTCCCTGAGTTCCAGCATTGTCATTTACCGATACAAAAATAGTGCAGTTTGCTTCAAGTTCCATGATGTAGGCAGGGGCATCCGCAGGCTTTTTTCCAGAGGGGGAAAGATTTGATCTGCTGTCTGATTTTGACCAGAAATCTTTACGCTTACCAAAATGTCTACTTTCAATGAACAATAATGATATAATTGTATATAATTAATTAAATATGCTAGATGCACAAATAGTAAACAATCTACTCGCCATAAGACCTAAATTTTACAAACATCCAGATCCGGGGGCATGTGCCCCTCCTTGCCGCCGCCCCCCCCCCTCCGGACACCCATGGATGTAGGCAAATGACACTCGATACGAATATGATTCAATGAAAATATAAAATTCCAGTTAAAACATGTTTTATGATACACAAGATATTCATATGATAAAAATGTATTTGTCTTGTTCTTTAAACAACCATGAAACAACAATTTTATATGCTTTGTCCAATCTGCATTGATTACTGATGAATTTCTTTAAACAAAACTAACTATTAGAATACTGTGACAGTAATCACATAATATTTTAAAGATTTAGTTTCTTTGTTTTACTTCACTAGTAATTTCTTTTTTATTTCAGTGTTGTGTGGTGTTTTGTTTGTTACCAATCCATAGTTATTATTTTTGTTTTAATGTAAATTTTAAGATGTTGTGAACAACAAATTCCAACCAAAGGTTTGTGGAAAAGTTATGAAGAAAGTAACATTTGTAAAGTCAAGGAACAAGTGTAAGTAGTTAATTAAATATAAAGATGGATAGATGAACACATTGATTTAACAGCTGTAGTGACATTACTGTTTTCACAATGTTTTTGGTATACGTAAATAATTTGAAAGGGAAAGTCATGATATTTTATTTATGATCCTGATATCATAGTGTGTATGCAACCAATACATATATAAATGCAAGCTGAGAAATGTACCAGTTATGTCTGGATGGTTTTTCTGATTCTGCAGCCATATTGGACAATAAATTATCATCAGGTTGACCCCAGGGATGCTATATATGGCAGGGTTTGTGCCCCAAATAGGCATGGCTACGACGCTATTTGCTGTTATGTAATCGTCAGTGTTTTTTACTCTTGGTCAAGGTCAGTTGTTGGAGCGAATGTGCTGATTTTTACCTCATGATAAGTTGTGACAATACAATGACACTCAGCTGTGTTAGGTCAACATGCCATGTATGACTTCAAGTGTCACTTAGGTCAGGTTTGGTTTTGGCTGTTGTGTCATCAGCTTATGTCATATGTGTGTGTGGTTGAGTGTGCTGTTTTAAGGTGGTTCTTCCAACTCATGTTCTCATTCCACCCCAACACTAGTTGGCTCATGTGCTCACTGGTCTGACCTCAATGCCACTGGTCTGACCTCAATGTAACTGGTCTGACCTCAATGTCACTGGTCTGACCTCAATGTAACTGGTCTGACCTCAATGTCACTGGTCTGACCTCAGTGTCACCAGTCTGACCTCAATGTTACTGCTCTGTACTAAGTGTTACTGGTCTGACCTCAATGTCACTGGTCTGACCTCAGTGTCACCAGTCTGACCTCAGTGTCACCAGTCTGACCTCAATGTCACTGCTCTGACCTCAATGTCACTGGTCTGACCTTAAAGGTCCTTCTTCAATTATAGTTATTTCGCTGGTCACTGGTCTCATTTTATAATTACAGGTACATTTATTTGTTCTTGAATAATAGAACCTATCTTGTATCAACTACAACATGCTGGCTCATTTATGCAGATGTGTTATTTAGTTTTGATGAAATCATCAGACAAACTATTAAATTATTTTTTACCTGATCTGGTAAAAATTTTTTAAAAAGGACAAAATTGGTGCAGCTCTATAATACTATAACAAGGCTACTCACACTTTCACTAGTTACCCGATCTAACGATCAACATCAGTTCTTTCGATGATTTTAACAAAAGTATTCACAAACTACCGATTTGAACATCAACAAACCTGATTTGAGGTAGGCTAAATGAATTGAGAAGTGAGTTTTAAAGTCGGGTGTTTTGGGGCTGATGTGTTAACTGATTTGACCTTAAGTCACTTCTGGTCTATGTATTGACTGGTTTGACTAGAAGGTCAGTGTTTGGGTGTGATGTGATGACTGGTTCTAGACTAATGTGACAGTGAAGTCATATGAACCTCCATGCAGAGAAGACACGGGAGGAACTCTAGTGCCAAGTCGAGTGTGTCATCATAATCATGTGTCTGCACAGGCAAGCTGTTCACTGTGTGAATACTAGGTGTGTTATTTATTTCAATAAACATGAATGGAATTATTGAGGACGTTATTTTAATTTTTCAAAGGCATTATTTTGACCATTCCGAGTAAAGTGAACCATAAACCTACAAAACCTAATTAATACCAACAAAATAGAACAATGAGGACAGTCACTAATATAAATATTACATTATTATAACACAGGTATTGTTATGTACAACCAACATATTAGATACTCTTTATTCGGGACTTCTCTTATGTCATGTATGGAGTTATTAAATACAGTTTGTGTCAAAAATAATTTCTCCCTGCCATAAACCATCACTTTCATCCAAATCTTTGCCAACTGCATTTAAGCAAACTACACAATAGAGAACACATCAAATTACCTATTTACACAAACTTCAATTGTACAAGTTCAGTACATGGCCTTGCAATGTCACCAAACCAACTTTTTTTGGTTGTGTAATGTCACAAGTAAAAACCAACCACAAAACAATATCTGTGGAACACTAATATGAAACTATGAAGAAAATATTCCTTCTGTTTATTTTATTTGTACAACTGTTTCATTTAAAAGTTTGTATATATTAAACAAAATCTTACGACTTTAGATCAACCAATTTCACCGCCACCTGCTTCACATTTTTATCAGCAGAAACTCGACCCTAATCTAGATACCAAGGCAACTACAGGCAGGCAACTAAATACACCATGCCTGTAGATCAGGGCCATCAATTAGAGTCATTGAGTGGAACAAGACTTTACTCTGCTAACCAAATGATAACTGAATGTTAGGGTGAAGCATCTAAATCTTATAAGCAACTCTTTGTGAGTTCAATATCAGCCATAACTTAGTAGTGTAGTTCTCATGATTATCACCTTTCTTGCCAAATAGATTGTTTGTGACCTTGGTTGGAAACAAGTGTTTGTGTGCTTTATCTTGGCAAGTAGCCCACGATACACTGATATGTGTGAGATTGCACCATAAACTGTAGTATGGTTTCTTACAACATTGGTGTTCACGATGTCTGCGGTATCCACAGTAACCCATGTAAGAACTCACGTTACAAGACCAGTCATAGCTGCACTCCTGCACACAACTGACGCATGAGATCACACACTGTGTTGTCTTTACATGCAAGTCAACTTAGACTCCCATGTGCTGGGCAAGGAGGCATCACCACGCAACATCTGTCATCCAAGCTACACATAATGTTGCCATCACTCAAACTTCTAAATTGTTATGCATTTCAATATTCATCCTATTGTTGTTCTTTACCCAAACATCAAGTGTCTATTTCAATGCAACAGTCTGCAGGAAACAATAGTCCTCACTGCAGTTCCCTCACCCTCGCAACCGTAGCATCTTCCCAGCAGTAGATGCTACGGTTGTGGGTCCATAGCAGACCACCAGCTATGTTGACCATGTCTAATGGTGACTGAGGTAGACCTTGCTAAAGCGCCCATGCTACTACCTGGATGGGGTGCTGATGAATGACTGACACAGCTGATGATCACGAATGTCTCCCCAACCTCCATTCTGCTTTGGCAGCCGCTTGGGGGCAGCACGGTCACCCGTGACAACGAGTTGCTGCGGGAACAGATTTGCCATGCTGGCTTTGAGCAAGTTCTCAATCTGTAGCACCTTCACCGCGGGGTCGCAGTTCTTACCCTTGTGGTGAATGCCACTAAGGAGAAACACACCAAGTTAGCTCATTAATACAAACAGCATTCACATGTCATTCATCAACAAAGACTACAAAACAGTGTAACATATAGATGTATCATTTCATGCCAATTATAACTTTGTATCATTTTGCAACTTTTTGTATGCTGGATTAATGTTAAACTGGTCATGATAAAGTAGAAGAGTAAATTATTTAAATATCTACTCATTGTGGCAGATTGTGAACCTACCAGCTAGTACACTTTCCAGCTAAGTTTATACTGAAATCGAGCGACAGGCTCATGCTGCATGGTAATGGTAGTTGATGAGTTGTTCATACAAACCAAAATATATAAACCAACGACTATCTACACAGGAGACACAAGTCATACATCTTTATAAATTACATTTACCAGGTTAGATTGCATGATACTGCAATAGGTTGTTGGTGGCATCCACTAGGTGGTGCCAAGCATACAATAGTGTCCTCATCATTCACTAGGTGGCATCACATCTACACTAATTGGATAACGGTTATAGGGATTAGACCACAGTTGACCTTCTTGTTTATTGTTTCACACAAATATAAGGCTTATTAAATTGTGATATGTGAATTGAAACAATTCATAAGTGCAACTGAGCAAGCATATTCACAGGTTTGTTTGTAGAAGCTATTGGCTGTGAAATAGTGCAATTTTTTAGACTAAGGGAGGCGGAGGGATTTATGGGAACTTTTCTGCTATGGGCCACGTGGGCGCATGAATACATGTCTATTTTTGTCTAAATTGACGGGCATGACACGTCAGGGTGTTTTAAAAGAGCTGGAGGTATGTGATTTTGACAAAACTTGGTCAGCATGTCAATGAGATGATGGCAGTTGCTGTGAACAATTTTCTGAATTTTTGAAGGTCACATTTTCTTTTAATCAGACAAAACGTTAACATGGCCACCAACGCAATTCTCTACTGTGGTCTTCCCCCAAATAAACGGAAGTCGTGGTCACAAACAAGGTCATAAAATGTTGATATGCTTATGTTTTCGCCTTTGTTGTCAGCTTAATTATGGATATTACAGGTTATTTGGATTAAATTATTAGTTTGTTATAACACATTTCTTATAATTTTTATAATTTGCAAATCCGATAATATAATTTGGGCTCATAATTTTGAAAATAAATAAATAAATAAAAATGGTTGTTGTATGCATTTGACTTAGACAATTGTCGGCGTCAGGCTGGAGAATAATGTATTATTATATATATATTTTACTGATTCCATCTAGTCAACAAATTTATTATTTGTTAAATGTCACTATTTTTTTAAACTGTTTAAACGTCTCCTTTAGGAGGTGTCCTATAACCGATCTACTAAATATAAAAAATGTCAAATAAATGTACAATTTAGTTTTGTACTATAACGTTTGATGTGCCCGACCTGATATTTTGGATTTTTGCACAATTTGATGATTAATATGATATTAAATTATTAATAAACACAATTTTTTTTTTTAATAGCATGAAAGAACTTGCAGTAAGCTAAAAATCTACTATAAGCAATTTTTAATATCAACAATAACTGTTGCATTTCCAAAATGTCTATTCACCACATATCAGTACCAATTTCATGTTGTGTGCAGTACTTTGTAAGTGCTTGGGTACAAGGAAATGAAGGTATGGAACCCTAACCTTTGCTAACCCCATCCCTAGCTAACCCTACAGTGGTTTATAGAAGATATAACCATTCCCATAGGCACAGATTGGAAAAATTAACAGTTTGCTTGGAAAAGGCAGAGAGCAGTAGCAATCACAAATAGCATGGTACAGATCAGATGCCAAAATGGAAATTTGGTAAAAATTAGGGGGTATGACACCAGTGTGTGAGGGAGCAGGTAGCCATTTTACACTAGAACAGTCATTTGTGATATTTGTTTTGTGGCCCAGTGCATTAGCAACACTGTGCAACAAATTTGGACGGAATAGTTGTATTTTGGTTGTGTCACAGCCACTGGAAGCATTGCATAGATGACAGCATTTTAAAATCGGGCCGCAACGGATGTCTGGTCATGATACCCATTTATGGTGGCATATCGAAATCAAGCCGTTCATCTTGTATCTTATCAACTAGAAGTATGAAAGCAGTCATATAAAATTTGACAAAACTGACATATTGGAATTTACTCGAAATCCCGTTAAATGTGAAGCATTTCAATTTTCTTACAAAGTTATTCCATGTTTGGTTAAAAATCAAGCAATTATATGAAGAGTAAATTATTTAAATATCAACTCATTGTGACAGATTGTGAACCTACCAGCTAGTACGCTTTCCAGCTAAGTTTATATGAAAGCAGTCATATAAAATTTGACAAAACTGACACATTGGAATGTACTCGAAATCCCGTTAAATGTGAAACATTTTAAATTTTCTTACAAAGCTATGCCATGTTTGGTTAAAAATCAAGCAATTATATGAAGAGTAAATTATTTAAATATCAACTCATTGTGATAGATTGTGAACCTACAAGCTAGTACACTTTCCAGCTAAGTTTATACTGAAATCGAGCTGCATGGTAATGGTAATTGATGAGTTGTTCATTCAAACCAAAATATATAAACCAACAACTATCTACACAGGAGACACAAGTCATACATCTCTATAAATAACATTTACCAGGTTAGATTGCATGATACTGCAATATGTTGTTGGTGGCCAAGCATACAATAGTGTCCTCATCATTCACTAGGTGGCATCACATCTACACTAATTGGACTGGTGTACTATGGTTACCCTAATAAGGTTTATAGGGGTTAGACCACAGTTGACCTTCCCGTTTATTGTTTCGCACGAATGTAGGGCATATTAAATTGTGATATGTGAAATTAAACAATTCATATGACATAAATGCAATTGGGCAGGCATATTCACAGGTTTGTTTGTAGAAGCTATTGGCTGTGAAATAGTGAATTCTTTTAGAGTTTAACAGGCGGAGGGATTTATGGGAATTTTTCTGCTATGGGCCACGTGGGCATGAATAGATGGCTATTTTTGTCAAATTTGATGGGTATCGCAAGTTGGGGCATTTTAAAAGAGCTGGAGGTATGTGATTTTTACAAAACTTGGTCATCATTTCAATGAGATGATGGCAGTTGCTGAGAAAAATTTTCAGAGTTTTTGATGCTCACGTTTTCTTATAATCAGACAAAATGTTAACATGGCCACCAACGCAATTTTGTACAGTGGTCTGACATGCTTGTTGAACTATGTGCCCAGGGTGGATCGTGTTGACTACAACCCACCCAGAGGGTGTGTGGACTGCAACAGCCAGTGGGTGTGTAGACTGCAACAGCCAGTGGGTGTGTGGACTGCAACAGCCAGTGGGTGTGTAGACTGCAACAGCCAGTGGGGGTGTAGACTACAACAGCCAGTGGGTGTGTAGACTGCAACAGCCAGTGGGTGTGTAGACTGCAACAACCAGTGGGGGTATAGACTACAACCAGTGGGGGTATAGACTGCAACAGCCAGTGGGGGTGTAGACTGCAACAGCCAATGGGGGTGTAGACTGCAACAGCCAGTGGGGGGTGTGGACTGCAACAGCCAGTGGGTGTGTAGACTGCAACAGCCAGTGGGTGTGTAGACTACAACAACCAGTGGGGGTATAGACTGCAACAACCAGTGGGGGTATAGACTACAACAACCAGTGGGGGTATAAACTGCAACAGCCAGTGGGGGTGTAGACTGCAACAGCCAGTGGGGGTGTAGACTGCAACAGCCAGTGGGGGTGTAGACTGCAACAGCCAGTGGGGTGTAGACTACAACAACCAGTGGGGGTATAGATTGCAACAGCCAGTGGGGGTGTAGACTGCAACAGCCAGTGGGGGTGTAGACTGCAACAGCCAGTGGGTGTGTAGACTCCAACAGCCAGTGGGGGTGTAGACTACAACCCACCCAGAGGGTGTGTGGACTGCAACAGCCAGTGGGGGTGTAGACTACAACAGCCAGTGGGGTGTAGACTGCAACAGCCAATGGGGGTGTGGACTGCAACAGCCAGTGGGTGTGTAGACTGCAACAGCCAGTGGGTGTGTAGACTACAACAACCAGTGGGGGTATAGACTGCAACAACCAGTGGGGGTATAGACTACAACAACCAGTGGGGGTGTAGACTGCAACAGCCAGTGGGGGTGTAGACTGCAACAGCCAGTGGGGGTGTAGACTGCAACAGCCAGTGGGGGTGTAGACTGCATCAGCCAGTGGGGTGTAGACTACAACAACCAGTGGGGGTATAGATTGCAACAGCCAGTGGGGGTGTAGACTGCAACAGCCAGTGGGGGTGTAGACTGCAACAGCCAGTGGGTGTGTAGACTACAACAGCCAGTGGGGGTGTAGACTACAACCCACCCAGAGGGTGTGTGGACTGCAACAGCCAGTGGGGGTGTAGACTACAACAGCCAGTGGGGTGTAGACTGCAACAGCCAGTGGGTGTGTAGACTGCAACAGCCAGTGGGGGTGTAGACTGCAACAGCCAGTGGGTGTGTAGACTGCAACAGCCAGTGGGTGTGTAGACTGCAACAGCCAGTGGGTGTGTAGACTGCAACAGCCAGTGGGGGTGTAGACTGCAACAGCCAGTGGGTGTGTAGACTGCAACAGCCAGTGGGGGTGTAGACTGCAACAGCCAGTGGGTGTGTAGACTACAACCCACCCAGAGGGTGTGTGGACTGCAACAGCCAGTGGGTGTGTAGACTGCAACAGCCAGTGGGGGTGTAGACTACAACAACCAGTGGGAGTATAGACTGCAACAGCCAGTGGGTGTGTAGACTGCAACAGCCAGTGGGTGTGTAGACTGCAACAGCCAGTGGGTGTGTAGACTGCAACAGCCAGTGGGTGTGTAGACTGCAACAGCCAGTGGGTGTGTAGACTGCAACAGCCAGTGGGTGTGTAGACTGCAACAGCCAGTGGGTGTGTAGACTGCAACAGCCAGTGGGGATGTAGACTGCAACAGCCAGTGGGTGTGTAGACTGCAACAGCCAGTGGGTGTGTAGACTGCAACAGCCAGTGGGGGTGTAGACTACAACAACCAGTGGGAGTATAGACTGCAACAGCCAGTGGGTGTGTAGACTGCAACAGCCAGTGGGTGTGTAGACTGCAACAGCCAGTGGGGGTGTAGACTACAACAACCAGTGGGAGTATAGACTGCAACAGCCAGTGGGTGTGTAGACTGCAACAGCCAGTGGGTGTGTAGACTGCAACAGCCAGTGGGTGTGTAGACTGCAACAGCCAGTGGGGGTGTAGACTGCAACAGCCAGTGGGTGTGTAGACTGCAACAGCCAGTGGGTGTGTAGACTGCAACAGCCAGTGGGTGTGTAGACTGCAACAGCCAGTGGGGATGTAGACTGCAACAGCCAGTGGGTGTGTAGACTGCAACAGCCAGTGGGGGTGTAGACTGCAACAGCCAGTGGGGGTGTAGACTGCAACAGCCAGTGGGTGTGTAGACTACAACAGCCAGTGGGGATGTAGACTGCAACAACCAGTGGGTGTGTAGACTGCAACAGCCAGTGGGTGTGTAGACTACAACAGCCAGTGGGGATGTAGACTGCAACAACCAGTGGGTGTGTAGACTGCAACAGCCAGTGGGTGTGTAGACTACAACAGCCAGTGGGGATGTAGACTGCAACAACCAGTGGGGATGTAGACTGCAACAGCCAGTGGGTGTGTAGACTACAACAGCCAGTGGGGATGTAGACTACAACAGCCAGTGGGTGTGTAGACTACAACAGCCAGTGGGGGTGTAGACTGCAACAGCCAGTGGGTGTGTAGACTACAACAGCCAGTGGGGATGTAGACTGCAACAACCAGTGGGTGTGTAGACTGCAACAGCCAGTGGGGATGTAGACTGCAACAGCCAGTGGGTGTGTAGACTGCAACAGCCAGTGGGTGTGTAGACTACAACAGCCAGTGGGGGTGTAGACTGCAACAGCCAGTGGGTGTGTAGACTACAACAGCCAGTGGGGATGTAGACTGCAACAACCAGTGGGGATGTAGACTGCAACAGCCAGTGGGGGTATAGACTGCAACAGCCAGTGGGGATGTAGACTGCAACAACCAGTGGGTGTGTAGACTGCAACAGCCAGTGGGTGTGTAGACTACAACAGCCAGTGGGTGTGTAGACTACAACAGCCAGTGGGTGTGTAGACTACAACAGCCAGTGGGTGTGTAGACTGCAACAGCCAGTGGGTGTGTAGACTGCAACAGCCAGTGGGGATGTAGACTGCAACAACCAGTGGGGATGTAGACTGCAACAGCCAGTGGGTGTGTAGACTGCAACAGCCAGTGGGTGTGTAGACTACAACAGCCAGTGGGTGTGTAGACTGCAACAACCAGTGGGGATGTAGACTGCAACAGCCAGTGGGTGTGTAGACTGCAACAGCCAGTGGGTGTGTAGACTACAACAGCCAGTGGGTGTGTAGACTGCAACAACCAGTGGGGATGTAGACTGCAACAACCAGTGGGGATGTAGACTGCAACAGCCAGTGGGTGTGTAGACTGCAACAGCCAGTGGGTGTGTAGACTACAACAGCCAGTGGGTGTGTAGACTACAACAGCCAGTGGGTGTGTAGACTGCAACAACCAGTGGGGATGTAGACTGCAACAACCAGTGGGGATGTAGACTACAACAGCCAGTGGGTGTGTAGACTGCAACAGCCAGTGGGTGTGTAGACTACAACAGCCAGTGGGTGTGTAGACTGCAACAGCCAGTGGGTGTGTAGACTGCAACAGCCAGTGGGTGTGTAGACTGCAACAGCCAGTGGGTGTGTAGACTACAACAGCCAGTGGGGGTGTAGACTGCAACAGCCAGTGGGTCTGTAGACTACAACAGCCAGTGGGTGTGTAGACTACAACAGCCAGTGGGTGTGTAGACTGCAACAGCCAGTGGGTGTGTAGACTACAACAGCCAGTGGGTGTGTAGACTGCAACAGCCAGTGGGTGTGTAGACTGCAACAGCCAGTGGGTGTGTAGACTGCAACAGCCAGTGGGGATGTAGACTGCAACAGCCAGTGGGTGTGTAGACTGCAACAGCCAGTGGGTGTGTAGACTGCAACAGCCAGTGGGGTGTAGACTACAACAGCCAGTGGGTGTGTAGACTGCAACAGCCAGTGGGTGTGTAGACTACAACAGCCAGTGGGTGTGTAGACTGCAACAGCCAGTGGGTGTGTAGACTGCAACAGCCAGTGGGTGTGTAGACTGCAACAGCCAGTGGGGATGTAGACTGCAACAACCAGTGGGGGTATAGACTGCAACAGCCAGTGGGTGTGTAGACTGCAACAGCCAGTGGGTGTGTAGACTGCAACAGCCAGTGGGTGTGTAGACTACAACAGCCAGTGGGGATGTAGACTACAACAGCCAGTGGGTGTGTAGACTACAACAGCCAGTGGGGGTGTAGACTGCAACAGCCAGTGGGTGTGTAGACTACAACAGCCAGTGGGGATGTAGACTGCAACAACCAGTGGGTGTGTAGACTGCAACAGCCAGTGGGGATGTAGACTGCAACAGCCAGTGGGTGTGTAGACTGCAACAGCCAGTGGGTGTGTAGACTACAACAGCCAGTGGGGGTGTAGACTCCAACAGCCAGTGGGTGTGTAGACTACAACAGCCAGTGGGGATGTAGACTGCAACAACCAGTGGGGATGTAGACTGCAACAGCCAGTGGGGGTATAGACTGCAACAGCCAGTGGGGATGTAGACTGCAACAGCCAGTGGGTGTGTAGACTGCAACAGCCAGTGGGTGTGTAGACTACAACAGCCAGTGGGTGTGTAGACTACAACAGCCAGTGGGTGTGTAGACTACAACAGCCAGTGGGTGTGTAGACTGCAACAGCCAGTGGGTGTGTAGACTGCAACAGCCAGTGGGGATGTAGACTGCAACAGCCAGTGGGGATGTAGACTGCAACAGCCAGTGGGTGTGTAGACTGCAACAGCCAGTGGGTGTGTAGACTACAACAGCCAGTGGGTGTGTAGACTGCAACAACCAGTGGGGATGTAGACTGCAACAGCCAGTGGGTGTGTAGACTGCAACAGCCAGTGGGTGTGTAGACTACAACAGCCAGTGGGTGTGTAGACTGCAACAACCAGTGGGGATGTAGACTGCAACAGCCAGTGGGTGTGTAGACTGCAACAGCCAGTGGGTGTGTAGACTGCAACAGCCAGTGGGTGTGTAGACTACAACAGCCAGTGGGTGTGTAGACTACAACAGCCAGTGGGTGTGTAGACTGCAACAACCAGTGGGGATGTAGACTGCAACAACCAGTGGGGATGTAGACTACAACAGCCAGTGGGTGTGTAGACTGCAACAGCCAGTGGGTGTGTAGACTACAACAGCCAGTGGGTGTGTAGACTGCAACAGCCAGTGGGTGTGTAGACTTCAACAGCCAGTGGGTGTGTAGACTGCAACAGCCAGTGGGTGTGTAGACTACAACAGCCAGTGGGTGTGTAGACTGCAACAGCCAGTGGGTGTGTAGACTACAACAGCCAGTGGGTGTGTAGACTGCAACAGCCAGTGGGTGTGTAGACTGCAACAGCCAGTGGGTGTGTAGACTGCAACAGCCAGTGGGTGTGTAGACTGCAACAGCCAGTGGGTGTGTAGACTGCAACAGCCAGTGGGTGTGTAGACTGCAACAGCCAGTGAGGATGTAGACTGCAACAGCCAGTGGGTGTGTAGACTGCAACAGCCAGTGGGTGTGTAGACTGCAACAGCCAGTGGGGTGTAGACTACAACAGCCAGTGGGTGTGTAGACTGCAACAGCCAGTGGGTGTGTAGACTACAACAACCAGTGGGTGTGTAGACTGCAACAGCCAGTGGGTGTGTAGACTGCAACAGCCAGTGGGTGTGTAGACTGCAACAGCCAGTGGGGATGTAGACTGCAACAACCAGTGGGGGTATAGATTGCAACAGCCAGTGGGTGTGTAGACTGCAACAGCCAGTGGGTGTGTAGACTGCAACAGCCAGTGGGTGTGTAGACTGCAACAGCCAGTGGGGTGTAGACTACAACAGCCAGTGGGTGTGTAGACTGCAATAGCCAGTGGGTGTGTAGACTGCAACAGCCAGTGGGTGTGTAGACTGCAACAGCCAGTGGGTGTGTAGACTGCAACAGCCAGTGGGTGTGTAGACTGCAACAGCCAGTGGGTGTGTAGACTGCAACAGCCAGTGGGTGTGTAGACTGCAACAGCCAGTGGGTGTGTAGACTGCAACAGCCAGTGGGTGTGTAGACTGCAACAGCCAGTGGGTGTGTAGACTGCAACAGCCAGTGGGGGTGTAGACTGCAACAGCCAGTGGGTGTGTAGACTGCAACAGCCAGTGGGTGTGTAGACTGCAACAGCCAGTGGGTGTGTAGACTGCAACAGCCAGTGGGTGTGTAGACTACAACAACCAGTGGGGATGTAGACTGCAACAGCCAGTGGGGGTGTAGACTGCAACAGCCAGTGGGTGTGTAGACTGCAACAGCCAGTGGGTGAGTAGACTGCAACAGCCAGTGGGTGTGTAGACTGCAACAGCCAGTGGGTGTGTAGACTGCAACAGCCAGTGGGTGTGTAGACTGCAACAGCCAGTGGGTGTGTAGACTACAACAGCCAGTGGGTGTGTAGACTGCAACAGCCAGTGGGTGTGTAGACTGCAACAGCCAGTGGGTGTGTAGACTGCAACAGCCAGTGGAGTGTAGACTACAACAGCCAGTGGGTGTGTAGACTGCAACAACCAGTGGGGGTATAGACTGCAACAGCCAGTGGGTGTGTAGACTGCAACAGCCAGTGGGGGTGTAGACTGCAACAGCCAGTGGGTGTGTAGACTACAACCCACCCAGAGGGTGTGTGGACTGCAACAGCCAGTGGGTGTGTAGACTGTAACAGCCAGTGGGGGTGTAGACTACAACAACCAGTGGGAGTATAGACTGCAACAGCCAGTGGGTGTGTAGACTGCAACAGCCAGTGGGGATGTAGACTGCAACAGCCAGTGGGTGTGTAGACTGCAACAGCCAGTGGGTGTGTAGACTGCAACAGCCAGTGGGTGTGTAGACTGCAACAGCCAGTGGGGATGTAGACTGCAACAGCCAGTGGGTGTGTAGACTGCAACAGCCAGTGGGTGTGTAGACTGCAACAGCCAGTGGGTGTGTAGACTGCAACAACCAGTGGGTGTGTAGACTGCAACAGCCAGTGGGTGTGTAGACTGCAACAGCCAGTGGGTGTGTGGACTACAACAGCCAGTGGGTGTGTGGACTGCAACAGCCAGTGGGTGTGTGGACTGCAACAGCCAGTGGGTGTGTAGACTGCAACAGCCAGTGGGTGTGTAGACTACAACAGCCAGTGGGTGTGTAGACTGCAACAGCCAGTGGGTGTGTAGACTGCAACAGCCAGTGGGTGTGTAGACTGCAACAGCCAGTGGGGATGTAGACTGCAACACCCAGTGGGGATGTAGACTGCAACAGCCAGTGGGTGTGTAGACTGCAACAGCCAGTGGGTGTGTAGACTGCAACAGCCAGTGGGTGTGTAGACTACAACAGCCAGTGGGTGTGTAGACTGCAACAACCAGTGGGGATGTAGACTGCAACAGCCAGTGGGTGTGTAGACTGCAACAGCCAGTGGGTGTGTAGACTGCAACAGCCAGTGGGTGTGTAGACTGCAACAGCCAGTGGGGATGTAGACTGCAACAACCAGTGGGGATGTAGACTGCAACAGCCAGTGGGTGTGTAGACTGCAACAGCCAGTGGGTGTGTAGACTACAACAGCCAGTGGGTGTGTAGACTGCAACAACCAGTGGGGATGTAGACTGCAACAACCAGTGGGGATGTAGACTACAACAGCCAGTGGGTGTGTAGACTGCAACAGCCAGTGGGTGTGTAGACTACAACAGCCAGTGGGTGTGTAGACTGCAACAGCCAGTGGGTGTGTAGACTGCAACAGCCAGTGGGTGTGTAGACTGCAACAGCCAGTGGGTGTGTAGACTACAACAGCCAGTGGGTGTGTAGACTGCAACAGCCAGTGGGTGTGTAGACTGCAACAGCCAGTGGGTGTGTAGACTGCAACAGCCAGTGGGTGTGTAGACTGCAACAGCCAGTGGGTGTGTAGACTGCAACAGCCAGTGGGTGTGTAGACTGCAACAGCCAGTGGGTGTGTAGACTGCAACAGCCAGTGGGGGTGTAGACTACAACAACCAGTGGGGGTGTAGACTGCAACAGCCAGTGGGTGTGTAGACTGCAACAGCCAGTGGGTGTGTAGACTGCAACAGCCAGTGGGGGTGTAGACTGCAACAACCAGTGGGGATGTAGACTGCAACAGCCAGTGGGGGTGTAGACTGCAACAGCCAGTGGGTGTGTAGACTGCAACAGCCAGTGGGTGTGTAGACTGCAACAGCCAGTGGGTGTGTAGACTGCAACAGCCAGTGGGTGTGTAGACTGCAACAGCCAGTGGGTGTGTAGACTGCAACAGCCAGTGGGTGTGTAGACTACAACAGCCAGTGGGTGTGTAGACTGCAACAGCCAGTGGGTGTGTAGACTGCAACAGCCAGTGGGTGTGTAGACTGCAACAGCCAGTGGAGTGTAGACTACAACAGCCAGTGGGTGTGTAGACTGCAACAACCAGTGGGGGTATAGACTGCAACAGCCAGTGGGTGTGTAGACTGCAACAGCCAGTGGGGGTGTAGACTGCAACAGCCAGTGGGTGTGTAGACTACAACCCACCCAGAGGGTGTGTGGACTGCAACAGCCAGTGGGTGTGTAGACTGTAACAGCCAGTGGGGGTGTAGACTACAACAACCAGTGGGAGTATAGACTGCAACAGCCAGTGGGTGTGTAGACTGCAACAGCCAGTGGGGATGTAGACTGCAACAGCCAGTGGGTGTGTAGACTGCAACAGCCAGTGGGTGTGTAGACTGCAACAGCCAGTGGGTGTGTAGACTGCAACAGCCAGTGGGGATGTAGACTGCAACAGCCAGTGGGTGTGTAGACTGCAACAGCCAGTGGGTGTGTAGACTGCAACAGCCAGTGGGTGTGTAGACTGCAACAGCCAGTGGGGGTGTAGACTGCAACAGCCAGTGGGTGTGTAGACTGCAACAGCCAGTGGGTGTGTGGACTACAACAGCCAGTGGGTGTGTAGACTGCAACAGCCAGTGGGTGTGTGGACTACAACAGCCAGTGGGTGTGTAGACTGCAACAGCCAGTGGGTGTGTGGACTACAACAGCCAGTGGGTGTGTAGACTGCAACAGCCAGTGGGTGTGTGGACTACAACAGCCAGTGGGTGTGTAGACTGCAACAGCCAGTGGGGATGTAGACTGCAACAACCAGTGGGGATGTAGACTGCAACAGCCAGTGGGTGTGTAGACTGCAACAGCCAGTGGGTGTGTAGACTACAACAGCCAGTGGGTGTGTAGACTGCAACAACCAGTGGGGATGTAGACTGCAACAGCCAGTGGGTGTGTAGACTGCAACAGCCAGTGGGTGTGTAGACTCCAACAGCCAGTGGGTGTGTAGACTGCAACACCCAGTGGGGATGTAGACTGCAACACCCAGTGGGGATGTAGACTGCAACAGCCAGTGGGTGTGTAGACTGCAACAGCCAGTGGGTGTGTAGACTACAACAGCCAGTGGGTGTGTAGACTACAACAGCCAGTGGGTGTGTAGACTGCAACAACCAGTGGGGATGTAGACTGCAACAACCAGTGGGGATGTAGACTGCAACAGCCAGTGGGTGTGTAGACTGCAACAGCCAGTGGGTGTGTAGACTGCAACAGCCAGTGGGTGTGTAGACTGCAACAGCCAGTGGGTGTGTAGACTGCAACAGCCAGTGGGTGTGTAGACTGCAACAGCCAGTGGGTGTGTAGACTACAACAGCCAGTGGGGGTGTAGACTGCAACAGCCAGTGGGTGTGTAGACTACAACAGCCAGTGGGTGTGTAGACTACAACAGCCAGTGGGTGTGTAGACTGCAACAGCCAGTGGGTGTGTAGACTACAACAGCCAGTGGGTGTGTAGACTGCAACAGCCAGTGGGTGTGTAGACTGCAACAGCCAGTGGGTGTGTAGACTGCAACAGCCAGTGAGGATGTAGACTGCAACAGCCAGTGGGTGTGTAGACTGCAACAGCCAGTGGGTGTGTAGACTGCAACAGCCAGTGGGGTGTAGACTACAACAGCCAGTGGGTGTGTAGACTGCAACAGCCAGTGGGTGTGTAGACTACAACAACCAGTGGGTGTGTAGACTGCAACAGCCAGTGGGTGTGTAGACTGCAACAGCCAGTGGGTGTGTAGACTGCAACAGCCAGTGGGGATGTAGACTGCAACAACCAGTGGGGGTATAGACTGCAACAGCCAGTGGGTGTGTAGACTGCAACAGCCAGTGGGTGTGTAGACTGCAACAGCCAGTGGGTGTGTAGACTGCAACAGCCAGTGGGGTGTAGACTACAACAGCCAGTGGGTGTGTAGACTGCAACAGCCAGTGGGTGTGTAGACTGCAACAGCCAGTGGGTGTGTAGACTACAACAGCCAGTGGGTGTGTAGACTGCAACAGCCAGTGGGTGTGTAGACTGCAACAGCCAGTGGGGGTGTAGACTACAACAACCAGTGGGGGTATAGACTGCAACAGCCAGTGGGTGTGTAGACTGCAACAGCCAGTGGGTGTGTAGACTGCAACAACCAGTGGGGGTGTAGACTACAACAACCAGTGGGGATGTAGACTGCAACAGCCAGTGGGGGTGTAGACTGCAACAGCCAGTGGGTGTGTAGACTGCAACAGCCAGTGGGTGTGTAGACTGCAACAGCCAGTGGGTGTGTAGACTGCAACAGCCAGTGGGTGTGTAGACTGCAACAGCCAGTGGGTGTGTAGACTGCAACAGCCAGTGGGTGTGTAGACTACAACAGCCAGTGGGTGTGTAGACTGCAACAGCCAGTGGGTGTGTAGACTGCAACAGCCAGTGGGTGTGTAGACTGCAACAGCCAGTGGAGTGTAGACTACAACAGCCAGTGGGTGTGTAGACTGCAACAACCAGTGGGGGTATAGACTGCAACAGCCAGTGGGTGTGTAGACTGCAACAGCCAGTGGGGGTGTAGACTGCAACAGCCAGTGGGTGTGTAGACTACAACCCACCCAGAGGGTGTGTGGACTGCAACAGCCAGTGGGTGTGTAGACTGTAACAGCCAGTGGGGGTGTAGACTACAACAACCAGTGGGAGTATAGACTGCAACAGCCAGTGGGTGTGTAGACTGCAACAGCCAGTGGGGATGTAGACTGCAACAGCCAGTGGGTGTGTAGACTGCAACAGCCAGTGGGTGTGTAGACTGCAACAGCCAGTGGGGATGTAGACTGCAACAGCCAGTGGGTGTGTAGACTGCAACAGCCAGTGGGTGTGTAGACTGCAACAGCCAGTGGGTGTGTAGACTACAACAACCAGTGGGGGTATAGACTGCAACAGCCAGTGGGTGTGTAGACTGCAACAGCCAGTGGGTGTGTGGACTACAACAGCCAGTGGGTGTGTGGACTGCAACAGCCAGTGGGTGTGTGGACTACAACAGCCAGTGGGTGTGTAGACTGCAACAGCCAGTGGGTGTGTGGACTACAACAGCCAGTGGGTGTGTAGACTGCAACAGCCAGTGGGTGTGTGGACTACAACAGCCAGTGGGTGTGTAGACTGCAACAGCCAGTGGGTGTGTAGACTACAACAACCAGTGGGTGTGTAGACTGCAACAGCCAGTGGGTGTGTAGACTGCAACAGCCAGTGGGTGTGTAGACTGCAACAGCCAGTGGGGATGTAGACTGCAACAACCAGTGGGGGTATAGACTGCAACAGCCAGTGGGTGTGTAGACTGCAACAGCCAGTGGGTGTGTAGACTGCAACAGCCAGTGGGTGTGTAGACTACAACAGCCAGTGGGGATGTAGACTACAACAGCCAGTGGATGTGTAGACTACAACAGCCAGTGGGGGTGTAGACTGCAACAGCCAGTGGGTGTGTAGACTACAACAGCCAGTGGGGATGTAGACTGCAACAACCAGTGGGTGTGTAGACTGCAACAGCCAGTGGGGATGTAGACTGCAACAGCCAGTGGGTGTGTAGACTGCAACAGCCAGTGGGTGTGTAGACTACAACAGCCAGTGGGGGTGTAGACTGCAACAGCCAGTGGGTGTGTAGACTACAACAGCCAGTGGGGATGTAGACTGCAACAACCAGTGGGGATGTAGACTGCAACAGCCAGTGGGGGTATAAACTGCAACAGCCAGTGGGGATGTAGACTGCAACAACCAGTGGGTGTGTAGACTGCAACAGCCAGTGGGTGTGTAGACTACAACAGCCAGTGGGTGTGTAGACTTCAACAGCCAGTGGGTGTGTAGACTTCAACAGCCAGTGGGTGTGTAGACTGCAACAGCCAGTGGGTGTGTAGACTGCAACAGCCAGTGGGGATGTAGACTGCAACAACCAGTGGGGATGTAGACTGCAACAGCCAGTGGGTGTGTAGACTGCAACAGCCAGTGGGTGTGTAGACTACAACAGCCAGTGGGTGTGTAGACTGCAACAACCAGTGGGGATGTAGACTGCAACAGCCAGTGGGTGTGTAGACTGCAACAGCCAGTGGGTGTGTAGACTACAACAGCCAGTGGGTGTGTAGACTGCAACAACCAGTGGGGATGTAGACTGCAACAACCAGTGGGGATGTAGACTGCAACAGCCAGTGGGTGTGTAGACTGCAACAGCCAGTGGGTGTGTAGACTACAACAGCCAGTGGGTGTGTAGACTACAACAGCCAGTGGGTGTGTAGACTGCAACAACCAGTGGGGATGTAGACTGCAACAACCAGTGGGGATGTAGACTACAACAGCCAGTGGGTGTGTAGACTGCAACAGCCAGTGGGTGTGTAGACTACAACAGCCAGTGGGTGTGTAGACTGCAACAGCCAGTGGGTGTGTAGACTGCAACAGCCAGTGGGTGTGTAGACTGCAACAGCCAGTGGGTGTGTAGACTACAACAGCCAGTGGGGGTGTAGACTGCAACAGCCAGTGGGTGTGTAGACTACAACAGCCAGTGGGTGTGTAGACTACAACAGCCAGTGGGTGTGTAGACTGCAACAGCCAGTGGGTGTGTAGACTACAACAGCCAGTGGGTGTGTAGACTGCAACAGCCAGTGGGTGTGTAGACTGCAACAGCCAGTGGGTGTGTAGACTGCAACAACCAGTGGGGGTGTAGACTACAACAACCAGTGGGGATGTAGACTGCAACAGCCAGTGGGGGTGTAGACTGCAACAGCCAGTGGGTGTGTAGACTGCAACAGCCAGTGGGTGTGTAGACTGCAACAGCCAGTGGGTGTGTAGACTACAACCCACCGTGGGGGTGTGTAGACTGCAACAGCCAGTGGGTGTGTAGACTACAACAGCCAGTGGGTGTGTAGACTGCAACAGCCAGTGGGTGTGTAGACTGCAACAGCCAGTGGGTGTGTAGACTGCAACAGCCAGTGGAGTGTAGACTACAACAGTCAGTGGGTGTGTAGACTGCAACAACCAGTGGGGGTATAGACTGCAACAGCCAGTGGGTGTGTAGACTGCAACAGCCAGTGGGGGTGTAGACTGCAACAGCCAGTGGGTGTGTAGACTACAACCCACCCAGAGGGTGTGTGGACTGCAACAGCCAGTGGGTGTGTAGACTGTAACAGCCAGTGGGGGTGTAGACTACAACAACCAGTGGGAGTATAGACTGCAACAGCCAGTGGGTGTGTAGACTGCAACAGCCAGTGGGGATGTAGACTGCAACAGCCAGTGGGTGTGTAGACTGCAACAGCCAGTGGGTGTGTAGACTGCAACAGCCAGTGGGTGTGTAGACTGCAACAGCCAGTGGGGATGTAGACTGCAACAGCCAGTGGGTGTGTAGACTGCAACAGCCAGTGGGTGTGTAGACTGCAACAGCCAGTGGGTGTGTAGACTACAACAACCAGTGGGGGTATAGACTGCAACAGCCAGTGGGTGTGTAGACTGCAACAGCCAGTGGGTGTGTGGACTACAACAGCCAGTGGGTGTGTGGACTGCAACAGCCAGTGGGTGTGTGGACTACAACAGCCAGTGGGTGTGTAGACTGCAACAGCCAGTGGGTGTGTGGACTACAACAGCCAGTGGGTGTGTAGACTGCAACAGCCAGTGGGTGTGTGGACTACAACAGCCAGTGGGTGTGTAGACTGCAACAGCCAGTGGGTGTGTGGACTACAACAGCCAGTGGGTGTGTAGACTGCAACAGCCAGTGGGGGTGTGGACTACAACAGCCAGTGGGTGTGTAGACTGCAACAGCCAGTGGGGGTGTAGACTACAACAGCCAGTGGGTGTGTAGACTGCAACAGCCAGTGGGGGTGTAGACTACAACAGCCAGTGGGTGTGTAGACTGCAAGAGCCAGTGGGTGTGTAGACTACAACAGCCAGTGGGGTGTAGACTGCAACAACCAGTGGGGGTATAGACTGCAACAGCCAGTGGGTGTGTGGACTGCAACAGCCAGTGGGTGTGTAGACTGCAACAGCCAGTGGGGGTATAGACTGCAACAGCCAGTGGGTGTGTAGACTACAACAGCCAGTGGGTGTGTAGACTACAACAGCCAGTGGGGTGTAGACTGCAACAACCAGTGGGTGTGTGGACTGCAACAGCCAGTGGGTGTGTAGACTGCAACAGCCAGTGGGGGTATAGACTACAACAGCCAGTGGGTGTGTAGAGTGCAACAGCCAGTGGGTGTGTAGACTGCAACAGCCAGTGGGTGTGTAGACTGCAACAGCCAGTGGGGTGTAGACTACAACAGCCAGTGGGTGTGTAGACTGCAACAGCCAGTGGGGGTGTTGACTGCAACAGCCAGTGGGTGTGTAGAATGCAACAGCCAGTGAGGCTTGAAATGATTTGAAGACTGCATAGTTACTTTCACAGCTTCATACAACTAACTGCACAACTAAAATTATTTGTGATGCACAACTGTTTATTTGTGATGCACAACTGTTTATTTATGATGAACAACTCTTTATTTGTGATGTACAACTGTTTAGTGTGGGTGACTGCTACATAATCAACAACATTATTTCAATGGAACAAAATATGACTGTTTTTTAACAACATGTCTTCCATTAATTACAATGCTATGAATAGTCTGTATATTATTAGACATCTGCTAACTGCACAATTTAAAATGGCCATCAAAGTTCCTCAACATTACACTTCTGATTCTGATGTGGTAACAATTTGTGATGAACAACTGTTTATTTGTGATGAACAACTGTTTATTTGTGATGTACAACTGTTTATGTGTGATGTACAACTGTTTATTTGTGATGTACAACTGTTTAGTGTAGGTGACTGCTAGACAATCAACACAACATTATTTCAAAGGAACAAAATATGACTGTTTGTTTAACAACATGTCTTCCATTAATTACAATGCTATGAATAGTCTGTATATTATTAAAAATCTTCTATGTGACCCAGAAGACATTTTAACTACACAGTCAAAGGATATAATGCAGTGCTACATGGTAATAAGTATCATTAAAGTTTAGTCATTGTAACACAACCATTTATGATTGTTCAGCGTTCATTCAGGATGATGAATCAAAAAAATATTTCAGCACGTTGCCCCCAAAAAAGTCAGACATGTTTGTATTCACTGTGAGGTTTGAAGTCATAGATGTCTTCAACTTATACTTTAACTTCGTTAATCAAACTGTAGCAATGTTATACAGACAGTTACTCACCACTCGCCAATGTGATGCACCCTGGGTGACTTGACAGTCATCACTTTTAGTCGTTGTTTCATGCATGTCATGGTGATAAATTGCAGTGACCAGTCCCAGTTGTAGTCATCAAATTCACAGAAAGCCTGCAGCAACAACGAAAGCCTGAAGCAGTGATGATGATTGATTGAAAGCCTGTTGCAGTGATGATGCCTGATTGAAAGCCTACTGTAATGATGATGACTGAAAAAAAACATACTGCACTGATGATGATTGATTGAAAGCCTGTTGCAGTGATGATGCCTGATTGAAAGCCTACTGTAATGATGATGACTGAAAAAAAACATACTGCACTGATGATGATTGATTGAAAGCCTGTTGCAGTGATGATGCCTGATTGAAGGCCTACTGTAATGATGATGACTGAAAAAAACATGCTGCACTGATGATGACTGAATGAAAGGCTGCTGCAGTGATGACGACTGATTGAAAACCTGCTGCAGTGATGACGACTGATCGAAAACATGTTGCAGTGATGATGACTGAATTAAAACATGCTGCAGTGATGATGACTGAATTAAAACATGCTGCAGTGATGATGACTGAATTAAAACATGCTGCAGTGATGATGACTGAATAAAAGTCTGCTGCAGTGATGATGACTGACTGATAGCCTGCTGTAATGATGATGACTGAAAAAAGCATGCCACAGTGATGATGACTAATTGATAGCCTGCTGCAGTGATGATGACTGAATGAAAGCCTGCAGCTGTGATGTTGAAAGCATGGAAAAAATCAGTGCTAATGATGACTTGGTAAAAGCCTGTAGTTACAGGGAATAACTTATATTAACGTTTGAGAAGATTATGCATGAAATCATTCAATGGAAAATGTTATGTGACATACCTCAGCTCTGGCCACTAACCTTAGAGCATGTCTTGATTAACTCCCACACATCCCGATTAAACGACATGCCCATGTTGTGCTTCGTTGACTGCCAGAACACTGTCTCCACCTGGTGGCAACACAGGAACATAACACAGACTAAACAAAAGTTAGGACTCTTCGTTGTTAGTGTGTTTATGACTTCTGAAGAACAAACATTTTATTGGAAAATAGGCAGTTAAAAATGTGTATTAAATGCTGATGATTGTTAAACACTGATGAATGGCAAGTTGAATAGTATAAAATTTTTCAGTTTTCAATTACTCCGCAGACCAACAGATGTAATACTTTTGACACCTGTAAATGCTACATAAAACATATCCATTAAAATGACTGTCAGTAGAGGTTTGTACAGCGTCTACTCACCTGTGCCGATTCACTGCCGTAGCTCAGTTTCTTCACGTAGAGTCCTATTGTAAAGATAGTGCAGTCCTTGCACTCGCTGGAGCAAGACAAAGTTAATGTGAGAGAGCTAACACTAGGTCCTATTGTAAAGACAGAGCAGTCCTTGCACTCGCTGGAACAAGACAAGGTTAATGTGAGAGAGCTGACACTAGGTCCTATTGTAAAGAAAGAGCAGTCCTTGCACTCACTGGAACAAGACAAAGTTAATGTGAGGGAGCTGACACTGAGTCCTATCGTAAAGATAAAGTCCATGCATTGACAAGAATATGATAGATAGTTGCCATTATCTGTATATTTGTTAGTGTTAATTTGTGAAAAATTATACAGTAACATAAGTGACACCATTTTGTATAATTTTTTTCTTTAAGACAAACACAATATGCAATTACAACAAATCAAATGTTAAAAATGTGTGAATGCAAACCAAACCCACTCAGATTTTACTGATATTTTGTGAAATATCTTGGGAAAATTTCATTTCACAGGGTTAACTGTTCAGTTGTGAGATTTTACTGTGTGACAGAAATTATTCAATTACTCAAAGCTGCTACGAGTTTGTGCACATATCACTGCAAGATAAAATGGCAATGGGAACTTGTGCACAAGTTTCCAGTCACGAATAAGTGTTCTTATTTATTTATCAAGGGGTGCTCACTTTTGCTTCATGCGGTACATCTTGAGAAGAACATAGATGAAGTCCTCCGTCACATAATGGTCCTCCTCCAGCAGGAGTACGGGGCCGTTGAATGGCCGAGTCACCTCCATCCGGTCAAACACAAAGTTAATCTGTCAACACACATGATGACATACATTAAGTGTCAACACAATGACACTGACCACAAGACATGGATAGCAACATGGAGCATCAACTGATTTTCTAATAATCCAATTTGATTTGGATAGGACTGACCCCACCACCATACAGCCCACCACCAAGCACCCCATCACCATGCACCCCACAGTCCCCACCACCATACACCCCACCCCCATACACTCCACCACCATATAGCCCACCACCATACACCCCACCACCATACACCCCACCCCCATACACTCCAATTTGTGATCATCCAACTGGACGCAAGTACACTGAAGCTAGGTGTCACGTCACTGAAGTACATACACTGAAGCTAGGTGTCACGTCACTGAAGTACATACACTGAAGCTAGGTGTCACGTCACTGAAGTACATACACTGAAGCTAGGTGTCACGTCACTGAAGTACATACACTGAAGCTAGGTGTCACGTCACTGAAGTACATACACTGAAGCTAGGTGTCACGTCACTGAAGTACATACACTGAAGCTAGGTGTCACGTCACTGAAGTACATACACTGAAGCTAGGTGTCACGTCACTGAAGTACATACACTGAAGCTAGGTGTCACGTCACTGAAGTACATACACTGAAGCTAGGTGTCACGTCACTGAAGTACATACACTGAAGCTAGCTGTCACGTCACTGAAGTACATACACTGAAGCTAGGTGTCACGTCACTGAAGTACATACACTGAAGCTAGGTGTCACGTCACTGACGTACACACACTGAAGCTAGGTGTCACGTCACTGACGTACATACACTGAAGCTAGGTGTCACGTCACTGAAGTACACACACTGAAGCTAGGTGTCACGTCACTGACGTACATACACTGAAGCTAGGTGTCGTGTTACTGACGTACATACACTGAAGCTAGGTGTCACGTCACTGAAGTACATACACTGAAGCTAGGTGTCACGTCACTGACGTACATACACTGAAGCTAGGTGTCACGTCACTGACATACATACACTGAAGCTAGGTGTCGTGTTACTGACATACATACACTGAAGCTAGGTGTCGTGTTACTGACGTACATACACTGAAGCTAGGTGTCACGTCAGTGATGTACATACACTGAAGCTAGGTGTCACGTCACTGACGTACATACACTGAAGCTAGGTGTCACGTCACTGACATACATACACTGAAGCTAGGTGTCGTGTTACTGACACTGAAGCTAGGTGTCGTGTTACTGACGTACATACACTGAAGCTAGGTGTCACGTCACTGATGTACATACACTGAAGCTAGGTGTCACGTCACTGACGTATATACACTGAAGCTAGGTGTCTTGTTACTGACGTACATACACTGAAGCTAGGCGTCGTGTTACTGACGTATATACACTGAAGCTAGGTGTCGTGTTACTGACATACATACACTGAAGCTAGGCGTCGTGTTACTGACGTACATACACTGAAGCTAGGCGTCGTGTTTCTGGCGTACATACACTGAAGCTAGGTGTCACGTCACTGAAGTACACACACTGAAGCTAGGTGTCATGTCACTGACATACATACACTGAAACTAGGTGTCGTGTTACTGACGTACATACACTGAAGCTAGGCGTCTTGTTACTGACGTACATACACTGAAGCTAGGTGTCGTGTTACTGACGTACATACACTGAAGCTAGGTGTCGTGTTACTGATGTACATACACTGAAGCTAGGCGTCGTGTTTCTGACGTACATACACTGAAGCTAGGTGTCACGTCACTGAAGTACATACACTGAAGCTAGGTGTCGTGTTACTGATGTACATACACTGAAGCTAGGCGTTGTGTTACTGACATACATACACTGAAGCTAAGTGTCGTGTCACTGACGTACATACATTGAAGCTAGGTGTCGTGTTACTGACGTACATACACTGAAGCTAGGTGTCATGTTACTGACGTACATACACTGAAGCTAGGCGTTGTGTTACTGACATACATACACTGAAGCTAAGTGTCGTGTCACTGATGTACATACACTGAAGCTAGGTGTCATGTTACTGACATACATACACTGAAGCTAAGTGTCGTGTTACTGACGTACATACACTGAAGCTAGGTGTCGTGTTACTGACGTACATACACTGAAGCTAGGTGTCGTGTTACTGACGTACATACACTGAAGCTAGGCGTCGTGTTTCTGACGTACATACACTGAAGCTAGGTGTCACGTCACTGAAGTACATACACTGAAGCTAGGTGTCGTGTTACTGACGTACATACACTGAAGCTAGGTGTCGCATCACTGACATACATACACTGAAGCTAAGTGTCGTGTTACTGACGTACATACACTGAAGCTAGGTGTCGTGTCAATGACGTACATACACTGGAGCTAGGTGTTGCGTCACTGACGTACATATACTGAAGTAGGCGTCGTGTCACTGACGTACATGCACTGAAGCTAGGTGTCATGTCACTGATGTACCTACACTGATGCTAGGTGTCGTGTCACTGACGTACATACACTGAAGCTAGGTGTCACGTCACTGACATACATATACTGAAGCTAGGTGTCGTGTTAGTGACGTACATACACTGAAGCTAGGTGTCGCGTCACTGACATACATACACTGAAGCTAGGTGTCGTGTCACTGACATACATATACTGAAGCTAGGTGTCGTGTTACTGACGTACATACACTGAAGCTAGGTGTCGTGTCACTGACATACATATACTGAAGCTAGGTGTCGTGTCACTGACGTACATACACTGAAGCTAGGTGTCGCGTCACTGACGTACATACACTGAAGCTAGGTGTCGTGTCACTGACATACATATACTGAAGCTAGGTGTCGTGTTACTGACGTACATACACTGAAGCTAGGTGTTGTGTCACATACACTGAAGCTAGGTGTCGCGTCACTGACGTACACACATTGAAGCTAGGTGTCGTGTCACTGATGTACATACACAGGATAACCTTCATGACTCAAACGATGTGGCGATAAATTAATTGTCACATATATCAAATTACCAAACTCAATCCCTTTCTGCATAATTGATGTCCCTTTATATGTATATAAATAATATCATCACACCAACAAATGTTAATTGCATTTATTATGCAAACATACATAATTAAACTTCATGAGATGACTGCAGTGCCTTGATGTGCTGGGTCTTAGAAGGACCGCAACATGTTCGCCTTTCACAGGTGCAACCTTCATACACTGAATTCAATTAATAATCACATGACCAAAACATACAATACACACATGATGTCTACATATAACCTGGTAGTGTAGACTAGGGATACTTCTCCAGCAATGCGTTAACAAGATGTTTAGGTAACTATACAATCACAAGCCACATATGACAATTGTCAAGTTACGTGAAAATCAAATCATCGCAGCAACGCATTGCTTCATGTAAACCCATTGGGGCATGGTAGCCCGCCAGTCCATGTGCTGGACTGTGAAACAAAAGGTCAGGGGTTCAAGTCGACCTGCTGACATTTTGAAACTTGGGCAATTTCATACACCCCACAATGCTTGTTCTTTTGGAAGAGACACTAAATCAAATCAAAATCAAATCAAGTTTATTTAGACACCGCATATCTCTAAAAATAGAATCGGGTGTTTACAATAAAAATAAATAAGTAAAATAAATTAATAAAATAGATTACATTAGTGAATAATTTATAATTATTACAATACAGGCATTACATAAGATAACACATATATACATATGCAACATGTACATATACACATACACACACATACGCATACATACATACACACACATACACACACATATATACATACACACACATACATATACATACATATACACAACATATATATATATATATATATATATATAATACGAAAAAGCTTGATTAAAGAGAAAGGTTTTCAAGTCCCTCTTAAAATGTTTAGAATCGCGTTGCGTTCTTAGCCCTATTGGAAGAGAGTTCCAGAGGGTGGGACCTGCACACGAGAAAGTTCGTTGGCCGAGCCGTTCCAGGTTTACCCTAGGAACAACAATAAGAGATTGGTCAGCCGAACGAAGACTGCGACAGGGAACATAGGGAGATATACGTGGAGTGTTTGCATGCACGGTGCCGTGCCGCCGTCATGCTGTGTTGGTGACGTCGACGTAGGCAGAGGACGACACGCGCAGCGGATCGCTGGACCATCTCAAGTCGATGCAGCAGGGTTCCGGTAATGCCGTACAGGGCCGCGTTTCCGAAGTCGAGTCACGACGTGACAAGAGCATGTACAAGCGTCTTGCACGCTCTGAGCGGTAGAGATGATCGTATTCGTGCTATGCCACGTAGTTGGGCGTAGGCAGTCCGGCAAGTACGGCTAACGTGTGCGGCCATCGACATTGTGGAGTCGAGCTGTACGCTAAGGTCACGTATGTTGGCTGAAGTGCTGACGCTACATCCGCAGATGTCGATGACAAGAGGAGGTGGCTGTGGAACACAGTTGTTCAGTGCCGAGAACAGTACCGCCTCTGTCTTCATCTCGTTTAAAAGTAGGTAGCGCGATGCCAGCCATACTTTCACATCAGTAACACAACGGGATATCTGGTCGGCGGCAGACGCAGCATCATTACGTGGAAAGTCAACATACAGCTGAGTGTCATCCGCGTAGACGTGGTAGCGAATTCCGTGCTTTGAGAAGACTTCTGAAAGACCGGCACAGTAGACAGAAAAGAGGAGAGGGCCCAAAACACTGCCCTGTGGAACTCCATGTCGCAGTTGGATGTTGCAAGATAGATGACCTTCAACATTGACACATTGTGTTCGGTCGGTGAGATAGGATGCAAGCCAGCAAAGTGCGTCACCTCGCATGCCGATTCGGTCTAGTTCTGCGAGAAGAAGGTCGTGGTCAATAGTATCGAACGCAGCACTACCAATACTACGTGCTTACGAGTATCCAATGAACGCAATATATCATCCTGAATACTCACAATCGCTGTCTCCACACTGTGTGACGGGCGATAGGCGCTCTGAAAAGGGTCCCCGATGTTATTGTGTTGCAGATGCAAACGCGTTGGGCAGAAACATGGCGTTCTAGTACCTTGGATGCGTACGGAAGGTTCAAGATAGGCCGATAGCTAGCGTAGTCGTCAACGGGAAAACCGGAACGTTTCAGAAGAGGCGTGACGACAGCGTGCTTTAGGCGTGCTGGAACAGTGGAAGACTCGTAAGAGAGGTTGATGATGTTCCTGAGGATCGGCGCTAAGATTGAGGTATTTGCCTTCAGAATAGCGATGGGCAGTGGATCAATCATGGACGATTTTATCTTGCCATTTTCGATCAGTGTCGTTACTTCTTCGAGCGAAGCCGGTTGAAACGCAAGGAGAGGCGAAGAAACAGTACACGGCTGCGCGTTTTCGACATTAGCTGAAGGACGCCGTATTTGGCTGCTGATCGAGGTGATCTTGTCGGCAAAGTGATAAGCAAAACGGTCAGCAACAGCATCAGGCCCAATAGTGTCATTGGAAAAGAGGTTCATGCTTTTACGACCGAGAAGGTGGTTCGCAATGCAAAACATTGCTCGGTTGTCGTTCGAGGCTGACTCGATCTCTTTACTGTAAAACGCAGCTTTCGTGGAAGCCAACGTCCGGCAGTATCGGTCACGCAGCTCAGTATACGAAATTCGATGGTCATCGGTTCTGCTGCGTCGCCATGTACGTTCAAGAAGACGCACCTGACGTTTCAACTCGCCGAGTTCCTGACACCACCAAGGAGTGCAAGGTCGTTCGGTGACATTACGCTGCACAAGTGGTGCGTGACGATCAACCAGACAGGAAAGCTCCGTGTGGTACTGATCGATCAGTATGAAACCACACTCACAGAGATCTTTCCTGAAATTGGAATTGTCTATCGCAGCATATCGACGGAACGTTATGTTCTTGAGTGGTGGACGTGGCTTGGTCGTGATGAGGTCACAAAGAACGGCAAAGTGATCGGTGACAAGATCGTCGACGGATACCCGTGTAATAGGGGAAGAAGAAGAGGCGGTGATGACGAGATCAAGCCCATTACCCCGGTTGTGTGTCGCGTCGGTGACGTTCCGTCTCATGTTGACGTCTGACAGAATGTCGTGGAGAGCTCATGCGTGCACCTCGCTGTTGTCGCCGTATCGCATGTTGAAATCGCCGAGGATGACGATACAGGATTTCGTACCGACGCGTTCAACGAGATCTCGAAATTCGGTGAGGAAGATGGCGAACAACTGTGAGTTGGGGCTGGACGACGGCGGTCGGTAGATGACGAAGAGGCGTAGTGTACAGGAGACTCTGTGGCAGCGTAGTTGTAAATCGAGACACTCGAAGGATGAAGCGGGCCAAAGTTGGGAGTGGTCAACAGTGAATGATGATTTGAAAAGAACGCCGACACCGCCGCCACGAATGTTACTTCGAGCAACGTGCTCAAAGAGATAGCCGGAAGGCGTGATGGCGGAAACAGCTACAGTGTTCTCGCTGGATAGCCACGTCTCGGTGATGCACAATATGTCCAGGTCATGGTCGGCAACGTAGTCCACGAGGAAGTCAGCCTTGTTACAAACTGACCTCGCATTCAGCAGACACAACTTGGCAGGCCGTACATCGGTGTTCAATTGTATGTTCAACAAGTTAGCGGTGTTGATGCCCGTTTGCTTCACCGGTGTGCGTCGCAGTTTGTGGACACCCCCACGACAGCCGCGGTGGGTAGGCCGACGGAGTGCCACCCCTGCATTGCACGCGGCTCTCCAGGGAGCCTTGTTCAACCGATCACACCTGTCAAATTGCAGATGACGCATGAACTGTCTTGTGTACACCGTCATGCCTGAGGTGCCACGTCACGCTTGATCACCAGCAATGTTCTTGTTGTTGTTACACACAGGTGCAATCCACTGAACAGGTGAACAAGGGATAAAAATCTCTAAAACACTAAAAAGGCATAACACTTTCATAAAACAAACTGCACTAACTGCACTACGATATCCTCGTTAAAAACTGATAAAAATACACAATATGCACACAACCTGTTTTGGTGCAGCCATATGCAGGCGCAAACCAATCATAGTAGTCTAAAGTCCGTTGGTCCCTTCTACCTTGTGTCTATGCATCGGGAAGCAAAAAGACCCCACATGGGGGGGGGTAAATGTGTAACATGTCAAAGACTCCATCTCTCAACTACATGAGTCAAGACAGAAGTGTCCATGATACCTTGCATGACGACATGACTGAATGGATGAACGTAAAACGTCCAACAAACGTCCAACAATAATCATTCATATCTATACATGCACAAAATGTTTCAGGCAAGTTCACAAACTGCTGTGCTCTGTGTATGTGACTGAGGATGCTTGCGTGTGTGCCTCCATGCAAGAGTTTCACAACAACTGCCTGAGAGTTTGTGCAGTAATGTGACTAATGTCATGTGACACATATGACCCACCTTCCAGAACCAGTGATGTTTAGTCTGCGAGTACTTGGCCTCACGGTAGTGCCCGTACTTGTCAGGGTACTGCGCATTCAGACACTTTTTCACCAGTGCCCTATCAACAGAAACAATCATCTAACACACTGACGGAGACATTTTATAAACATCATATTTAATTTTTATTGAAAATTTATGCAAAACATCATAGGATGAATAGAACTTCAAAACAATTCATAAGACCCGTTCATAATTTCAGAATGCTATTCATGAATTAAAATCTATTTAAATTACAATATCTAACTGAACAACGACTGACAACAGCGATGACCAAATAGAAGATTTCTACAGCCAACTGCAGAGAATCATCGACCAGGCTCCCAAGAAGGATATCCTAATTGTGCAGGGAGATTGGAATGCAAAGGTTAGCAAAGATACACAAGAGAACTGGCAAGACGGGCTTTTCTGCAACACAACTACCAACAAAAGAGGCCTTAGGCTCCTGGAGTTTGCTACTTACAACAAACTAGGTCTGGCCAATACATATGGTCCTCACAAAGCATCCAGGAGATGGACGTGGTACTCTCCAAATGGCCAGCATCACAATCAGATCGATTACATATTGTTGAAACAGCGATTCCAGTCGGGCATAAATATTGCAAAGACGCAGAGCTTTCCAAGTGCAGACATAGGAAGTGATCATGACTTGGTGATGATGAACTTCCGTCTTCATTTAAAAACGATTGTCAAACCAAAGCAAGTAAGGATGAAGTTCGCCCTAGAGAAGTTGAAAGACACTAAAATTGCAGAAGCATTCCAAGCAATGATAGGTGGGAAATTTGCGCCTCTTACCATCCTAGAGGAAGAAAACACCGACATAGACACATTGACCAACAGGTTCAACAGTGCAATGACTAATACAGCCAGTGTGATATATGTCAAAAACCATCATACGAAGAAACCCTGGGTCACCACCGAACTACTTGACATGTGTGACAAAAGAAGAGTACTGAAAAGGGGGAAGAACAGCCCCGGAGGAACTGATAAATATAGGGAAATCAACAACAAAATAAGAACATGCACGAAAGAAGCCAAAGAAAAATGGATAAAAGAACAGTGCAGCGAAATAGAAGACAACCTGAACAAGAACAATAGCGAAAGAGCATTCCAAGTCATAAAAGATCTGACAAGTGAGAAGAAAGGAAGAATAATTAATAGACACCATCCAAGACAAGCCAAGAAAATGCCTCACGGAAGAAAGAGAGATTATCAACCAATGGACAGAGTACTGCACCGAGTTATACAACTGCCAGACCAAAGGAAATGCAGCAGTATTGGATTGTCCTATGAACACCGAAGAGGATAACTTCCCAATTCTTCGTGATGAAGTGGAGGCTGCAGTTAAATCCTTAAAGAAAGGGAAATCAGCTGGAGTAGACAACATACCAGCTGAATTAATACAAGCTGGGGGAGAAGGTGTGACCAACATCCTCACAGCAATCTACAATAAGATCTGGCAGACAGGAGATTGGCCTACTCCATGGACCCAATCAATGGTCATCACACTTCCAAAAAAAGGCAACCTACAATTGTGTCTAAACTACCGGACAGTCAGACTTATCAGTCACCCAAGTAAAGTCATGCTGAAGGTCAACCTTAACAGATTCAAGCCACAAGCAGAGAACATCATCGCTGAAGAACAGGCCGGCTTTCAAGCAGGATACTCTGCCAAAAGTACTTGCAACACCAAGAAGATCTCTACCATGTCTTTATTGACTTCAAGAAGGCTTTTGACAGGGTATGGCATGAGGTAATACAACACTGGTGTCAACCTTGTTCGAGCCATAGAACATCTGTATGACAAGGCCAACAGCGCAGTCCTTATGAATGGCACCTTGGGGGGGAATGGTTTCACACCACCACTGGAGTCCGCCAGGGCTGCCTTCTATCACCCACTCTATTTAACATATTTTTAGAGAGGATCATGACTGACGCCCTTGAAGATCACATAGGAACAGTCAGCATCGGAGGCAGGACAATAACAAATTTACGCGTTGCAGATGATATCGATGGTTTAGCAGGGGATGAACAGGAGCTAGCTGACCTAGTGAGGCGCCTCGACAATACATCTGTGTACTACGGAATGGAAATTAGTGCTGAGAAAACCAAGCTAATTACCAACAATATCACTGGCGTCAACAAGAAGATCACAGTGAATGTCAAAGATTAGAAACAGTGTCCAAGTTCAAGTACCTGGTTTCAGTTATCACAAATGAGGGATCCAAACCTGAGATCATTTTAAGGATTGCCCAGACAACAGCAGCGATGACAAGACTGAAACCAATATGGAAAGATAAAAACATCACCCTTCGATCCAAAATCAGAGTGATGCAATAATTTGTTGTGTCAATATTTCTATACACATGCGAGACATGGACTCTTACAGCCGAACTACAAAGAAGAGTACAAGCCATGGAAATGAGGTGCTATCGAAAGATCCTTTGCATCTCATACAAGGACCATGCAACCAACAAAGAGGTCCACAACAGAATCAAACAAGCCATCAGGCCCTATGAAGATCTAATAACGACGGTAAAGAGACGGAAGTTGAAATGGTATGGGTATGTCTCACAAACATCTGGCCTGACAAAGACCATCCTGCAAGGCATCGTTAGGGGAGCAAGAAGACAAGGAAGACAGAGGAAGAGGTGGGAGGACAACATCAAAGAGTGGACAGGCCTGGACTTCTCAGAGACATAAAGGGCGGCAGACGACAGGAAGAAGAAGACAGCTGGTTTCAAGGTCATCGGTGGTGCCCCAATAACACTACAGGTTACGGGATTGATGATGATGATGAACTGAACAAAAACATTGTGAAACAACTTCTAGTCAAGTGTGCAATACATACGCTGCCCTGTTTGTGTCCCTAGGGCAGTCTGCTGGGTCAGTCCCGGGAAACTCATTCGGGTAGAGCTGTATGGAGTGGGGATAGAAGATCTGCATCGTCTACAAGGAATAAAATGTGCACAGAATTAAGGCTCACCTGAGAGATTGAGATAAAAAGAACAGTTGTAATGTAGAATTAATGACAGCTTCTAAATGTCCAACTGTCCCACCAGGTCTAAATGATTATCAGTGCAAATGTATTCAAAGTTTAAAACAAGTTTATTAATTTGTATTATTTTATTATAGATGAACACTGTTAACTCAAAACAATTGATGTTGTTGATACGGTTGTGGTTTGTTTTACATGGGAATCATTTTAATTTGCTAATACAAATTATACGCTATAACCTACTTCATAAAAATAAGCAATTTACAGGGTACCGTATTATTTGTTTAGCTTGCAGTCATTAAGTATGTTACATTCAATTAAATAAGTGCACCATAAATTGTCATGTGTACGAACAAGAAGACCAGGCAAGTCTTGCCTTTAGACTGCAGAATCACAATACTTTACTATGGAGCATTCATCATTCACATAAATGTGCTTGTTTCATGGAGAATCTGCAATACTACTTCCAGATTGAAAGATTGTTTGGACCTTGTAGTGACCTTAGGGGCTGGCCTGTGGGCCATAGGGACGCTTCATACTCACGATGAGCATGAGCTCTATCAAAATCAATATAGTTTGTGTTGCACTAGCCAAACCACTAGGTGTGACATCTCTAGTAGACTCATAAATCAACAGAGTTGATGGCAATGTTCTCCTTCCTATTTCAGACCTGTTTATTACCTAGCAGGTAGGACTGATAACTGTAATGACTACTAAAAGCAGCAGATGGCCCTGGCATGACTCCACACAGCTCCATCCAGTGGCTCAATTGGCTTAGTGCCTGATCACTAGGAGGTTCTGGGCTCTAACCCCAGGTCAGCAGCCATACCCAGGATTTAGTATAAATTTTGTACTTTGCAACTTTGCAAATCACCCAGCACCTGGCACGTGGGAAGGAAGTTGGAAGTATGTGTTGGATGAGACAATACAAGCTGTAGGTTCCTTCTATCTCACCCTGGTGTATAATTAACATACTAGTCCATCAGTTGGATGTATGTGTTGGATGAGACAATACAAGCTGTAGGTTCCTTCTATCTCACCCTGGTGTATAATTAACATACTAGTCCATCAGTTGGATGTATGTGTTGGATGAGACAATCCAAGCTGTAGGTTCCTTCTATCTCACTCTGGTGTATAAATTACATACTAGTCCATCAGTTGGAAGTATGTGTTGGATGAGACAATACAAGCTGTAGGTTCCTTCTATCTCACCCTGGTGTATAATTAACATACTAGTCCATCAGTTGGATGTATGTGTTGGATGAGACAATACAAGCTGTAGGTTCCTTCTATCTCACCCTGGTGCATAATTAACAAACTAGTCCATCAGTTGGATGTATGTGTTGGATGAGACAATCCAAGCTGTAGGTTCCTTCTATCTCACTCTGGTGTATAAATTACATACTAGTCCATCAGTTGGAAGTATGTGTTGGATGAGACAATACAAGCTGTAGGTTCCTTCTATCTCACCCTGGTGTATAATTAACATACTAGTCCATCAGTTGGAAGTATGTGTTGGATGAGACAATACAAGCTGTAGGTTCCTTCTATCTCACCCGGGTGTATAATTAACATACTAGTCCATCAGTTGGATGTATGTGTTGGATGAGACAATACAAGCTGTAGGTTCCTTCTATCTCACCCTGGTGTATAATTAACATACTAGTCCATCAGTTGGAAGTATGTGTTGGATGAGACAATACAAGCTGTAGGTTCCTTCTATCTCACCCTGGTGTATAATTAACATACTAGTCCATCAGTTGGAAGTATGTGTTGGATGAGACAATCCAAGCTGTAGGTTCCTTCTATCTCACTCTGGTGTATAAATTACATACTAGTCCATCAGTTGGAAGTATGTGTTGGATGAGACAATACAAGCTGTAGGTTCCTTCTATCTCACCCTGGTGCATAATTAACAAACTAGTCCATCATTTAGCTCCCTTTCTACATGGCAGTCTGTAAGTCCATTATTTAGCTCCCATTCTACACAGCAGTCTGTAAGTCCATCATTTAGCTTCCATTCTACACAGCAGTCTGTAAGTCCATCATTTAGCTCCCTTTCTACACAGCAGTCTGTAAGTCCATCATTTAGCTCCCATTCTACACAACAGTCTGTAAGTCCATCATTTAGCTCCCATTCTACACAGCAGTCTGTAAGTCCATCATTTAGCTCCCATTCTACACAGCAGTCTGTAAGTCCATTATTTAGCTCCCATTCTACACGGCAGTCTGTAAGTCCATCATTTAGCTCCCTTTCTACATGGCAGTCTGTAAGTCCATTATTTAGCTCCCATTCTACACAGCAGTCTGTAAGTCCATCATTTAGCTCCCATTCTACACAGCAGTCTGTAAGTTCATTATTTAGCTCCCATTCTATACAACAGTCTGTAAGTCCATCATTTAGCTCCCTTTCTACACAGCAGTCTGTAAGTCCATCATTTAGCTCCCATTCTCTCCTCAGCAGCTGTAGCCAAATATTTACCTTTCTTTATGTCACATTTATAAGCAATAAGGTGCAACGTAATTGACATAGGGCAGAACAGAAGAGATATACACAGAACAATTATGAAAGCAGTGTTATTAAGGCTTTTCATTTGAGCAAATTGCCCGTATGAAATCCTGATCTGCCCGTATCAGATTTATATTTAATATTTATTAACTAAGAATATTAAAAAATTTAATGTTTAGTTTTTCTAACTTCTTAATAAAAAAACTCCTCATATTGATTTGCGATCTTTTGAACTATATGAATTTGTAGTTCACCTTTAAAAAGGGTTATTTGAAGTTCTTGACTATTTTTGAAGTTTTTGTAAGAATTCTGACTAACTGTTAAAGTAATATTAGTTAGTATTATCAAAGTTATAAAATAAGTAAAATCTGAATACTCACAAGGCAGAAGTCTATGGAAGCGATGAGTTCATTGATGTCATCATCAAAGTAGTCGTGACTAAAGACAAGTAGCGCCTGTTCAATGAAGCGTGCCTTGCGCAGAGAGTCTATTAGATACCTAAGATAGTCGATGCGACTATGAACTTGTACAACGATCACAACTGTACTGTCACTTGATCGCAAGTCAAAGCGATCTAGATTGTATATAGGCTGGTGTTCGTTAACCCATGCAATGTATGTCTTTATTGCACTTACATTGGCCCCAATGCGAACATAGCGGCTTGTAGACCCATGCAGGACAGACTTGTTGAATGTGATATGTGAAGCATTGGGCAAGTGCACCGTGAATGCATTGTGCAACATGTCCAAGCTTGTTAGGTGACCGGTACTGCTCTGCACTGCAGCACCCCCTGGATGTTGCATGTCGAACATGTCAGACGATGTGTCACGTTCGGCACGCATGAACAACGACATGTTCATGAAGACAAAGCCAAGAACGGAGACAACAACAAATGTCTTGATGAATCTCTTCGGTGTGGTACGCATTGCGTTACCGTGGCAACGGATGTCACCACACAAACTATGTGATTCTGATTGAACTCTGACTGTTTCACCAGTCTATTCAGTGATGAGAAATCATAATCACAATTATATAAAACAAAATTGTATCAATACACCTGCATTGTTAGCAGTCTTAATAAACCTTATAACTATCCATTTGACTAGCTTGGAATGCCCTCAACACCTGTCATGTGCCACCTGCGCCGTCCTTCATGAGTCCATCCAGCACATTGTGCATTCCTGGAAGAGCTGCTGCCTTGTCATCTAGTTGTCATGGCGACACTTCATGGAGACCTGCATGGGGCCGTCATGACACAGCAGTGTGTGTGAGGCAGTGTGCAGGTGTGACAAGTGTACCTGATTGGACTCTCAGCTGGACGGGATTTCTCCAAGATACTGTCAGTTGTACCTCAAGACCTTCTTCTCATGCCACAGTGGTCAGATAAACTCCACCTACAACCAACACCAGTCAACAACACACAGCTTTCACTGATGAACTACAGCCTACCCATAATAACATATCAGTAATCACCACAGGGCAAATACGTCAAATGTCAACAATATTTTCATTTTAGAAGATATGACAATATAAACTGTCATTGTGGTGCAGTAGACTGTTGGTCAGTTAAGATTGTTTGTCATTGTATATCTATATCCATGACTGGCCGACATCATTTGAATAAAATGAACAGACACCAAAAAAATCTCGTGATTATTTTTGCAGTGCACTGAAACAATCGCCCATCTATGCAAATGTGTGCTCAATCACACTAAAAATTTGTCAAACATCAGATCGACAGATTTTTTGCATTCTGATGATAGTACTGTGATTTCTGTTAAATATCAGTAAGCAGTTTTATTAGTAATGATGTATTCTGATGTTTTGTATTGTATTATATTGTATTCTGACGTGATAAATTGTTACTAATTTGCAGACTAGGATCAGATACATTGTTGTGGATACTAGATTTCTCCATGGGTTATTTCGGTTTGCCTCTATTGACTTTGTTTTTGTTTTTGTTTTTTGCCTGGTCTAATACTGAAAACACTGTTTGTGCTTAAATTAATTATACATCATGACTTTTTAAATTGTCATATAATATCTTTGTGCTTATAACTAACCAGCTTATTAAGCAAGAAAATGTGTGATAACATCAAGATCCTGTGGCTAAGTTAAATAAAATTGATGAACAAAACTTCAGTTGGCAAAATCAGCTTGCTCCAGTTTGAGCCCTTTCTCACCATCTGCAGACTGCAGTCTCCTAGGACAGTGCTAAGACTCTAACAGCTTTATAACAGGCTCATTTAGGGACATCTCCCAACAGTTAGTTGTGTTTATGTGATGAATGAATGCTACATCAGCATTAAATCCATGAAGAATAATTTGGCTGTGGTTATTTGTTTGTCAGCTACACTGCTGTGAAGATGACATGTACTGCATAGGATGTTAATGTTCCAGACACTAAACTAGAACATGGACATCGGATACCATCTACAAAAACAACTCTATATGCTTATGTTTGTCAATGATACTTGATTGTAAATAATTAATAACTCATTGTTGCTTCTTCCATTACTGATCGCATTTCACTGCCATCTCATCCAACTGTCTCTACTCCCACTATCCCTTGCCTTTGTTCTCCACTTCCATCCCATATCTCTCCTCATACAGTCCTCCAATCTCAGTCCTTTCTCCACTCCTCTCCCACTCCCGCCAAGTCTCTCTTCACACAGTCCTCCAATCTCAGTCCTTTCTCCACTCCTCTCCCACTCCCGCCAAGTCTCTCTTCACACAGTCCTCCAATCTCAGTCCTTTCTCCACTCCTCTCCCACTCCCGCCAAGTCTCTCTTCACACAGTCCTCCAATCTCAGTCCTTTCTCCACTCCTCTCCCACTTCCGCCAAGTCTCTCTTCACACAGTCCTCCAATCTCAGTCTCGGTCTTCCTCTACCCCTTCCATTCGTTCCACATGTCCAGCATCATCATCATCATCATCATCATCCCTCAGCTGCTTTAGTCTTCACTTGTCTGCTCTTTTCACTCCAGCAGCTCTACTCACCTAGTTATGTTTGCAAACTTGGACTTTCTCTTGTTATTTTTCCATCATTGCTGTCTTCAGGGCATCCTAGTATTGACAGAACACAGAGTTACTGAGTGCTTCATACTTCCACACGTGTTCATTATCTTCTCTTCCAAACATGGTTAACATGGCACATTCACAGTTGTATCATCTTTCCTTCAGAAACATCTGCTGAGGGCATGAACTTGTGAACATGACACTTACTCTCAACTTGAGATGGGCCATTGTAAAGAACTATGGGCAATGTGACAGCTACCTACGTAGTCTAACACCTCAAGTGACTTCCACATTGTATAATCCGGTCTCCTTAAGAGGTCGTCTTTCGCATCTTTTGTTCTTCATTGACTATGACTTTGACTATATCAATGGTATCACATATGATGTAAGGAGACATTTACATACCATATATATTTTCAACTGGTCTGTTTTACATCAAACATTATGCATAGATCTGTCTACGTTATATTTGTTAATGTTGAGCATATTAATGAACTATTAGAGTATTTCACTGGCAGGAACCAATACCTGGTGCAGAAGAGCAGACATTTAAACCAACAGCTGGTGCAGAAGAGCAGATATTTAAACCAATAGCTGGTGTGGAAGTGCAAACATTTAAACCAAAAGCTGGTGCAGAAGAGCAGACATTTAAACCAACAGATGGTGTGGAAGAGCAGACATTTAAACCAATAGATGGTGTAGAAGTGCAGACATTTAAACCAACAGCTGGTGCAGAAGAGCAGATATTTAAACCAATAGCTGGTGTGGAAGATCAGACATTTAAACCAACAGTTGGTGCAGAAGAGCAGACATTTAAACCAACAGCTGGTGCTGATGAGTAGATATGTAAACCAACAGATGGTGTCAAAGAGCAGGCATTTAAACTGACAGCTGGTGCGGAAGAGCAGACATTAAAACCAACACCTGGTGCAGAAGAGCAGACATTTAAACCAACAGCTGGTGCAGAAGAACAAACATTTAAACCAACAGCTGGTGCAGAAGAACAAACATTTAAATCAACAGCTGGTGCTGAAGAGCAGATATGTAAACCAACAGATGGTGTCAAAGAGCAGGCATTTAAACTGACAGCTGGTGCGGAAGAGCAGACATTTAAACCAACAGCTGGTGCAGAGGAGCAGACATTTACCAGATTTCCTACCTGAATATTATGTAAACTACTGATTCTGTTACGGCAAAAACACCAAATGATGCTTCAGTTTCATCTAATTTAGTTACGTTGAGAAACAATGATTCTGACACAAGATGACATAATCTAAAAAAAAATGTTATTCAGTTTAAACATAAGAAAATATTAATTTGCACACTGATGCACAGATAGAACAGCCTCCCACATACTGTTGTGGAGGCTCTATCTATCCAGTCTTTGGATGGAAAAATAGACAAGTTGTGGTGAAGCCATCCTATCAAACAAGACTATACTGCCCCACCCCTATCCTGGAAATTATCTGCTGCATACACACAATCAGACCTGACAATAACCACAAACAACAGAGCTGACATGTAAGAACCTGTAAGAACAAACCCATTCACAAAATCTAGATAATCTGTCTGCTTGCTAATCACATGGCTCACATTACACAGCTAACATGAAATGTCAATAAAAATGTGACACATCCTACACAATTGAATGAACCATCCAGTAAGGGCCAATCATGTGGACAAAACAGTGGGCAGGCAGGCAGGCAGGAAGGCAGGCAGGCCTTATTTCATTAATACGTTAAAAGGCTATGTAGTACAACATTTCATATATAGGCATGAACAAATATCACACATGTGTGCATGAACAAGTTTCACACAACACATCATTTATGCATGAAGAATTATCACAGGTTCACAATGCTACACAACCTACACATACTTCTGGTAGTTAATATACCATATTCGTCCTAATAAGCATACAGTATGCTTTAAAAAATGTTACACAAAAATGTCATGACATGTGTTCTAATAAACACACACCAAAGTTTGTCATGAAGACGATATCAACGACTCGCACGGCCTGGGATAACATACGGCCCGGGCACGCAGCTGGCTAATGCCACTCGACAACGACGACGTAGAACCAATGACTGAAGAAATTACATTGACTTTTATTGTCATCGACATAGTCAGCAATGTAATTCATGTGTGCTTGTCGAAAGAACTGTCTAAAGCAACGACATGCCAATACCTTCCCAATAATGTTAAGTCGGTAGGAAATAATTAGTAACATTTCGCGGTCAAAATAGAAATATATTCAACGCAGCCCCAAAAATAAACAGGAAACCCAAAATGAACATGAGAAGAACTAGGGGACTCTGACTGGGGCCATACAGTAGTGTTGGCTGCAGACAAACAGAACAGGAGATGTCTGCTTTACGCACCTGTGGGTGTGACGAGGATCAAAATAAGTAGCCAGTAGACACTGTTAATGACTTATGCTCCACCAGGTATGTATGCACCTAGTAAGTCAGTATGCACCTAGTAAGTCAGTATGCACCTAGTAAGTCAGTATGCACCTAGTAAGTCTTGCTTGCAAGAATAACTGCCATGCTGTGTGCATTCAAATATCAGACATTTCATAACTGCTAGTGTTTATATTATAAATATTATGTTTGTAATCCTAGACACCTAGACACCGCTTTTAGAAATAAATATTTCCCCAATTCCACTGGTATCATGTTACAGACATTTTAATTGGATGAAAATTATCATATGGTCTGCAAACATCGAATCAAATCAAGTGTTCACGCGAATAAGCGTTCCCGCGATCAGCTGTGTATCCTTTGACCGACGAGCGACGAATTCATCATTTGGCAGCTTGACTCGTGATTCTGCATCGCGCACAAATCTCCAGTTTTGTCATTTCAGAAACTTAACAGGTCTGCTTGTTGTATGTATATCGCCAGCAGATGACACTGAACTCTGAATGGCATTAAGAAAACAGTTATTGTTCATCAATCCAAATACAAACATGATGAATATAAATACAATCAACAATATGAAATGAACAAAAGGAAAATTTTTTTTGCGAATTGCAAATCAGAATGAAAAGGAGCCCCTACAAGTGTATTTTGAAATATATTGAACTGAATGCCTAAAAGGTTGATGTTGACTAGTGCGACACCATAGGACATGTTGCCAATACTGGCCAGCTAAATGAGATCTTATATGAGATGGGCATGGGAGCATGGGATATAAGCCCAGTCTCTTGACATTGTCTTATAGCAGAGCCATGAATAATGTACTGGGTAGATCCCTGGGTAGGTGAGGCACCTGTGTCACACTCAGCAGCCACCCAACATAGCGGTGCTTGACAGTCATGACACATCACCTGTGTCACACACAGCAGCCGCCCAACATAGCGGTGCTTGACAGTCATGACACATCACCTGTGTCACACTCAGCAGCCGCCCAACATAGCGGTGCTTGACAGTCATGACACATCACCTGTGTCACACTCAGCAGCCACCCAACATAGCGGTGCTTGAGTCATGACACATCACCTGTGTCACACTCAGCAGCCGCCCAACATAGCGGTGCTTGACAGTCATGACACATCACCTGTGTCACACTCAGCAGCCACCCAACACAGCGGTGCTTGACAGTCATGACACATCACCTGTGTCACACTCAGCAGCCACCCAACACAGCGGTGCTTGACAGTCATGACACATCACCTGTGTCACACTCAGCAGCCACCCAACATAGCGGTGCTTGAGTCATGACACATCACCTGTGTCACACTCAGCAGCCGCCCAACACAGCTGTGCTTGACAGTCATGACAATGTAATGGATCGATTTGTATGACAATGCAACTTCTGTCTTTGTATTTAACACTGCAACTTCCGTCATTGCATGACATTATATCTTCTATTTTCTGTATTACACTTCAACTTCATCATCTGTCTTTGTAGGACATTGTGACTTCTGTTTTTATGTATGGCACCTTAACTTCCTTCATTGTATAGCCTGTCGCACATTGTATAGCCTGTCGCACATTGTATAGCCTGTCGCACATTGCACAACATGTCAGTGATGAAACTAGACATCATGGAAGAATCTTGAACAATTTTGTCTCGTTGTGAGCTGCTACACATGCCGTGGAACTAACATGGCCCTAGCAGTATTCCCTAGAACTAATCCAATATCAGATGAAGAAACTTAGTGACATTAGAAGTAGAAAGCTAAATTTGTGAGATTTATTAGTCTGGCTGTGTTGTTAATAAAACGTAGGGGCTGAACTTGCTTGTTGAACTAGCAAGCAACAATGAGTGCTACTATGCACAATTTCAGTGCATGCATGGGCAAATTGGTACTGTTGCAAGTCACACGACAGAATGCATGCATATATGAGTGGCTAACATCTACAATGATCGCTGAACAATCAGCGAATGTCGATGTAAAACTGTCTTTATGCTATACTCCCTTTACAGCAGATCACAGCTAAACTGGGAGGTAGTGAGTAGGGCCGGAACAATACACTACTTCACGTTACAATACGTATCACGATACAGACTACACTGACTAGAATGATACAACAGTAAAACACACATTTATTTATCACGTGGACAAGGCAACGTTACAGCAGACGTCACGTCGTCACTCACATGAGGTCCAAATTCCTTCACAAATGTGTAGTGTACCACGATACGAATATTGTGTATCATGTACCACATCGTGCGGTGTGTATCGCAATACACCAGTGCACTGGTGTATCGTTCCAGCCCTAATAGTGATTTTAGACATCGAGATCACCAGTTCTGTGAGGCGCGCTGAGTCCACAATATTTACCTGTGTGGGATCTTTTACTGCCTCTGACATAGACACCAGACAGAAGGGACCAATGGCTTTTAGTTTCTCTTCCAAAACACAGGGGCAAAGTAGGATGAACAAAATTGCCCAAGTTCCGAAATGGCAGCAGGTGGTTTCACACCCCATTTCCCTCGACCAAAAGCCCAACGCTCTACCCATTGTGTCGACAATTCTGTGTAAATATGCTCGCATAGATTATGTCCTGTGGCATTTGTCCCATATTCAAAGAATATTTCTGGTGGAATAGAAAACTTGCAGAATATCACTTCCACCACTACACCACTTCCGCCACCACAGTACATATATGGAAGTCTCTGTACCAACCTGCTCTGTACACAGCCATACAGGAAACAAGAGTAACAACACAACAGGTAGACAAACTTCAGTACATTGCTTTATATGCCCAATCAACTGCTTGTGTTAGCTTACTAGAAGGCCACAGTTCATCCACTGAAGGCTGTGTAGCCCAATGAACTGAACCAATTCATACTGGTTGAGGTAGCATTGTGATACCAAGATTAGTTCTTTCAGAGTTGGAGATGTGAGAAATAATGATACTGGGGCCACACCTTTTGAGTGAAACCAGCTGGAACAATGAGTAGGATCTGCTCCACTCACCACAACAGGCTTCATGTAAACAACTTGTATTTTACATACAATGCTAAACACACTCTGTCTGAGTTCAATCATAAGTGGGAAGGTCAGTTTACATGAGCATTTTTTCCCCAATTTGTCAGCAGACGCAGCAGATCCATTAAAAGGATCACTGTTTGGTATGCTTGTGTCTACGAATAGTGAGACTGGTCCCAATCTCACTAACGGTTGGCCGCGATTTTGAAGCAGCAGCCATTCAGTGATCGGCTGCATGTGCACCCTTTGTGATCTAAAACGCAGTGTCATGACATGTCACCACTCATATATGCACACACATAATTTAGTTGCATGTTATCATGCAACATGCAGCTGCTTGACATTGGGGTAAACATTGGGGTAAACATTGGGGTAAACATTGGGGTAAACATTGGGGTAAACATCGCTCATACAAACTGGACTTCAACATTTCAAGACTTTGCCTTACCTGATAATGATCTTAATACATTTAAAAAAGGACTTTAAATTAATTATTATTAGGATGGAACTTGCATAACTAAATTTTGTTTCAGTAAAATATTGCACTCATAGGTTGATCATGTTTAAACATTCATTAATATCATCAGGTTTATATAATTAAGCATTGGTAATGTAATTTATATAATTTAATGAAAACTGTATCATATATCAGCATACAAATGTACAGTAAAATTGGTCCCCAAGCCACTTATTTGTAATACGTTAAATCCCAGTTTCAGCAAAATAAGACTGGAAAAATGTCAGTCTCAAACACTTTGTGTTAACCGTTCAGAGAACATGGTAATCATCAATACTCTACCTGAAATAACACGATTATAACTAGACATATACTGCTGCAGTCGTCACACATGTGCACACCGACAATGATCACGACTGACAGGTGCATCAATATTTAATACCATGTATTGACAATCCCATTACAATGATAAGCATTACTGGTGGCCTAAATGGCAGCACTCTAGGTCATGAATTCTGTAGTGTCCCTTTCAAATAGTCAACTAATTATTTTCAATTGTGACCTCATGCGAGGTAGCTCACAAAATTGTCGTCATGGCTGCTTCTGTCATGATTCATGTGGTTGAGAGATGGAGTCACATCCCTGATATATTGAATACAAACTATATCATTATAATACTGCAACTTATATATACAGTCAAACTTGTCTTAGCGATCGCTCAACGGACGCTTGAAACGTGGTGGTCGTTTGAGCAGGTTTGACTGCTTCAACAAATATTGTTGACAAAACAAAAATGCCCTGCATTATTAACTATACATAACTGCAATTTTGTTTAGTTTTTTGTTGTCGATGCCAGCTGCTAGTGTTGACTACAGACTGATTGTGAAATAGGTAAATAGGTTCTTCAGCTGGATCATCAAGCTGTCAGATAACCCTCTCCTTGCCATGTGTCACCAGACAGCAGGCAGACATGTATTACTGACTCAACAGAAGCAAGATTATAATGATGTCTTGACCCACAGTGTACAAGCTGTCAATCAAACTGCCACAAGAGATGCCTGGATGTGAAACCATATAGACATAAATAGAACACCCTTTAGTTTATAGGGGGATGATTAATGATGTAACTCTATGGAAAACCCACCAGTTATTGGGCCATGGGACTGCTGGCACTGAAAGCTCTGACACAAGATTCATTGGTCCGTGGGCTCACAGTCATGTTGAACTCTCACTGTATAGATTACTATGAAACGATTTCTCACTCATCTCATGAAAAAATTTAACCTATCGACTATGCAAATTAGTTATTTAGATTTGATGAAATCATCAGACAAACTATTCATTTATGTTTGGCATCATTGAGCAATTTTTTTACAACCATTTTAAAAATAGCCTGTCTCATCGTCTGGGCCAGAACAATTGTTATATAGCTAGAAATGAATGCCATTGCCACAGACTATTGCATTTGTGATGCACAACAAGTGCTTTTGAAGTTTTGTGAATAACACCTGCTATTTTTGTCATTATTGTTAATTAGGGATAAACGACAAGTAACAGTAATCATTCTAATAATTTCCACAGTGACTCATTCACATCAATGTCCGCTTATTAACACTTTTATTGGTATTTTTCAACTTCGATTTCTATCGTGCAACATCCAACATATTCCAACTTCAACAAAGACAGCATTCCCTGTGTCTTCAGAAATTTATTCGTCTGGGTATGTAAACACCACTGTCCAGCTATTTTCCCATATTTCCAATTATTTCCTTTTATCCTCCTTTATATCTTAGTAATGCCAGAAGAACAGCTGCTCAATATTAGGTCTGTGCCTAGACGAATAGCAGCAGCCTACAATTAATGCAATAATTATGCATCTGACATTTTCAGCATGGACCAGTTTTGCGTTTGCGTTTCTGTTCTTCTCACAGTACATTAGTTGCCTCCATGATCTTCTCAAATATGATGCAGCAAGGACCCCATTACTTGGTGTCTCACGTGACTTCCACCCCACAGACGCACAGCACCACAAAGACTTATACCCTGTTATAATAGGTCATTCATGCCACAACAATATGTAACCCTGATTTGGATGACAGATTTGACCGACTTAATGAATACTGACCCGGGTCACATATGGACGTTTGTCGAATTACACAAACAGCTTCTTCATGTTTGTACACACAGTTCTCCCCCCCTCGCTATATGCACATTGTTTGAGTCATTTTCAGTACAGAATACTCCGATGGGCTCTTCCTTGTTGTGGCCACTCTTCACGATTAAGTCCCTGGCAGGTAGACTCATCTCCAATTCATGTTCTCCTGAGACATTCATGTGTCTCGATAGAGCCTACTTCAAATACATTGATATTCTCACTCCAAACTGTATGTTTGTGCAGTAGTTGAGACATTGTGATTTTCCTCACACCCCCCATAATCATCCAAGTGGGCAGTGGAAGCGGGGAAGTGGAAGCGAGCTCAAACCACATCTCCAGGGTGACATCTCTCATCTATCTGTCATGTCACAAGTAATCTTCCATATAATTGCACCATGTCATAAACAGATTTGTCCCCTAGTTAAAATATTTTCAACCATTTTGTCATGTTCTTTTGTCATGACTACCTTGGCATGGATATATTAATCTTGAATTCTGCTGCTATACTATCTGCAGTGACCATTGCATTATGGACATTAACCTTCTCATATGTGACCTGCACATTCACTATGTTAAACAATACATCCTTGTTAGTCTACTGCTGTATTAAAAGTTTAGGTGTGGGACATGTGCTTTCTATGATCCTAGAGTTCCTAAACTGGCTGGTATTGTAGTCATGAGATGAAGGGAAAGCCTGACACTTGTCCATCTGAGATATTCGTGTCCATCACAGTCATCCTGATGTCTTTCACTAGTTGTAGGTGTTTAGACACATGGTCCCTGAAGCAGAGAAGACTAGCACACCCAACTGTATCAAACTGGACAAGATGCTGGGCTAGCTCTGATGTTTAGCCATTTTGGCTAAAGCCCCACATTTGTTTTGTTAAATACAAATTGCTTTAGCCATATTTTTTTAATGTGCATCAAAAAAAACAAATGCTCATGTATTCTGCATGCTTCAACAAAAATGCTCAATTTGAGGCCAAATTGGCTCAAATGGGTAACTTTTCTTTAGCCAAATCTGATGCCACGTGGCCTATGGCTAAAATGGCCACAAGCTAATGGTAGACAGACCATTAGCTTGTGGATGGTATGTAGTTGTGGACAGTGGTCAATGCCCAAGCGCTTGTAGATATTGTATTTCACAGAATCACAGTTGCAGAATTCACGCCCCTGGTTGGTGATGATGAGTTCAGTAGAGCTGTATTGACAGATCACATTGGTGAGGAAACATGCAATGTGGTTGGCCTCTTTGCTTGCGATATACTGGTTACTGGACCCCCACCTATGAGATCGGGGGGGGGGGTACTTTTTATCATAGGGCTGGTGCAAATATCATGCCTATCCATGTATCCATGGTGACGGAAACTGTTTATTCCAAAGTATCAGCCACTTTCTGACTGGTGCACAGTCTGAGCATAAGTTCACATGCCAGCTTGTAGTGGACTACATGAAAGACAACAGCCCCATCTTCTGTGATATTGCTCATGCCACCAAGCACCAGACATGAGCAATATGGATTCTCCTGGAGATTGGAGCACTGAGGTTGAAATATTTGCCTTTGCATGCATGCTGGGAACCAGTATAGTTGTTTTTGGTCCATCTGGTGTGGATCAGACAGGCACAACCATTCACAAATGGCTGACCTACAGTCCTGACAAGGCTCTTCATCCCATCACTGGACTGTCACCATCAACAAAGATCATGTATTCGTGCGCGCTTGGGCTGCCACACGGGGTAATTGTCTGACCCTATTATTGATATTACCGTACGTTTATACGCTGTTCGCTACTTTAATTTTACATTGTGTGTGACAGTAAAGGTATGTGGATTATGATGTTACAACTTGGAGGTGTCTGGTTGCCTGGATTTTAGTATTTTATGTGACACAAGTTTCATATTTGCCGCCCTATCGTCAATGAACTAGAATCGTCGCCATGGTGATCGTGTACACAAGCCACCGACTACGCCAACTGTGTCAGCGTTCCACGAAATCGCTCATGCGTGTCTCCAGCGCAGTCTACTATGACCTGAAGCAACTGGGCATTTGTTACGCAACACCAACACACAGAGGAACCACTGGCGGTCAGTGTCGTCTGCGAGCGCCAGAACCAATTCCACCTATTGTGACAACGACGAGGAAATCTGTTATTAAACAAACTGGTGTAAACAATGCTAACTTGATTATACTGACTTCGATGGAATCGCGTAATGGGTCTACCACTGCGCGAAGCTGCTCTGATCGATCTCTTACCAGTGCTGTGACGTGTGTGCTCCTCAACACCCGATCTGTCTGTAATAAACCAGTAACAGTTAAAGAACACATGATTGATCAAAAGCCGATTTAATGTTTCTGACCGAAACATGGTGCAAGCCAAGCAAGAGTGCCGTTCAACGAGTTAACCCCGCCAGGTTACAGCTTCATTGGCGAGTGCCGTTCGTCAAGCGTGGAGGCGGTGTCGGATTGTTATATAAGTCGGCATATAAATTCCGCAAGACTACAACCAAACGATATGACACATTTGAACATTTAGACGTTAAATCAACACAAACGTCGAGACCTGTGCGTGTTGTCATTATTTACCGACCACCTACCACCTCCGTACAGTCGTTCCTTGACGAATTCACAAAGTACGTAAACGAAATAGTTGTTACACGGCAAGACATCCTCATTGTCGGTGATTTCAATCTTCACTGTGAACTTAATAGTGCGCCTGGTGTAAAGTTATTGAATGACATTTTAGCAGAAAACAACTTAAAACAACATGTCACAGAACCCACACATATGAAGGGACACATGCTAGACTTAGTGATAACACGCTCATCCAGTTCAATCGTGTCGTCAACTACAGCGTACCCCAGTAGTATATCAGATCACTACAGTGTCGTTTTCCGTCTGTCGTCTGCTAGCCCAGTGTCTGCTCGTGCCGTGAAACAGCTGCGTGATTTTCGCGGACTTGATCTGGTTCGCCTCGAAACTGACCTTTCTTCGCGTCTTGCATCAATAGATACTACTCTAGATGTGAATACCATGGTCGGCCAGTACGAGCATGCGGTCTTATCCACTATTGACTTGTATGCCCCAGTTACTGTGTGAATGAAAGTTTGCCGACGCAAGGAACCGTGGTACAATGACGACATCCATCAAGCCAGGGCATTAAGACGTGCAAACGAGAAGAGATGGAGAACAACGAAACTCGAGGTGCATCGCCAGATTTTTGTTGAGCATCGAACAGCGGTCAACAACATGATCAAGCGAGCGAAGCGTGCTCACTACGAGTCAGTGTTGTCATCACTTGACCAGCGAACATGCTTTCGTGTGGTTAACACTCTGCTAAAGCCACCGGGAATAATTCTTCCACAATCCAGTAACACTGAAACACTGTGCAATGACTTCGCAACCTACTTTGCAGAGAAAACACAAAGAATTAGAATGCAGATACACACAAAGCTTACCAATGATGAAGAGTATTCTTGTTGTGCTATCGACTCTGGCAGCCAAAGCCAACGTTTGTCGAACGAACTCAATCGACTGCTACCTACTAGTGAAGAGGAAATGAAGAACATCATCAGCCTATGCCCATCAAAGACATGCAGCCTGGACTCTTGCCCCACTGATCTGTTGAAGAAAACAGTTGGTGTGCACATTCCTTATCTGGTGGCAATAGTGAATAACAGCTTTAAGCAAGGACTCTTTCCGATCACGTTGAGAACAGCAATAGTAAAACCACTTGTGAAATCCGACACTCTCGACAAAGACATGTTAAAGAACTACAGACCAGTGTCAAATATAGCATTTCGGCAAAGTCTTGGAGAAAGTGGCAGTTCGTCGTTTGCTTGACCATCTGACATTGAATGGGCTGCACGAAGAATACCAATCGGCATATAAGATGCTTCACAGTACAGAAACAGCTCTACTGCGTGTTCAGCATGACATTGCTAGTGTACTCGACAAGAATCGTGCAATGCTGTTTGTCATGCTGGACTTATCAAGTGCATTTGACACGATTGACCATGAACATTTGCTGACACTACTGCACGACGAATACGGTGTGTGTGGAATAGCGTTATCATGGTTCCGGACGTACTTGGAAGACCGCACCCACTGTGTCAAGATAGACTCAAAAACATCCGCGACTATTCCGCTACAGAGTGGTGTGCCACAGGGCTCGGTCCTTGGGCCAGTTATGTTCACTCTATACACCACCCCATTGCAGCGGATATTCAAAAGACATGGCATAAAATACCATAAGTATGCCGACGACATTCAACTATATGCGTCGTACAATCCCGCTACATCAGGCGACCAAGTGATAACTGCGAGGCGACTCGAAAACTGTATTGGGGAAGCTAGACGATGGATGGCGCTGCGCATGCTGAAACTAAACGACGAAAAAACAAAGATGATGATCTTTACATCAAAACATCATCTCAGGATGTACGGAGGCTGCTCCTTGAGAATCGGAGATGATACGGTTTCACCATCAGACCGCATAAGGAGTTTGGGAGTTCACATGGATCAACATCTGACGATGACAGATCATGTGACTGCTGTGTGTGCCGCATGTAACTACCATCTGTACAGACTGTCGTCAATACGGCACTATTTAACAACTGAAGCCGCGAAAGCGCTGTCAATGCACTCGTCACCTCTCGCCTGGACTACTGTAACTCCCTCTTGCATAACATACCGTTATCACAGACAGCCCGGTTGCAGCGTGTCCAGAACAATGCAGCCAGGCTAATAACACGCACCAGTAAACACGACCACATCACACCAGCGTTGAAGGAGCTGCATTGGCTGCCGGTTGAGAGCCGAATCGCCTTCAAGATGTTGGTAATGACTTATAAATGCATCAATGGTTTGGCGCCGTCTTATCTTGCAGAACTTGTTCAACCACGAAACGTGACGGACGCCTACGCCAGAACTATGCGCCAACACTGCACCAAGGCATAACAAATAAGTGTATTGGCGATTCGGCATTTGGCGCAGCAGCACCACGACTATGGAATAAATTACCTGTGAACATTCGTGCATCGGGGACACTTTCTGTGTTTAGAAAGTGTTTAAAGACATATCTTTTTATTGGACATTTTAATTAATTTAAATTGTTTTGAAATGATGGACATTGCTTTATAATTTTTTTTAATGTTATATACATTTTAATTAGTGCTTAGATTTTTATATTAATTTATATAGTTTACATAAAAAATTTTTTAGTACAGTATTAGTTTAGTTTAGTTTATATAATTTGCATACACATTTTTGTACAGTATTTATTTATTTATTTTTATATTAGTTTACATAATTTCCATATTAATGTACGTCTTTAAACCAGTGTTTAATTTGTTTAAAATTAATTTATATAATTTACATACAAAGCATTGTAAGTCTTAAAACCAAAGTTTAATTTTATTTATATAATTTACATTCCTCTTTTAGTATTGTACGTCTTAAAACCAGTGTTCATATATATATATTTTTAATAAGGTACATTTTATCTATTTATATTTATTAATATACATTTGTACAGCGCATCGATCCGCCATGCGGGAATTAGCGCTATAGAAAAAATATTATTATTATTATTATTATTATTATTATTATCATGTTCCTTAGTAGCAAGGCCAGTCACTTTGAGTGACGCCAAAATAATGGTTAATTCTTATAAACTTATTATTGCTTTGGTATGTCAAGTTCTGGATCATTGATTGGTATTAGCTTTGTAGCACAAAAGTTTGATGGTTAGCTAATTTGATACCAATGTTGTATTTTCTTATTGTATGCTGCGAAGCAGTGAGCCATACTCTGTCAAATGCTTTTTTGAAGTAAATAAATACATGGTAGAGTTCCTGTTGGTGTTGTTGGTACATATATATATATACTTTTTTAAAAGGGTACTGGTCAATCAAACTTTGTTTGTTTACTAGATTTTGCTGAAAAAAATATAATAAAATTTGGACCCGCATCCATTTTGCATCCTATGATACTGTGACCTAGTATTCTAAATCATAATACTGAAGCTTACCTGCTTAGTAACTTTCAATATGCTTTGTTTCAAAAGTTGTAGACATGGATCCATTTTTCATGCTATAATTTTTCATGCAATCATAGTTTGACCCCCCCATCAATCCTATTGTTGAATATAGCTGACATCACAAGCTGATTCCCCAAGTACGTATATTCCACTGACCGATGAACCAACTGAACATTAAGAAAAACCATGAATTGTGTAACTGTATGCTCCTGAAAGTGGAGAATTGTATACCAATTGGCTTCATTGGCTCCTACATCACTCCTTTCATTACGTTTTTGTAATATTTTTGTACTTGAGAAGATCGTGGAGGCAACCAATGTACTGTGAGGAGAACAGAAACACAAGTGCAAAACTGGTCTTTGCTGAAAATGTCCAGATGTATAATTATCGTGCACTCATTAATTTTAGGCTGTTGCTAATAACTTGCTATTCATCCAGGCACGGACCTAAAAAAAACACCTAATATTGAACAGCTATTCTTCTGGCACTAATTAAATGTACAGCAAAATATAAAGAAAAATAAACGGAAATAAGGGGAAATAGCTGGACAGTGGACGAATACACATTTCATTAATTATAATGCATAGATATATTTCTGAAGACACAGGGAATGCTGTCTTTTGTTGAAGCTGTATATTGAATGTTGCACGGTAGATACATAATTGCATATGGACTAGGGATGACAATACACCAATAAAATAACAAAACATGGACCATGCATTGCAAGATGGACTAACAATGTGAAGGTTCTTTTACGAATTACGATGCAAAATTATTTACTAAAATTACTTGGCAGAAATATGCAATTAATACATGTCACATCGAAGTCGAGGAAATGCCAACAAACATGTTAGTAGTAAGCAGACGCTGATGTGAATGAGTCACTGTGGAAATGACAAGTACCATTACTTGTCATTTATCCCTAACTAACAATAATGATCAAAATAGCAGACGTTATTCATAAAATTTCAAAAGCACTTGTTTTGTGCTTCGCAAATGCGATACCCAGTGGCAATGGCGTTCATTTTTAACTATATGACAATTGTCTTGGCCCAGCCAAAATGACATCATGCAGTTTCTGGATTAGTACACCATAAAGTACCAGAAACCACAAAAACTTTGTATGTACCCTACTTCCAGGTCTAACCTGCTGCCAGACTATCAGACAAGGTTTTGTGCTCAAAAAGAGATGATTGAAAGGAAGGATACTACAACTTAAAACTACAACAGTAAACCAGAAACAATATCCACGAAGGAATTGCTGGAGGTCTTGAGGTTCCTAAAGGAACACAACACTGAAAACATTGTAAAATGTATACCTCTATTACTAGATACAGTAACTGGATCAATGAATCTGCCAGTGATTCCTCCCCCAGGAGCATAGGAAATCGACTGCATCCATCGCATGAGACAAAAACACACAGAAAAGCCAAATAGACCTGTGTTGATTAAACTTGCGAGCTATGCCAATCACCAAAGCCAGGATAGGCCCAAATCTAACCGTTGCAGATGGAACCACCAGAAAGCAGACTGAGTGGAAGAAGGCAGGACAGTGACCTCAAGGCAAACACCTGAAATATGCTCTTAAGTCCTATTTCTGAATGAGGGCTTGACAAAGAGCAGGGCCACATTGCAATGCAACTGCTTCATACTCATAGGAAATGCTGCAAAACTCAACGAGCTCATCAGTTACTCAATGTTTCACAGTTGGTCATCCGATGGCCTCATACTAGTCACAAACAGTGTGAATAAAGCGGAAGTGTACCATAGACTAGAATGACAATATCAAGTAAGTGCCACATACTTAGTCTGCCCATTGCTGTGCACAGTAAGTAATCTTACTATCATATATTTCAATTTGTATTACTGCAAAATTTGGTCTCCATGCATTTGCAATCCTAAACATCAACACATGTGAACAGTACGAATCTATGGTTTATGTGACGGAGGCAACCAAGACAAAGTTGAAATTCTACGTTTTGGTGGATCTGCCAGGGTGATAACACTATCACTACCAGTTCAAAGGGGAATTCCGAGAGTCAAATTCCAGCACAGCTGTACTGGATCAAGCACAGTACAAACATCAGTTCTTCAGGTTGACAAATTAAGTAGTGTTAGTGACAAAGTAGTTGTAATAAAATATATCAAAACAACAATGTAAAAACATGTAATAAAAAAATTATTATATCCAAAATAAATCCAAACACAAACAAATATAATGATCAGTTGTGTGTCTCATGTTATTAATTATAAAACAATGGCATCATTTGTCATGTGGAGAAATGATCTCCACATATGCTGTCGTCAGGAGATTTATGCGATTGTTTGGGCAGATCACTATGTACATACATGGGAAACTATCAAGTTTCATGATCTGTTATACAATCAGCATTAAACAGTATATATTTTCATTTGGAGAGCAAATATTGCCAAAATACTGCACTTGTGACATAGTGTTATCTAACAGCACGGCGTGGCCCATGAAATTAAGATGTTGTTTGTTCAACAAGGTTTTCCTCACTACTATTAATAATAATTAACTTCTGTGATGCCTATATCCTCAGGAACCTGAGCTCAGAGGCGCTACAAAACAGAATCATTAAGCATAATCGCAAACAGAGATGCGCAAGTCATTATCAGAACAAGGGACAACCAAAGATTTATGGTGGACATGCAATTTGGAATAAATATGTCAAGTTTTTTTCGGAAGGTAGCAATAGTTTCACATGTTTTCAAAGTAATGGGTAGTTCATTCCAGACCCTAGGCGCAGCGACAGAGAAAGCACATTTGCCCAAGTTAAGTTTTGTTTTTGGCACAATAAGTTGTGAAATTGATGATCTGAGCCGCCCAGGGATATTTGAAAGATGCAGGAAATTAGCCAAGTAGGGTGGTTGTTGTGTAGATAGAGCACAATATGTAAGAGTGGACAGCTTAAAATTAATTCGATAAGTAACAGGAAGCCAGTGTAACTGTTTAGGTAGTGGTAGTGATGGTGAAAACTGAGGTGCCCTGAGTACCACATGTGCCAGACAATTTTGTACTTGTTGGAGTTTAGCCAAGTCTCTTTTAGCAATGTTATTTAGTAGCGAATTACAATAGTCAAGGCGGCTACTAATTAATGCCATTGATATTGTTTTAGCAGTAGATATAGATGTGACACTGAATTCGACGGAGATCATGTATATGAGAGAAACACGATTTACACACTTGAGAAATTTGCTGGTGAAAGTTAAGTGAATCTATCACAGCCAAGCAGTTTAGCTGGAAAATGACTGATGACCCTATTTTGTTGTTGCTTAGTGCCAATAATAATAAGGTCTGCTTTATCTGGATTAAGTTTTAATAGCTTACTTGATTCCATCCAAAACAAGATGTCAGTGAGACAATCACTTAAAAGTAAAAACAGATTCTTGTGCATTTGATTGTGAAAGTGATTTGTAAACCTGTGTGTCATCAGCATACAAGTGATGACTGAGATTATGATTAGTAATGACTTGGATGAGAGAGGTAGTATATAAGCTAAACAGAATAGGGCCAAGGATGGATCCTTGTGGCACTCTGAATGGCAGGTCTTGTGGGCAAGATAGTGTGCCAGGTGTTAATGCTTTGGTGTATGTCTGAAAAAATTTGATTCAAACCACCAAAGAGCTGTGCCAGAAATGCCAAAATGTCTATGAAGGCAGTGTAAGAGGATTAAATGATCAATCATATGGAAAGCAGCTGAGAGATCTAGTAAAGTGAGTGCTGTGACTTTGCCATTGTAAATGTTGTCAACTGTATCATTGTGTATCTTGAGAAGAACCATTTCAGTAGGGTGAAATTATTTATATGCAGACTGTAGATCATTTGATAAGTGATGTTTGTAAATATGTTCATGAAGGCAATTAGCAACTACTTTTTCCAATATTTTTGACAGAAAACCGAGATTGGAGATAGGACGATAATTCTTTAGGCAATTTTTACAGAGTTTGTTTTTTAATAAGAGGATTTACAAGAGCTTGTTTGAAATCCTGTGGAACAAATCCGCCCTGCATTGAAAGGTTTATGATAGTAATAGTGGGAAAGATGAGTTGATTAATACAGCTTTTTAGTAGAAGTGTTGGAAATGGGTCAAGATCACACAATTTGTTAGCTAATTTTTTGATGATAATGAGAACTTCATTAGTAGTTGCTGGTGTGAAACAGTGCAGTGTATTTTCAGAAAGTGGTGGTTCTGGGAAATCATAGTCATTATCATTAATGACAAAATTCGATCAAATGCAAGCAATCTTATCTGTGAAGTATTTTGAAAAAGAACTACACAATGTATCCAATGAAGAATGTTCAGGCAGTGCTTTTAATTTCTGCCGATGTAGAATTATGTCTACAAATTTCCACATCTAGTGATGGTTTTCAGAATTTGCTGTATAGTAATAGGACTATGCTTTTGACATCATGTGATTGCATATATATTTTTAGTATAACGGGATCGATCAAGTGGAGAACGAGTTCATCGCCAAATTCTTTCAAGATATCGACGACGACATTTTGCTACAAAAAATAAACAATTGGCGTTATATAATATATATATATATTTATATATAATATATATATATCTTCTTGACCCCTAAATGTGTTTTAATGAATCCAGATCTGTTTAGATATAATTTGGCCATTATCTGTTTATGAATATCAACTTTGCCATTCAGATTATTCGCAAATGCTTTTAACAATTTCCAATAACAAAATTTATTGGGTCAGACATTCATCATGGGATCATGCAATGGGCATATCATTAACACCCATAACAATACCCCCTCCCCCCCGCATGCAATATAACAATATTTGCCCTGAAACATTCAAATTAAACAGACAATAGTAAAAGTATATTTTGTTTAATGTGATTCATTAAGACACATTTGGTCGTCAAGATGCTAGAATAGATACAAAGTTCATGCTAGTTAAATTACTTAACTAAATACAATTTTTCAAATAAGTGTAGATCCATACATGTGTTAAAAATGATGACAGTAAAGCCCCCCATGTGGGATATTGCTCCTTTACTGGACAGATATATGTGTATATTGGAAAAGTGAGCTCTTTAGAGTGGATGGTCTGTTTGGCGGGTTTGGTTAATGTTTGACTAGGTTGACTAGTTGCATTAGACACGGTCCTTAATGGCTACAATCGCATCAGTAAGTAAGCCTTAGTAAGGCACCACCAACCATTACTCTTTCGACTAGAATTTGCAGCAGTATCTTTACATCATCTGAATCTAGGGTTGGGTTTCTGACAGACAGACAGGTATTTCTGATGAGACAATATCAGAAACTGTCAGAAATTACTTTCTGACACGTTTCTGACATCACAAACTGTCAGTGCCCAATCTCTCTTATGGATTTATAAATGAAATTGGTAATTATATGACCTATGAATAGAGAAAGTTACATAACATTTTCAATTAAAGCTGCTTCCTCAAATGGTTCAGCCCATCGCGAATCCGGTTCATTTATGTCCAGACGTGTAGCGTATGACTAGTTTAGGTCATGTGTGCAGTCTGTTTAATAAAAAAAATTAATTTTTGGTCAAATCATCGATCTGGTAAGGATCAAAATAGTGGATATCCAAAATGGTAAACACTGTGCAAGTCAATGCAGATCATGGGGGTGACTTCAATCCTCTCGCTGATCACATGACAAAGTTAAAAAATTCCACCAAAGGTAAAAATCGTGATTTTTCAGCATTTCGATTTTCACTTCACTTAATGCTTGAACAATCATTTAGTAATTTAATAGTTTGTCTGATGATTTCACAAAAACGACATATAAAAGTTACACAAACGAGCTGGCATGTTTTAGTGAATACTAGGTAGGTTTGGTTTTTCACAAAATTAATTAGAAATGAGACTAGCAAAAAAATCAGATTGAGAAAGCACCTTTAACACATTCATTTATTAACAGTCCTGTTCTGAATCAAGCTTACTAATATAGTCACAACTGACACCTGTCCACAGTCCTAAGTCAGTTCATTGATGCTCTCTCCAATGTTGTTGCTGGTATGCACTTACACCCCAGCCAGTTTCCTTCATGGTTAACCAATTGCCACTGACACCTGTCCTGTTGTTTTAAAAGCTAGCTGCCTAGCAAAACCATGGTGCCACAATTATTTCTGTAATCATTAATATGTGCTAACAAATCAAGCAAATTCAAACGCAATAATACACAGAGTAAATCTTTTTTAGTTTCTGATGCTTTATAGGTTTAGAGGTATTACCCGAGAAAGGCGTTTCTGACGGTATTTCTGACAAGGTGGTAAATACCATGGTATTTACCATCTCGTTGGAAACTTGCCAGCCCTGGATGAAGCACATTACTGAAACACATCTAGACAGGGCAACTCCCAGCGGACTGGTTGAGTGCAAACATTTCCCCTGTGTTGGGTGACAGGAACAAAGCAGAGAACTTCTGTCCAGTCTCCTTGACATCAGTGGCGTGTAAGCTACTTAAGCATATCATCTGTCACCACCTCCACAGCCATTTCGATAAGCACAGTATCCTCACCAACCGAAACCATGGATTCAGGAAAGGCGACTCATCCAAAACACAGCTGTTGCAGTACATCCTTTCATCACATGACACAGTTCACCAAAACAACATCGTCATTCTAGATTTTAGCAAAGCCTTCGACACAGTACCCCACAGCAGATTACTCCACTGTCCACACCTGGCTGACCAACTTCTTGACCAAACGCATGATGGGAGTGGTCATGGAGGGAGAGGTCTCAAGAGAGGTGGCAGTAGAGTCCAGCGTCCTCCAAGGTACAGTGTTGAGCCCATTACTTTTCCTGTGCCACATCAATGATCTGCCGGACACTGTGAAGTCCACACCATGACTCTTCGCGGATGACTGCTTGCTTTATCGGGAAGTCCGCTTTATCAGTCTGAACTCAAGAGCATCGAGGATAGGGCAGCCCTGTGGTGGATGCGCTTCAATGCGAAGAAGTGCTATGTCCTCTCCTCCAAACCCAGATTGCACTTCTACTATAGCCTCGGGGGTACCATTCTCCAACATGTAGAACAAAACCCCTATCTTGGCATCCAGATCTCTGCCGACCTGAAGTGGTCAACACACATCACCGGCCTGGGCAAGAAAGCTGGATCAACACTGGGCTTCCTACACCGGAACCTCCTGAACTGCCTGCAGGAGTGTTGACACCTTGCGTACATCGCTCTCGTTAGATCCACCCTGAAATATGGGGCGGTAGTGTGCGACCCCTACCTCAAACAAGACATGGAAAAGCTTGAACGCATTCAACATCCGACTGCACGCTTCATCACTAGAGACTACAGATGTCGGGAGCCTGGATGCATTGGCAGGAAGCTTGACTTCCTCAACCTCCCACCCTTGGAAGAACGACGCAGGCAACTCAGACTGACAATGCTGTACAAGATAGCACAAGGCCTGGTCATTGCCCAACCTGCAGACACCTTCCTCACAGCAGCCAACAGAAACAGATGTAGGATCCGACCCACCCCCTGCGAGAGGTACAAAACTCACATTCTACAAAGACAAGCAAACAACAACAGCCTCTGCTTCAAAGTACCCCCTTCCAAGACTGGTCAATATAGAGGCTCATTCTTTGAAAAGACCGTCATCGAATGCAACACCCTCACATATGACATCATCAACCTGCCAACACCTTTTTGTCTGCTGTTGGGAGGCTAATGGTTGCATTCAACAGCTAGCAACCTTCTCTGTTTTTATTCTTTTAACTATGTTGTATCAAGTATTTTATTTGCATTATGGACAAACGACTGTCTTCATCAAATTGCGTTGCGCACACCCCAAACGTCACATTAATAGCCGTGATCGGCTTCTGTGATGCCCCCACATACAACAACTGCACTGGGATCTTCAAATTCAGACAGGTCTATAAAAAAATGTCATTGACATAAACTTATGTTAGCCATAGTTGGCAAGTCATAATAAAAAACGGTGTCAACAAAGTTTATGATAATTCATGCTCTATCTCATATTGCAAACTTTTGTGGGCGATCTAATGACATTCAAAAGCCAATGCAATATAGCTGCCAAATGGAATTGCAGATTTTCCTATATATTGGGGGGAGGGGGGCATTTTACACCAGTGTGGATGTTATGGCTTTAGACAAGTACTTGATTATCCGAATGACAATTTATCAGACTCTGGCTCCTGGCCTCGGTCTCTCATCGGGGCTGTCGCTGTGCGTATGCTATGATAACCACAATTTCACAAATCATTTGAGACTGAAGTTTTTTGCCAATCTTAGCTCAGATAGAAGACACAATACCAATAAACATAAACCAGACCTGGGAAGTACTTGGTACTCGAGTAAATTTTTTTTAAATACTTGTACTCATACTTGTAGAAATTATGGTCAAGTACACGTACTTGTGTTCAATGTACTCAGATTTTACAAGTACATTACGAGTACTTTTTCAATATGATATTGTGCAAAATTCTTATTTTATCAAATCATTAACAACTACAACAATAATTTCAAAAAGTATGGTAGCAAATTGTATTACCTGCATATGAATGAAATTTTCTTTATTTATGTTCTTGCATGCATCTCAGCTGAGTTATATATGTTTTCTAATGCAGGATCATTAAAAACACTTTTATTATGTCAATTCTATTGCAATAACCATGATATTAATTGCAATGTAACAGCCTATAGTAATTATTATTGTTACATTTAGTTTTTATTTTTAGTTTGATTTTTACTTGGTACTGATGAGTTTTCACAAATTTATACGGTGGATGATTTTTCTGCACATTGAATGCACTGAAGCCACAAAGGCTTCGCTTCAAGAGGCAGCATCTTTTGATTATTTTCCCAGTCAGAAACCCCTAGTTCATATCCATAGTTGTACTAGTTACCAGTCCAGGCCATAATCCTTGTGTTTGTTTAATTAAGCCAGGAGGTCTAGTGAGCCCATAATGAAAGGGTCATTCATCAGTTAGCCATAAAATGCCTTTGTTGCTTTCACAAGTGACAGTGCTAAGTACTGCTAATTGAGTCTTCTTCTGAAGAAGTTTGGTGACTCAAGTCAGACAGCCTGCACCAGTATTGCCTGGTGCCTATTTGTAGTGTGGTTAAAGTACAAAGGGGATATTGAGACCTGGACATTGGCAGGTGCTAATCCACCCTCTCAGCAAACATTAGTTTTGGACTTGTCAGCCACAACATGCCTAACAGTATTCATTGATTCATATATATATTTAATGGTTGTATTTCTTTTCTCTTGTTATGTTGTGCTATAAAATGTATTTTGAAAAGTATTTTCAATTTAAATATATGTTAACCCATATTTTAATGTATACCCTGAACATTTGCATTTGAATGCGAATTGCACCTTTGAATGAAATGCAACCCCCAGTTTTCCTCAGTTATCAGGTTTTCTGCCCTTTGGAGGAGTGTCCTGACCACTGAGCGTTTGTGTTCTAGGTGGTGATTAGAATCCCAGTTCAAATGTTGGTCCGTGTGGGTTGCTTTCCGATATATATTGACCTTGGTTGATCCATCATCATTCAGGCATACAATACGTTAGCCTTTCTAGACACGTGTGTATGCCTATGGGCAGAAAACCTGATAACGGAAGAAGAAGACAAGAACACAGAGGTGGACCACATCAAGAAAGTGCTGAAAGCAAACAGTTACAAAACTTGGATGTTTAACGCCACGCAACCAATGAGAAGGAAGGAGAACACCACCACAGAAACCAGCAGAAGACAACATGCCATAGGTCTGCCCTACATTAGTAAACTATCAGAACAAGTAGCAAGGATTTTCAAGTCCTATAACATCCCGGTTTACCACAAACCTATCAACACCCTGAGGTCACTGTTGGTACACCCAAAAGACAGAACAGCAAAGGCAGCAAAGCGTGGGGTAGTATATGACATACAATGCCCAGAATGTGACCAACACTATATAGGAGAAACAGCCAGAACACTTGGCACAAGAATCAAAGAACATCTATCTTGTCGCCAACCCCTATCAGCTATAAGTGAACACAAACTGAACACAGGTCATCAGTGCTCTATGAAGGACGTCAATATTCTAGACCATGAGGAGAACTGGCACAGGAGAAAAATAAAGGAGGCGATTAACATATACAGAAAGAAACCTACGCTGAACCGAGACGTCGACCAGGAGCTCCCACCAGTCTTACTCCAGCTTGTGTCACATGACATTGGTCATGTGACACATCCGTAACTTCAGTCTGCTGAAGAAGACTGCGAGATGCAGTTGAAATATCCAGAACAAACTGCAAGTTTCTTGAGAGGTAATTATGATTAATATTAATAACCAAGAAACTGGATCATCTATCCATTCAAGGTTCATTAACAATGTTTATTTGTAAAATACGTCCTTACTACTATTCACAGTTACTATACTATCATACAAGATGTACTCGTGGAAATGTACTCGTACTCAGCTTTGAGCAATGTACTCATACTCAGCTTTGAGCAATGTACTCGTACTCAGCCATCACCAATGTACTCTTACTTTAGTCTTTACTCATGAAAATGTACTCGGCCCCAGGTCTGACACATACATATACGAATACATACACACATCTTTAAATGACCTAGGCGATGTTTTACTATCTGACCTAACCATGAAAATTACCACCTAGAGCACCCAAACTTCTCATATATCTACTATACATATACACATGGCACGTGACCAAAAACGTACATTTACTTTCTCAAAACGATACAAATTTACAACAGAATTAAACCAAAATATCGCCCTCTCCTACGGCACCCACGCATAGCACCAAGGCTACCGTAAAATCTATGCATATGACAAGGCGTCGTTCAGTTTCACCAAAACTCTGTGCGGGGGCGCTGCTGATTGAAATCAAACAGTACAATTGTGTATTTCTGTTTTATTTGTGCGTGGGTGCATGCGTGCTTCATTGCTTGTAATTATATATAACTCAGTATTATTTGTGTTTTTGCTATATGACATGTCATGTTCTTAGATAATTAGTTTTGTTCATATTATCATCAGATTGTGTTATGTACATGTATTTTTTTTATTCTGAATGGATTTTGTCCTGATTTACGGCGCTATTTTAATACCAATTGTTTTTTAAATACAGTAATTACTTTGGCACCAGTATTGACACATAGTTTAAAGCATACTGTTGAATCTAATACAAATGACCTCCAAAAAAATATTATTATTACTTTGTCACAAAATGTGTTACTAGTATGTATCTGTTGATACCATTGATTTCTTTAGAGATCAGCGGTTCTTACCTCCTTAATCAGTATTAAGAAATAAGACACATGCGCGTAGATTGCAGCATATAACTTCAGGAAAAGTAGCGTGTTTTTATTCAGCATGTAGATGTTTTATATATAAAAAAATAGATTATTAAAACAGCATCACACCCAGACATCACTCAATATTAATACATGTAATCATCACCATTAATTGTATTCAATTTACAATAACTTCAACTTATAACATTTTACTCATTGCAGAACACACACGCGCACATATAATAATAAATACACTTATATAGCGCACATGCCTAAAATACATAGTTTATGAAATTAATGAGTTAAATAAATTAAGTAAACATGATGCACACACATATATATATATATATATATATATATATATATATATATATATATATATATATATATATATATATATATAATATGATGCTAATATGAATAAAACTAATTATCTAAGAAATGACATGTCATATATAGCACACGGAAAAAATACAAGTAATACTGAAACGTATACACAATTACATGCAATGAGGCACGTACGCACAATTAAAACACAGAAATACATAATTGTAATATCAGCGCCACCGCACGGAGTTTCGGTTAAACTGAACTACGCCTTGACATATGCATCGATTTTACGGTAGCCATGGTGCTACGCGTAGGCTCCGTAGGCAATGGCGATGTTTTGGTTTAATTCTTTTTTATTTTTATCGTTTTGAGAAAGTAAATGTACTTTTTTGGCCACGTGACATGTGTATCTGTATAGTAGATATATAAGGAGAAGTTTGGGTGCTCTAGCCCTAGCCCTAGCCTGGTGGTCGTTTTCATGGTTAGGTCAGAAAGTAAAAGATCGCCACGACCTATGTTGATACGGATAACACAACTTGTCACAAGCTAAGTATCAATACGATCACAGAACAATAGGCAGTCGGATGAAATTCGACAAGACTTCGCAAGTGCGAAGTCGTCACGTCAAAGCTAAACGCCAAAGCGGTCTCATCGATAATGGTAACCTTCGCATCGTCTTCGGAACAGTTGTACCTTTAATACACGCCTACTACAACAACATTAATGAATGTACCTATATGGAGTTTCACATATGCAACAAAAAATTAAATGATTACTTTACAATCAACCATGAAACGCATTAAGAAACGCATTAAGTATAATATTATTTACCTAGTATCTCCGCTTGGTTTTACGTTGCGCAGCCGGAACCGCAGTTACGAAAGCCGAAATTGACGCCCCCTGTTGGATTGTTTTGTATATCAAACTCCCCACCAGTGGCGACACTGTTCTTGGATTTGGACTGTTCTTGGACTCTTTTAGCCTCGATTATCCAGGCTCCGCGATGTGGCGCCACCGTTTGTCGCACACATCTTCGCCTGGACACAGAGTGAGGTTCCCATTGGCATTGTGACGGAAATTATGTATGCGTTATATTTAGAATGTGCACTGAGAGAAAAACAGTTTGCCTGCATCCAGAACATTACTGATGGACGTTATGTGATGGGAATACTTCCAACAGCGTACGGAGAAACCCTCATATACACAATTCTCCCTCGTGTACTTGATATGTAGGCACACGTTGACATGGTGTAGCTGTTGGCTGTTGCATTTTATTTACTGTTGGTCATCGGAAGAAAGACTACACACAATGTCGATGGGCCTTGGACTTGGTGCGGTTCACCCGAAGCTGAGCGGTAGCACTATTGATACGGGTAAGCAATTGTATTGATTTCAGTTTCAAACATATAGTCAGAGTTTTTGTTAAGAGCCGGGACCCGGGTAATTTACCCGGCTATGGCGGTCCTAGGCAAAGTCAATCGCCCTACAATTTTTTTCTACCTGGCTGTTGCTGTAGTAGGGGCGAAGATCTTGTTCATCAAAAGCTAAAGTATTTTCATGAAACGTGAAACCTTACAAAAACGCCATAAACAGAGCAATAAACACGTATTTCGTGTCTGTATGCATTCTTACATGTATATCACTAAAGTTACCTGACAATAACCATGTAAAAGTGTGAAATTATTACCTTTTTGTCAGAACGCATGTGCTTGTCAACATTTGTATATAACCGGATGTTGTTGTGAGCGAGAATACCAAGCGGGAATCCCGTGGATCTATATAAGGTTACGCTAAGAATTGCCGTCTGCTGGCCATGGAGTTACATCATTAATCATGCCCCTATAAATTACTAACTTACTAACGGGTGTTTTATTTATGTCTGTGGGGCTGGCCCATTCTGGCCTCATTCTACACGAAATCGCGTTTGATCATATGACCCAAAGGCAACATCACGTGCACAGTATGGCGGCTAATTGTGAAATGTTTTCTACGTCTCCGATAAAAGTACTCATAAGTAATTATTTTGAGCACATTTCTTCAGTTTCTTGACGCCCAAGTGTCGGTTGTATGTCACAGAATACACATGTGAAACGGTTATTGCGTATTGGTCTTAAAACTTAAGTTATTAGTTCCGTAGCCATTTGGCTACGGAACTGCCAAAATGGCGCTTTAGCAAATGCCCGTCAAGCTCTCCGCCCCTAGGCTAGCTCAAGAGTGGAGCGACTCTGCCTATGGCGGTCCATGTACCCGACTATCGTAGAGGAAGGCCGAGTTTTGTTATCCCTCGGCCTTGCGTCGGCTAATGACCGCCCCGCTTTTGCGTTAAACATTGCAGCTTCGACGTCCCAGGGAGTTCAGCGATTGTTGGTGATTACGACATGTGGCAACAAAACAGCGCCGGTCAACGAATGTCATTTTGCATTAATAAACGGCAGTTTTTAAATCATTCGCACATACATTTTACGCATCGCAAAAGCATATTTACTTCCCACAATTCTTAGCGTTACTTATAGTTCGTAGTTACTAGACAGTCAGCCATGCGCCTAACGGACAGATCGGCAACCACGTCACGCGTAGCGGACAGATCGGCAACCACGTCACGCGTAGCGGACAGATCGGCAACCATGCCATAGCAGCCCTGGTTCGGCTAAATAAGACGTTTCAGAGACAGTCGTCCATAGTGCTTTTTTAAAGCAAACTTATAAGAAAAGGTAACGTTTGTTAAAGCATATCGAGAAATGTTACAGTCAGTGAACTAGGCCAACATTATCCTTAAATAGCGTCTGAATATTCCATTATTGCCACAGTTTTACGGAACTGGTCAGCGTACGCTGCTGGTGCGTGGCGAGGGTCCCGGATGGTTCGGCCCATGACGGGTTCGGCCCACGCCGACGGATGGTTCGGCCTAGTCGATTCGGCCCATGCAGACGGATGGTTCGGCCCACTTCACTGTCGCTATTGAATTCAGCGACGGTCGATTCGGCTCACTCTAGTAGTGGAAATCTAAGAATAGTCGTTTCGGGCCACGGCCTGAATCAATAAGAAAGGCGGAGCGGCGGAAATTATGAGTGTGCTCAGAAAAATCCCAGATTTAACAAGATTGCCATCCCAAACAACAAGTTCCAGATGGCAAGTGGACAAGGAAGCCATTGGCTTATCGAGAGTCCAACAATTTTCTCATCTATGTGTAGCCCGCCCTTATCATATATCTGTCAATTCTACTTTTAAACATAATAATTCACACTACTGGCATTAACGCAATCATTTGGCAGTTTGTTCCATTCATTTATCACCCTCTGTAAGAAAGAGTACTTTCTCGTGTCCAACCTACACTGCTCTTTAACTAATGCTGCTTTGTGTCCTCTGGTTCTACTGCCTTCTTTAAGTTTGAAGACCGCACACGCTCACACGCTAACATAATAATCTAGAACTATTTATAGAAATATAGCAATATAAATAAAACAACAGAAAGCGGTTGACATAATAAAATAATGAAAAAAATTTAAGTAATTAATGTCTAAGGGAAATGTCCATAAATAAAAGTAATAACTAGTTGACTTTGTATTGTAATATATAATGTATTGACTTCATTGTTTGTGTGAGAACACTTTATGCGATCAAGATATTTATGCTTTTAATCTATCTGGTGTTTCATCAGCAAATCTTGTTAACTTAAATGTTTAATGGCATGAGTTCATTGTTTGTGTGAGCACATTTTATGTGATCAAGCCCTTTGTTAAATGAATCGTATTCCTCGTTGTTTTTCGTACATTAATAATTAAGTTGATATTATTTTAATATATATTTTTTACAATGTTCATTACATTGATATAACTACTAAATGGGATATTACTGTCATGATAGAGAACTTTAGTTCCAGATACAAAATATTAAGGGTGGCCCATGTATAGACACATTCCAAACTTGGCGTTGTGTTTGTGCACATGAATGTGTATCATTTGTGATGCTTATTAACATCAATGCGAAGTTGCACTGAGAACTTGATTTTCAATGAAAATCGTTCACAAATCATAACCCCTGTAAAAGTCTGATTTTAACTATACTTGATTAGTTGATCCACTTACATTAGATCTGCACTGTGTATATATATATATATGTTAGGGAGGAAATGGTGGTAATGAGTGAATGCTATACACCTTCCTCCCTGTGCAGTGCTACATAGACAATTATCAAAAAAGCATAACAATTATGGCAAGTATTACTTGATAACAAGATCTGTTTTTAATAATTTAATTCCCGTATGCCACCAACTTAACACATTGGGTACTTGTTATGTTGTACACACATAAAATATGATAAATTATGATGTTCTGATGTAAAACAATACACATGAATAATAATACTGCTCAACATGCCTAATTAAATAAGAAGTAACAATGGATCAGTATTGCTTTCCACAAAACAACAATGTAGCAACTGAAATCCATTTCACAGGTATTTACTAACAGTCATAAGCCCTGTAACAAGGGTATGGTGGAAGTTGCACCCAGGGATATATCAGGGCAGATGAGCAACTTTTTTGGCTTCTCTAAATATTAGTGGTGTACATGTGGCATTCTTGTTCAAAAATTCGCTTTTGTTTCCTGCTGAACGTGACTTCAACTCACAACTGTCATGCCCCAACAATGCACAAAATACACTTCAGTTACCTATGCCATCCCCTAGTCAATTTACTATGCCAATGCTAACAACAACAGGTAATTTAAAACATGTCATTAACTTGAAAATTCTACGACTGTGACAAGGCTGCTTTTAAAATAGCCCATTATTAATGGTGGCCAATTTGTGCATGTGTACAGTATGCATTTTGTTTGATTAAATTACATTATAAACATGCTTTGGTTGTCTACTGTCTGCAACACCTATAAGTTTCAATCAGTCAGATCTTGTTTGGGCTGATTGTACACATTTGTAAACTTATCACACTTTGACCTGTGACAATGACCATATTGATATCCATCAATATTGATATTCATCTGTTACATAATGTAACAATGGGTACTAGAACTAGACATGTTCGGGTAACGTCCTATAACCATACCTTGTAGTAAATATTGCATACGGTAATAACTACTAATTTAATTATTTTACCTTCCTATTCCTATTTTACTTTCATGTTATTGTAGGGCCAGTGACTTCCGTGAAGATTATGTGCTGCAACATTTACTCCAGCCAAGAGGGTGGACATCCAGAATGAACTTTGCATGACAGCTTCACTAGAAATTTTGGCATGTCTAGATCAGCCAAATATTGTATATAAGGCTGTGAAATATACACATTACACATGCATGGATTTACGAAACAGTGAACTGTGCATGTCATATAGACTTATGCACTTTGCTGCAATTAGCCTATCATGTCCTGTGAACATTGACATGGATTGGATATATGAAACAGTGAACTGTGAATATTGCTGATTGTACTGTTATTATGGTCTTCCTTATTGTTCCTTTCATGACGGGCTGATGCCAACTTTGGGTATTGTCTTTCCTGGCAGTGAACCATAACCCTATCCGTAACCCTAACCCGCCCCTCCTGGCGACCGGAGGTAACTCTAATTGTAACCCCAACCCGTTGACGGCTGTGTAACCTTAACGTTCTGTCGTCTGCGGTAAACCCTGACCCTGACCTGACCCTAACAGAGTGACCTCCACCCCGAACCCAAGTGGTGAGCTAACTCTAACCCGCCTCCCTAACGACTGGAGCTAACACTAACCCCAACCTGTTGTCGACTGTCGTCTATCCAGCTGTAAGCCGAATTGCGAGATCAAAAGATGCTAATCACTAACAATGTTGCAACTGCGCCGTCGTTATCAGTGAAAAAAAGTTGTAAGCGCAGGCGGAATTAGTGAAAATGTTGCAAGTGTGGTATTGACGTGGGACAAAGGCTATAAAGTCAGTGTATAGGCGTTTGACATAAGACGTCATCAAATGAAAAGTTTTCAATATAATGTGATAATGATATATGTATCGTATAGCCTACATGTATGCCTACATTTCGTTCGCTGTATGTATGAACATTCGACCGTTCGGTTATGATCTGGTAATCAGGGTGAAATGTGGTCGTCTTTCTTTTGTTACCGTAGTTAGAAACCAACAAAACAGCATATGTAATAACAATACAAGCTATCTTTATTATATATTAAAATAGTATAGCATATAATCATTTAAAATGTGAATTTAAAATAGGTGGATATGATAAGAAAATATCATCGTACATCTACCGACAGCATTATAGTATAGCAGTGGCAGTGACCGACCGCGTCTTGTTCATCCATGGACAGCTTTATAGTATAGTATATTCAGGGATGAGAATTTTCCGCGAAATTCCGCGGATTTGGTCGCCCCCAGGGTCGATCTTGTGAATCGCCCAGATCCGTTGAGATATTGTTAGACCATATGGGGGGTCTTTATTTTTCATGATAAATTATTATAGTCGATAGTCACCTTTTAGTAGCCGCCATTGAAACATCCAAGATATCCGAGAAAGCTTAATCGTGATTGGTTTTAAATCTATTCGTTCGTCCAATGCCGCGTGACGATAGAGTGAAACAGTGATTCGATGTTCAGCGCGTTTTGACTGGCGACCAAACGGCTAATCAGCGATCACGAGATATTTGAGGTGGCTAGTCGAGCACATTTTCTGGGCTAGTCGAGCTCGTGTAGATTTTACAATAGGCAAGCGGAGATTTCATTTTGAAATTAAACTTCTTTCGAAAGAAAATGAAGCATTGGTGAAAGAAATTGACAAAGATGTCAAAAACAAGTTTCGTTGGTCGTGGGTGGAAAAAAGTGTAACCGTGCGAGTGAAAATTATGAAAAACACGGAAGATGTCTTAGAAAAGTTGTTTGATTACATCGCCAAAACTGATGTGCCAGGGAAGGCGCAGTGTTTATACTGTTTACGATACTATTAACTACGGATCGCGCGGTTGCGTCGCATTAGTTGAGCACGCTACAAAAAGAAAAAAACATGCCGAGAAAGTTGCGTTACGGCGCTTGAATTATTCATTTACAACTCCTACGAGTACTACTACGTCTTCTGCCAGTGTCAATGAACATATTACGAAGCCGGGGACGTCATCGGCCTGCAAACCGTTGACGCCACTGGCTGACAAAATGGCGCATTCCGAGGTAGGTTTGTTTACGCAAATTTTATTTGAAAATAATTTTAAATGATTTTGAATATTTTGTGCTTTGTCAATGTTTTGATACGATTGTGTTACTGACTGTTTGGGTTGGGAAATGAGACATTTGCACACTGGAGGCAGTTGCCCGGTAGTCTCCGGGTTGGGGGGATATATTGATGACCATTTTTGTCCCTCGCTGGGCGGGTAGCCCAATGCCGCGGAAGCTATGCTAATTTTTTTTGAAGTTCCAACTTGAAATTAAAACATCTTTATGTGATCTGTTAATACTATGCCTGATTTTAACACTAAATTGCACACAGTTTGTCATCATCATGATTATTGTTCGTTGTTGGGTGTCATTTATATATTTATTTTCTGTACTCACTTAAAACATGTCTCATTATGTATTTAACTCTTTCTTTAGCTGTTCATAACATGTGTAGTTATTGTCAATACATTCATATGTTTATAATACTCTCGGATGTGATTTTGGGTATCTGCCACATATATAAGTATCAACTGCTACTTAAAATGTCAGTTCTGCTCCATAATATTACCTTGTTTACGGTATTCTGCTGTTAATTTTTGAGGTTAATCAGTTTATGTCTTAAATAATTGTAATTAGCTATGATACATCTTAATAATACATATTTTTTCTTCTAGGCTACTGTACTTGGCGTTGTGGCTGAACACTGCTTGCCCGTATCCATGGCATCTGTCATCGTGGACACAGCAAGGGAACTTGCCAAAGACCCCAAGTCCCTCAACCATTTGAATTTGGACAGGACTACATCTTCCTACAAGATGAGGTTTGGATTTGGCAAGACATTTCAAGATGAGATCCTCAATGCACTCAGAACTACCCCATTTTCTCTAAACATTGATGAAAGTACAAGCCACAGCAACAAACGGGTTCTTGCCATTCTCGCAAGTTACTACTCTCATCAGAGGAAGGGTGTTGTCGTTGACCACCTTGCTTCACTGGAGGTGATCAAGGTTGACTCTCTAAGTCTCTTTGAGGAACTTGACACATTGTTCGTGAAACATGGCATTCCTTGGACTAATCTTGTTTCCATATTAATGGATTCATGCAATGTCTGCATAATTATAATAATTATTCAGACACCGTTGACAGCGCCCGCAGGAACTGAGGTACAGTGGTGGCAGTGACCGACCGCATCTGTCCAGCAACACACGCTGTCGGCGGGCTTTGTTGACCTGTACGAGTTCGACCATCACCTTCGCTCACATCCGTCTATGGTCAAGGAATGCCGCGCTCTCGTCACATACATCATTCCTATCCTCTGTCGGTGGGGGCTGTCGTAGCCATCATCATCGTCGTCCACGCATGGCGTGGTGGATATCAGTTCTGCCATCACGTTCGCCCATCGTTGACGATGAAAGCTGAAATGAAATGAAAACCGGAGTGAGACACATGGAAGTCGATCCTTTGTTAACGGATCAGCACGCTATATATTCCATACACAACATATGTATATTAATAGAGTATGTGAAACGAGAGAGCAAGAGTTTAACAAGATTTAACAAGATTGCCATCTCGAACAACAAGTTCCAGATGGCAAGTGGACAAGGAAGCCATTGGCTTATCGAGAGTCCAACAATTTTCTCATTTATGTGTAGCCCGCCCTTATCAGATATCTGTCAATTCTATTTTTAAAAATATTCACACTACTAGCATTAACACAATCATTTGGCAGTTTGTTCCATTCATTTATCACCCTCTGTGAGAAAGAGTACTTTCTCATGTCCAACCTACACTGCTCCTTAACTAATGCTGCTTTGTGTCCTCTGGTTCTACTGCCTTCTTTAAGTTTGAAGAACATATTCCTATTAACATCCTCATAACCGTTCACTATTTTAAACACTTCTATTTTCTTATCCTCTTAGTCTCCTGGTCTCTAGTGTTGTCAAACCACATTGTAATAAGCGACTTTCGTAACTAAGGTCTCTTAATTCTGGAATCATCTTAGTTGCTCTTCGTTGTATTCTTTCTAGCTTATCTATGTCTTTTTTACGATATGGCCTCCATGCTTGAATACAATATTCCAAATGTGGTCTAAATATTGCTTTGTACAGGGGTACAATTAGATGTTTCTCCTTATACGTGATAGTTCTCCTAATTAGCCCTAGAATTTGATTTCCTTTCGAAGCAGCAATCCCACATTGCTCTGAAACTTTCATGTCAGCATTAAATGTTACTCCTAAATCCTTTTCTTGTGTGGTTCTACCTAGTACAGCATCCCCCATTTTATATTCCTCGTCCATATTTCCATGTCCTATGTGTATACATTTACACTTCCCAAAATTGAATAACATTTGCCATTTTTCTGACCATTTAACTAATTTTTCCAGATCATCCTGTAAACTTTGGTTATCTGTATCATTAGTAACCTTTCTGAATACTTTTGTGTCATCTGCAAATTTGAGTACTTTGCTAGATATGTCATCCTCCAAATCATTTATATATGTTAAAAACAGTATAGGGCCTACTACTTGTCCCTGTGGTACCCCACTCCAGTTTGAAATCTCACCATCTACTATTACTCTCTGTCTTCTGTGTGTAAGCCACTTTTCTATCCAGTTGATTACATCATTGCCTATACCATGGGCTTTTAGTTTAAGTAAACAATCTTTGATGTGGCACTTTATCGAAAGCTTTCTGAATATCTAAGTAGACAACATCCACAGGTGACCCGTCATCTACCCACTTTGTAATTTCTTCTAAAAAACATAAGAAATTGGTTAGACATGACCTTGCTTTTAGGAATCCATGTTGAGATGTATTTATTAATTTATGTTTTACGAGGAATTCCACCATGTGGTATCTAATTAATGTTTCGAGTAATTTACATACAACTGATGTTAAACTCACTGGTCTGTAATTTTCTGGCTTCTTCCTCGATCCCTTCTTAAATAGCGGCGTAATGTTTACTTCTTTCCATTCTGAAGAAACTATTCCTTCTTCTAGTGACAAGTTAAATAAGTTTGCAAGTGGTGTACTAATTTGATCAACAATTTCCTTTAGCAGTTTTGGTGGTATCCCATCAACTCCAGGTGATTTATTATCTTTCATCTTCTTAATTTTCTTTGCTATCATTTCAGGAGTTACAAATAACTGCCCTAAATGTTCTGATTTATTGCCCTCAAATTTAGTCAATGGAACTGGAAGTGAGCTGATATCTTCTGTGGTAAAAACTGAGCTGAAATACTCATTCAGGATCTCTGCCATTTGGAATCCATCTGAAATTATGTTTTCACTGTTGTTTTCCAGTGGTCCGACCTTATCTCGAACTTTCTGTTTACTCCTTACATAAGCATAGAAACTCTTGTGTCATTTTTTATATTACCTGCCAATTTTTTTCAAAGGTTCTTTTAGATTTTCTAATTTCAGTTATAGCTAGGTTAAGTGCCTCTTTGTAGTTTGTGTAGTCTTCTACATTTCCAGTGTGTTTATAGACCCTCTACAGCATCTGTTTGTGAGCAATTTTTCTAATAGCTTCTTTTGACAGGTGTTTTTTCCTGGATCTTTTCCCTTGTTTTCTTAATGGAATAAATTTCTCAATAATGCCATCAATCTCATATTTTAAACAAGTCCAGCATTCTGTTGCTGTCTTGTTCTTCAGAAAGTTATTCCAATCTATATTTGCTAGATATGTTCTCATCACTTTATATTTGCCTTTGTTGAACTTCCTCCTCCATTGTTTTTTATATGTATTCCCTGTCTTTACTTTTATATTAAAATGGATTTGGTTATGGTCACTTGAACCCAAAGGTTCGTGTACTTTAACATTGTCAACTAATTCATTTTGAGAAGACAAAATTAAATCTAACACATTCCCACCTCTGGTTGGTTCCAAGACATGTTGAGTAAGGAAACAATCATGTGTTAGAAGTAGAAACTGATGGTCGTCCCCTTCAGCACTCTCTAATGATTCCCATTGTATATGGCCATGGTTAAAATCACCCATTATAACACATTCTCCCTTGCTCACCTCCCTTATCGCCTTTTGTAATTTTATATCTTCCTCTTGTCCTATGTTAGGACTACGATAAATTACTCCTATTGTTAATGTTGAGTTCCTGGTAACTATGTTACACCAAATTGCTTCCACACTATCTGCTTCACTTTTCAGTGTAATTTCATATGCTTGGATAGATTCTTTAATATACAAAATTACTCCACCTCCCCTTCTTTCTCGTCTATCCTTCCTAAACATTACGTAGCCTGTCAGTGCTAACTCAGCATCTACTATATCTTCATTTGCCCATGATTCTGTGATGCCTATTACATGAGGATCAATATCTGCTACCATAATGTCTAACTCACTTTTTTATTTACTATACTCCTGGCATTTAAGCATACACATTTAAGTTCATTGTCTGAAATTATTGGTGAACATTTCTTTGGATGTGTATTTGTAGTAGTACTCCTTTGAGTTTTCTCTGTCAGTTCCCCCTGCGCATCAAGTTTAAATAATTTATGGTACCTGTGCCCTTGTCGACAACTCTGACAAACTCACACGCAAGAACTGCAGCGCCCTTCCCTGTCAGATGTAGTCCATCTCTCATGAAAAAGTCACCTCTTCCCACAAAGTTTAACCACATGTCTACGAAGCCTACTCCCTCCTCCATACATACTTTCTGTGTGTTGATCGCCATCCTTCTACAGTTCCTATATTCCTCACCCCTGCCTCCCATTATTGGTAATATCCCCGACAATACGATCTGCCCAACTCGTGCCTCTTTAAGTGTCTTGATCAACCTCCTGTACTTACCAACGATGGATGACGTTCCCTCCTTCTCTGCATTGTTCGTTCCCACATGCACGAGAACAGCACCTCCCGTGCCACTACCCATGACCTGTCCTGCTTTCTCTGCTATATCCTCTACTTTTGCCCCTGGTAGGCATACTGTTATGTCATCTCCTCTATTTACAATTTTATTTTCCTAATGATGGAAAACGAGCGTTTGCACGGCGCCATGTTAGAAATTAAATTTGTATTTGTTTATAATCCGTTTATAATTAATTTATATAATAGGTAGTCTTCACAAAGACTGTTTTTGTGTTGTAATACACACTTTATAGTATGTTACTTATGCCTTAATTAAATTTATAGCTACTGCCTTGCAACTTACTTTCTATGTAACAGCTGACTAACAAAACGTAATATCGCTCGCGCTAACGAAATTTCAGTGACCTTATTTAAATAACACTGAATTGCTACCTACGGCTAACTTTTAACAATAAATGTTGCTAAAACAAAATATTTAGGTTTTCAATATTTAATATGTACTAAATTATTTACAATAATATTACGTCTCGTATTGTACCCAATCAACTGAAAACAACAACCCTTAATTATCGCTCGCGCTACCGAGTCCTCGGAGACCTACGATATAAACTGCCCTAAATTACTCCTATAGCTAAATTTTAACAGCAACTATTGACTAAACAAGGACTCTTGTAAGTTTATGTTTAATATACACGCAATAATAATACTTATCCGATCAATATTCCACGCTTTAGACAAATATAAAATCCACCAAATTCAATCCCGTGTTCTCCTCAAGATTTCCCAAGACAGTCGTCAAACCAACGAGAGGCGTACTTTGAACCAGACCGGCAGTGAAGTCGGCTGACTCGTGTTTTTTATCGCTAGACTGCTAGCAGTCGTCTAGTCGGCGTGCAGAAGAAGACCGCGCGCACATCCTTATCTATGACCCTATGACCTCAGGCCGGCAAGCAAGCGACGGTGTGTCTTTTTAAAATAGAACTATCTATAGCCAAACGTTACACAGTCGTATAACGGCAAGTCTTTTAAAGTTAAACTATGTGCTATATAGATGCATTGTAATTCATTCCCGACTGTTTTAACGTCTTTTCTGTTGATTCTAAATTTGCGACACTTGGCGGCGAAATGGTTCAGTCCTTGACAGTCTCTGCATTTCTGGCCCCAGGCTTTGTAGTGTGTCTTTCCACAAAACATACAGTTAAAACAGTACCTGTTTTCGCGTGTGGTCTTTCTCGAGGTCTTGTGCGTTCTGCCTCGCTGCCACGCTTTCCAAAATGTTTCGGTCTTGTGCCTTTCCCCATCGCGTGTACGTCTGTGTCACCGATGTAACTCCAAGCCTTAGCTCGTTCAGCTTTTGCTTCAGAATTTCTGATGATGTCCAAGGCTTTCTCCTGCGCTAAGTCACGTCTCTCTAGTAGCTTGTCTCGGACTCTCGTCCAGAACACTCGACACTAGGTGGTCACGGTAACTTTCATCCGTCGTGATCACATCGAACGCACAGTTTATTCCGATTCTATGCAGCTCGTTGTACCAGGTCACCTCGACGTATCTAAGAGCAGGCCGTCCCCTTGATGCACATCCATTAGTTTTGCCAATGGTGTCCCGCTTGCCTTATGTTGTGCCCAGCAAACCACATCTTGTGTCCTAGTCAATGGAAATGACATTATTACCTTTTGCAGAACATGTTGCACAACTTACAGTAAACATCACTGAAACTATATATTTAATTATTTTCTATTCACTTTCTTTGAAGCTGTAATACACTGTGAACTCTGATAATTGTGGTTTCCATCTTTAATTATAACTCACCAGATTCAGTCACAGCAGAAGCTTTGTAATTCATGTAATACAAATGTTTCAATATCAATTCTAATATTGTAAACAATGACACAGTAAAATACTTAAACTTTCTACAATCACAAGAACTTATAAATAGACAATACTTATTATAATCATAATGTTTGTTGATCAGAAGGAACAATTGTGTCAGACAAATTTGAAGAGTCAGAAATGTAATTTCCCAATTAATTGTCCCTGAAATAATTATATAAATATCGGATGTCTCTTCAGATATTAAAAGCATACTACAGATTATCACTAAAACTGCTAATTCAAATGTGTGGAATCAGTCGAAAAATCTTAAAATATTTATGCCTAACAAGGTATCTGAATGCATATAAGTTCACAAAGCACTTGCCCCCAAACGAATTATTGTTAGTGAAGTAAACATATTTGCGATTACCGTGAACAAGCTTCTCACACACCTTTAACATCTTTTCATCGGTCTGAAACCAGAAAAAAATTTACCGTTTGGTGTCAGTTCTGTGAGTACACCCAAAAACAAAATATAATCCTATTGTTTACACAGGCATCAAAACAGCCCAGATAGCCAGTGGACCCCAGAGCTAAAATTAGATATCGAGACATGTTCCCTATTATGGCATACTTCCATAATAGGCCCACAATAACATACAGTGTATTTACATATCAGACGACACCATCACGTGCTTCAAAGGCACTACAGGTATATCAAATCTGGTAACATTTCCAAACGCTTTGTCGACCGCAATTGTCAATACTTTAATGTATGTTCTTATAAAGCATGGTATCCAGTCCTTGGGACTGTTCAAAGCGCTTTACACTTCACCTCTGAAAGACCTGTTCATTCTGATGCCATCTTGACTTCTCTGGGAAGCATTCAGCTATGCTACAATTACTGTGTGAAGGCTATTTCCTTCACACATCCACCTTTGCATGTAGCCAAGTACTCATTTATATAGCCGAGTGAACTGTGGCAGTGTGGGGCAAACAACATTGCCAAAGTTTCGAAGCAGCAGCACGAGGATTCGAACCCGGGTTCTCTCGATTGAGAGTCCGACGTTCTAAATAACCACTACCCGACGTTCTAAATAACTACTGCGGTACTACCCCACTACTTTGCATGGTTTATGATCTGTTATCATTTACATGTAAGACTAATATTAAAATTTAATGCTTGAAATTCAATAGTGGCTATAACTTTAATCGCAACATTTTACATTGGATTAAAGTTATAGCCACTACTGAATGTCAAGCATTAAATTTTAATATTAGTCTTACATGTAAATGATAACAGATCATAAACCATGCAAAGTAGTGTGTGTGTGTGTGTGTGTGTGTGTGTGTGTGTGTGTGTGTGTGTGTGTGTGTGTGTGTGTGTGTGTGTGTGTGTGTGTGTGTGTGTGTGTGTGTGTGTGTGTGTGTGTGTGTGTGTGTGTGTGTGTGTGTGTGTGTGTGTGTGTGTGTGTGTGTGTGTGTGTGTGTGTGTGTGTGTGTGTGTGTGTGTGTGTGTGTGTGTGTGTGTGTGTGTGTGTGTGTGTGTGTGTGTGTGTGTGTGTGTGTGTGTGTGTGTGTGTGTGTGTGTGTGTGTGTGTGTGTGTGTGTGTGTGTGTGTGTGTGTGTGTGTGTGTGTGTGTGTGTGTGTGTGTGTGTGTGTGTGTGTGTGTGTGTGTGTGTGTGTGTGTGTGTGTGTGTGTGTGTGTGTGTGTGTGTGTGTGTGTGTGTGTGTGTGTGTGTGTGTGTGTGTGTGTGTGTGTGTGTGTGTGTGTGTGTGTGTGTGTGTGTGTGTGTGTGTGTGTGTGTGTGTGTGTGTGTGTGTGTGTGTGTGTGTGTGTGTGTGTGTGTGTGTGTGTGTGTGTGTGTGTGTGTGTGTGTGTGTGTGTGTGTGTGTGTGTGTGTGTGTGTGTGTGTGTGTGTGTGTGTGTGTGTGTGTGTGTGTGTGTGTGTGTGTGTGTGTGTGTGTGTGTGTGTGTGTGTGTGTGTGTGTGTGTGTGTGTGTGTGTGTGTGTGTGTGTGTGTGTGTGTGTGTGTGTGTGTGTGTGTGTGTGTGTGTGTGTGTGTGTGTGTGTGTGTGTGTGTGTGTGTGTGTGTGTGTGTGTGTGTGTGTGTGTGTGTGTGTGTGTGTGTGTGTGTGTGTGTGTGTGTGTGTGTGTGTGTGTGTGTGTGTGTGTGTGTGTGTGTGTGTGTGTGTGTGTGTGTGTGTGTGTGTGTGTGTGTGTGTGTGTGTGTGTGTGTGTGTGTGTGTGTGTGTGTGTGTGTGTGTGTGTGTGTGTGTGTGTGTGTGTGTGTGTGTGTGTGTGTGTGTGTGTGTGTGTATTGGTGATCGTCAATAAAGAGTACAGATAACGAACCTTTATTCATTGGCATTACATTGTGTTCTCCCGCATCCACTCTCCGTCTCGCTTCCCGGGTTACACCGGTATATATCAAAATAAGATAATTACTAATATGACATTAGGACATTACATCTCCTTCCTTGTAGATATTAAACAGCAATTAGCGTTCAATGTCCATCATAATTATAAAGAATTACTGGGTTTCATTCATACAGGTTAATAGTAAAAGAAAGTTCAACTATAATTGATATGAATCATAACATGTTAATGTTCTTTGTAATGGCAAATGACAAACTACAAATCAAGCACGTCAGGTGCTTTTCTAACACGCGTAGATCTGCGAAGAATTGGCAGATCTGGACTCGGAGTCAACTGCACAGGTGAGTTGTCGTTCTTTGTTCGCCACGAGATCGTCTCTCGGCTTCGGTTCACTGCATTCACCAAGCAACGGATCTTCATCTGCGCCAAGTTCTGTTTCGTCACGACCGTGGAGTCTCTTAAAAAAGACGAGTTGCGGGTTACACTCCGTCCTTGATCAGTCTTTGCAGAGATCATGTTGCCTTTCCGTGTTACTACTGTCATCGGATTCGACTCGTAGGGAGTGTGACTTTTTGACGCAGTGAATGGTCTCTTCACTAACACAGATTCGTCAATGCTGAGATCACACGGCTTGTGGTAGTTCTTTCAGTCTGCATGATACTTCATCTTCCATTTCTGGTCAGTGTCTCTCTTGCGAACTATCTCAGCAACTGGATCAGCGCTTGCACATTGCGGTAGTTTATTGCGAACGGCACGCTTCAAGAACAGTGTTGATGGTGCAACTCCAGTCGTCGCATGTGGACTGGTACGATAGTTGCGTAAGAATGCTTGCATTTCTTTTCTCCAGTTCTTGCCATCTGATTTTGCAGCTTTCACACACTTCTTTAACGTCTTCACGAATCTCTCAACTTCTCCATTAGCTCTGGGCCATAGCGGTGTCACTTTGCGATGCTTGAACCCTAGGACGTTTGCGAATTTGGCAAAGTCTTGTCCGTTGAATGGAGGTCCATTGTCCGATTTTAAGACATCCGGTGTTCCGAACATGGCGAACATTTTGTCAATTTTCGGTATTACTGCACATGCAGCTTCAGATGTCACTGGTTCAATAAATGGAAAACGAGAATAGTCATCGATCAATATGAGAAGCGTTTCTCCATCGACATGTGCAAAGTCCACGCTCATCTCCTCACACGGCTGGCCCGGCAGTCTTGACATTTGCAATGGTTCGCGACTCGTTACAGGTGTAGCTATTTGACAAGCTAAGCATGATTTCACCTTTGCTTCGACCAGTTTGTCCATGCTGGGGAACAATACTTTCTGTCGCACCAGCGCTTTCGTCTTTACTATGCCTAGATGGCTTTCGTGCGCGATTTCAACAATTCTGTTTTGTAGAGCTGCAGGTACGACGATTCGATTTTATTTCAGCAACACGGTGTCTGTACTGGTCAGCTCGTTCTTGACATTTTCGTATCTAGACAGCTCAGCGAGAGATACATTTGATGGTGGTTGGTGCCATCTGCCAGACATGATGCATGCCATGACTGCTTGTAGCACACGGTCTTGAGAAGTAGCGAGTTCAACTTCTTTCAGTGTCATTGCCTTTGGTACTGCATTACGCGCGATGTATGCCACGTAATGTTCAGTTTCAGCGGTCTCGTCGTATTCATCCACGGTTGCAACGTCAACAGGATGTCTCGATGCGTAGTCTGCTGGTTTGGATTTTCCAGGTTGATATGTGACTGTGAAGTTGTAGCGTAGCAGATCCATCAGCCGTCGTTCAATTCTCGCAGTCGGTTTTGATGATGGGTTGTTGAACAAGGTCACTAACGGTTTGTGATCTGTCACAACCTTGAACTCTTTTCCATATGCGTACAGATGAAACCGCTTGATAGCCCAGCTGATTGCTAACGCTTCTCTGTCGATTTGTGGATATCTCGATTCTGTAGGAGTCAGTGGTCGACTTGCAAGATAGAGTGGTGTGACTTCCTTCGATATAGCATTGTCTTGGGTCAGAACTGCCCATAGACCGATAGGGCTAGCGTCTACGAAGATCGTTGTCGGTTTATCAAAGTACGCCAGCGTCGTTTTGGTAGACAGCGCTACTTTGAGTCTTTCAAACGATTGTTGTTCAACTTTACCCCATTCCCTGGGTACTCCATCGCACGTGAGCTTTCTCAATGGACGCGTGATTGTGGCGCAAAGTCCTTGATGAATCGTGAGCAAAATGCAGCAGAGTAAGTTTCGAACTTCACTCACATTGTTTGGAGCGTTTACACTTCTCAGTGCCTCGACCTTCTTGGGATCTGCTGACACTCCTTCTCCACTGAAGACATGCCCAAAGAATAGCATACTCGGGACACGGATCAAGCATTTCGGAACGTTCACCGTCAGCTGGTTTTCTTTCAACCGTTGTAAGACTTTGATCAATCTGTCATCATGTTGCGCCTCATCTATGCCGCCGATATAGATAACATCACTGATGTTACCAACGCCTGGAATTCCTCTGATTGCTTCACCAACCTTTCTCTGGAATATCTCGGCTGCGCATGACAAACTAGTTGAGCCATTTGTAACGATATAGACCGACATGAGTTGAGAATGTGGTCAGATGTCTCGAATCGGGATGGAGCGGAAGCTGATGATAACCCTGGTTAAGGTCAATCTTGCTGAAGACCTTACATCCATTCAGGTCAGCGATGATGTCATCAGTTGTCGGTACGATGTGACGCTCGCGAATTATCGCTTTATTCAGAGATCTCATGTCAACACATATGCGGATCTCGTTGGCATTATGCGGTTTACGAACGACCACGATTGGTGAGACCCATGGGATCGGACCTTCTGTCCGCTCGATGATGTCATCTTCTGGAGTTGGTCCAGCTTCTCCTCAACTTGTTTCCAGACATGAAACGGTATGCGTGGGTGTGGTTGGGCAACTGGTTTTATGGATTCGTTGATGTGAATCTTCACAGGTTCACCCTTGTATTCGCCCATTCCAGTAGTGACTTCAGAAAACTTGTGCAAGAGTTCTGGTATTGTTGTTCCTTCGACAGTGTTTGCAACTTGGATTAGTTTCAGCCTTTGCGACATTTTCCAACTGAGAAGCGATTGACTTGGCCCTTTGGCCACATAGAATGTTCCATGACTTCTCTCTTCATTGCTGGTGACGTCACTCTCAAATGTGCCGCACAGTTCTAGCAGTTTTGAACTCATGTATGGGTACACTTCTGTTGTAGATGGCAACAGAGTGGGTCTCGGTGTTATGCTCAGATAGTCCTTCTCGTTGATTATATTGACATTATATTGACAGTAGCACCAGAGTCCGCCATGATAAAGATTGGCATGTTCGCGATCTATATTTTTAACAGAGGTTTGTCGCTCAGTACCGAATTGCTGGAGACGGAACCGACATGAAACGTGTACTGTTCTTCATATGCGCCAGATTCCTCAGATTGCGACTCTGCGCCTTCGGTAGTGACTGCTCTGGCTCTTTGCTTCGGACGTCGATAGCTTTTCTTTTGAGCCGGTTTTTCATTGGAGACTGCTCTGCTTCTGCACATTTTTGCAAAGTGGTTGAGCTTGTCACAGGTCAGACAACGTCTTCCTTTCGCTGGACACCTTTGTGCGGGTACGATCCACCACACAAACCACATTGGGAGCTACGTTTAGCTTCAGATACCGGTTTTGAGTAATGTGATTTGGTGTGAACGCGGTATTGAACAGCATTTGATTGCTCTTTTTCGATTTGGATTGTCTGTTCTTCTGCAGCCTCCATTGCTCGTGTATTCTTTTCGTCTGAGCCTTGCTGATATGGTTCCTTGAATGAGTTGACGTTTATCGAATATGTCACAGACTTCTTCACCGACGTTGTGAAGCAGCATGGCCTTTGTCCGGGTCGCCTCCTCTACTCCCATCGCAGCGAACAGGTTATTTATTAAGTCGCTTCTGGTACTTGTCGAATCGAATCACTGCACAATTTCGCTCAGCAACAACCACATTTGCTTTATTCACCAACAATGCAACATTGAATGTCTATGGATCAGATTGTTCTGGATGATCCCATCCTCGTCGCCATTGTGATGCCTTGTGGTGAATAGATATTGGTGATCGTCAATAAAGAGTACAGATAACGAACCTTTATTCATTGGCATTACATTGTGTTCTCCCGCATCCACTCTCCGTCTCGCTTCCCGGGTTATACCGGTATGTATCAAAATAAGATAATTACTAATATGACATTAGGACATTACAATATATATGTTTCTGTATTATTTTGAGTGCGTGCGTGCATACGTGCATCTGGTTGTTTTTATATATATATATATATATATATATATATATATATATGTAAATATATATATGTAAATATATATATGTAAATATATATATGTAAATATATATTTTACGCTGTCAAGGGAACGCCACTGAACGACTGGTGGAAAAGTAATTATGCATGAAGGGATGTGAAACTGCATTCTCCTAAAGGTAAAAGGAGTGGTCTTTGCCATTGCTGGCCCACAGTGGCATCACACGGTGGACCGAGAACCAGTTATGGTGCGAGATAGTGGCTTTGTTGCGGGCAGTTTCGGAATGGGGGCAAAGTGGAGATGGTTAAACTGTAATAAACGCAATGTTATCTTCAAATGTGCCTTACAGTGGTCTATTCTTAATTTAGGCATAAGCTTACCACCCACAGCCTACATAAGCGTTGTGTTTAACAAGGTAATTTAACAAGATTGCCATCCCAAACAACAAGTTCGAGATGGCAAGTGGACAAGGAAGCCATTGGCTTATCGAGAGTCCAACAATTTTCTCATCTATGTGTAGCCCGCCCTTATCAAATATTTGTCAATTATATTTTTTAACATATTCACACTACTAGCAATAACACAATCATTTTACAGTTTGTTCCATTCATTTATCACCCTCTATGAGAAAGAGTACTTTATCATGTCCAACCTACACTGCTCCTTAACTAATGCTGCTTTAATTGTGTCCTCTGGTTCTACTGCCTTCTTTAAGTTTGAAGAACATATCCCTATCAACATCCTCGTAACCGTTCACTATTTTAAATACTTCTATTTGGTCTCCTCTTAATCTCCTGGTCTCTAGTGTTGTCAAACCACATTGTAATAAGCGACTTTCGTAACTAAGGTCTCTCAATTCTGGAGTCATTTTAGTTGCTCTTCGTTGTATTCTTTCTAGCTTGTCTATGTCCTTTTTACGATACGGCCTCCATGCTTGAATACAATATTCCAAATGTGGTCTAATTATTGCTTTGTACAGGCGTACAATTAGCTGTTTCTCCTTATACATGATAGTTCTCCTAATTAGCCCTAGAATTGAATTTCCTTTCGAAGCACCAATCCCACATTGCTCTGAAACGTTCATGTCAGCACTAAATGTTACTCCTAAGTCCTTTGCTTGTGTAGTTTTACCTAGTACGGCATCCCCCATTTTATATTCTTCGTCCATGTTTCCATGTCCTATGTGTATACATTTACACTTCCCAAAATTGAATAACATTTGCCATTTTTCTGACCATTTAACTAATTTATCTAGATCATCCTGTAAACTTTGTTTATCTGTATCGTTAGTAACCTTTCTGAATGCTTTTGCGTCATCTGCAAATTTGAGTACTTTGCTAGATATGTCATCTGCAAATTTGAGTACTTTGCTAGATATGTCATCTTCCAAATCATTAATATATATATATATATATATATATATATATATATATATATATATATATATATATATATATATATATATATATATATATATATATATATATATATATATATATATATTAAAAACAGTGTAGGGCCTGATACTGATCCATGTAGTACCCCAAACCTGCCCTGCAGTACGTTCATCGTGCATAAACAGAGGACATTCAACATATTGTTGTATACATTGCATATATGTGTAACCTCCCCAGTAAAACGACAAAATCATCAACATAATGATGTTGGCCGTTCAATGGAAGAAGAAGAAGAATACTGTATACTGGAAAATATTGGGTGGGCGTCTCGAAACAAGCAAATGTATCAAAATATATCAGTAATATTCGTATCCAACAGTCACGTACGTACATCGCTTGGGAATGACAGTGAAGTTGAGCTCAAGGAAGCCGATCAGCTGAAATCGCTTACGCTTGATCCACCAGCGAAGTTTGGGGTCGGTGGCCGCATATGGTCGTTGTAGATGCTCAACGATTTTGTCATATTTCGCCTCTAATACGACTTTCGAATGTTTAACTAATAGTAAATTAGCCACTACTTCGGACACGCAGGAGTTTGTGGTGGGCTGTGCGCATGCGCTGTGGGTGGTACATTCGATTAAAAGACTAGTATCATTAATGTTGCTGTTAAAGATTCGTGTTTTATGTAGTTCCGTTGTGCCAGAGTTCGTATTTTATATGTGGCAGTGGCCCACCATCTATAAATAAACGTAGCGTGTTCAACTGGCATTGAGACTGTCGTTTGAGTAATTCTGCCTGTTAGCAGACCAGTAATAATCGTTACTATACGCAGTGATCAACATGGTGGCAACGGGAATGAACGTATGTCGAAGCTTGAAGTGTCACGACAGACAACAAGCTGAAATTCGCCAAAGTGAGTGAACTTAACCGCGGCGGAAAAACCGTCGGCATTCAAGATGGCAGAGGCCAGTTATCGATTACCGCCAGCACTCGATGCGAATGATGACAACATCAGTGAAGCATTTAAGAAGTGGAAACGTCAGTTGACAGTTTACTTGACAGCCAGTGGGACATCGGAGAAGTCCAACAAAGTGCAATCCGCCGTGATATTGCATTGTGCAGGGCCGCAAATGATTGACATCTACGAACATTTTGAGTGGAAAAATGAAGATGGCACAGATATGTCAGAAGACGACAGACAGGATCCTGCCAACGTGTTGAAGAAAATAGAGGAGTATTGCAATCCAAGACAGTCAGAAGTGCTTCAGACACACAGATTTTGGAGTGTACAATGGCAAAACCCCTTTGACATTTTCTTAACTGAGCTACGTAATCGTGCAGATGCCTGTAACTTTGAAGAAAAGGACAGAATGATCAGAGACAAAATCGTATTCACTGCAAAAGGTAAAATTCAGGAATTGTTATTGCGTGACACAAACCTGAACTTGAAAAGAGCAATTGACATTTGCCGTGCATATGAGCAAAGCACACAGCATGTCAAAGAGATGAATGCCAGTGGCAGTGCAAGTCAGAACATTGACAAAGTGAGTACCACACGGTCATCACACTCGCAGGCAGCAAAACAGTCACGTGCATCGTATACAAGGCAAGCCAGACAACATACTCGTACAAAGCAAGATCACACAGAAATGGTGACTGACTGTCATTTCTGTGGGGGCAATCACGAGAAAAGAAAATCGAAATGTCCTGCATGGGGGAAAACGTGTGATGGTTGCCAAGGACGTAACCATTTCAAAGTGAAGTGTCGAAAAACAGCAGTGCATGCAATGAGCACTAAGAAGAATCTGGATGATTCCGATGCAAAATGGCTAGCATCAGTGGGCAGAAAGGGCCCTCGCAAACGTGTTACTGCACTCATGAAGGTCAATGAGTGTGACGTCACGTTTCAACTTGACAGTGCTGCAGATGTTAACACCATTTGCCAGAAGTTTGTGAAAAAGAACCAGGTCCGACCCACCTCGCAAAAACTGATCATGTGGAACAAGTCACATCAGAAACCACTGGGTGAAACTACACTAACAGTTATCAACCCCAGAAATGGTGAGAAGAATGATGTTGCATTTACGGTTGTGAACAATGAACTCTCGTGTTTGTTAGGACTGAAAACCATACAAGAGATGGGACTGATCACGGTAAATGAAGATACTTTCATTTCTCAAGTTAGTGGTGTAGAACCACTGGGTGACTTAGGAGAGGCCAAGTTGGAAGTGGATCCAAATGTATCACCCATGTCGCAAAGTGCCAATAGCATTACAAGACGAAGTAAAGTGCGAATTGGACAATCTAGTCAAAAGAGGTGTTGTGATCCCCGTCAATGAACCTACTAAGTGGGTCAGTCAGATGGCTACAGTCAGGAAGGCGAATGGAAAGTTGAGGTTGTGCATTGATCCTCAACCGTTGAATGTTGCGCTAATGCGAGAGCATTACAAACTGCCTACCTTTGACGATGTGTTACCAAAATTGCACAATGCAAAGGTGTTTAGCAAGATCGACATAAAGGAAGCATACTGGCATGTGAAACTAGATGAACAGTCTAGTAAGCTGACGACAATGATCACACCGTCAGGTCGTTATCGTTGGGCAAGACTACCCTTCGGACTGAAAGTGTCGTCAGAACTCTTCCAGAAACGTCTACACCATGCAATCGCAGACCTTAACGGTGTCGTGTGCGTCGCAGACGACATCATAATTGTTGGATGTGGGACAACTCAGGAACTGGCAGACCGGGATCATGCCAAGAATCTGGAAATACTCCTGGAGCGATGTCGCAAATGCAATATCCAAGTCAACGAGGAAAAGATGGCTCTGAAGCAAACAGAAGTAGAATTCTTGGGCCACAAGATCACAAGAGATGGCATTGAGGCAAGCCAAAAGAAGGTCCAGGCGATCGTTGAGATGCCAGCACCAACAGATGTCACTGGTGTACGTCGCCTCTGCGGAATGGTACAGTATTTGGCGCGTTACACGCCAAACTTAGCTGATGATCTGGAACCCATCCATGCTCTGACAAGGAGCAACACAGAGTTTGTATGGTCACAGGTATGCCAGGATGCTTTCAGTCGCCTCAAAAGAAAGCTAAGCGAAACACCAGTACTCGCTTACTACAACCCAGACGAGACATTAGTACTGCAAGTTGACAGCAGTAAAGATGGTCTTGGAGCTGCTCTCATGCAAAATGGCAAACCAATCGAATATGCATCACGAAATCTACGGTCAAACGAGAGAAATTGGGCTCAGATTGAGAAAGAAACTCTTGCTCTTGTGTATGGACTTGAGAAATTCGACCAGTACACATACGGAAGGAAAGTGGTGGTTCACAATGACCATAAACCGTTAGCAGCAATTCTCAGCAAGCCTCTCAGTCATGCGCCAAGGAGACTGCAAAGTCTGATGATGAGACTGTATCGTTATGACATCGAATTTCACTACGTGAAAGGTGTACAGTTGTATTTGGCAGATACACTAAGTCGTGCTTATCTTCACACAGAAGAGAAGGACATGCATATCATGATGGTGGAATCGGTCAAAATTCCGGACCAGCGAATGAACGAAATTAGAGAAGCAACAGCTAGAGATCACACGATGCTAACACTCACCGAGTACATTGTGAATGGATGGCCTGATACCAAACAAGAGGTACCAGCTGAGATAAGACCATACTTCGATGTGAGGGATACACTAAGCCTTGAGAATGGTGTAATCTTGAAGGGCGAGAGAATAGTGATTCCCAGTGAACTGCGAACAGACATGAAGAAGCGTCTTCATGCTGCACATCTTGGTTATGACAGTATGATGCGTAGAGCACGAGAGACAATCTTTTGGCCTGGAATGTCTCACGATGTGAGGCAAATGGCAGATAATTGTGTTAGTTGTCAGGAGTTGAAACCAGCAAATCGCAGGGAAACACTGCTACAACATGAGGTTGGAAATGTACCATGGGAGAAAATAGGCTGTGATTTGTTTGAAATCAGTAGTCGTAATTACTTAATTGTGATTGACTATTTCTCCAACTTCATCGAGGTCGATCTGATGACAGCCACAACAAGCACTCAAGTTGTGAGCAGTTTGAAGAAAATGTGTGCTCAATTTGGTACACCGAGACAAATTGTGTCTGATGGAGGACCTCAATTCACCTCGAGAGAATTTGAAGTATTCGTGAAGACATGGGGCATAGACCATGTCACGTCATCACCAAACCATCAACAAGCGAATGGCAAGGCAGAATCCGCTGTAAAGCTTGTGAAAGCCATGATGGAAAAATGTGTGAAAACTGGTAGTGACCAGTACTTGGCACTTTTGGAGCTGCGAAACACTCCAAGACAGGACACCAACGCTAGTCCTGCTCAAATGATGTTCTCACGGAAACTACTGTCAGTACTACCAGCAGTCAGCAACTCATCCAAATCATGTTACGATCCTGCGAAGCGAGCTAAGCGTCAGAAGTCTGTGAAGAAATACTATGACAAACGCGCTCATAATTTGCCACAGTTAGAACCAAACCAGTCAGTATTCTTTCGCAAGTTGGAAAATGATCGCTGGAAAAAGGGTCGAGTTGTAGCTAAGCACAGTGATCGTGCTTACATAGTGAATGGTGAATCGGGTGGTGTGTATCGCAGAAACAGAGTGCACATCCGTCCTACAACTGTCACAGTTCAGGACTGTGAGCCACTCGTGTCGGTGAGCCCAGTCGCAGATGAGGAACTAATTTCTTCACCATCAGCAACAGGGGAAGTGCATGAACCACCAACACCAATCGTACCTGGTGTGCCAGTTGAGTCAACACTTGTATCTGCCCGACCAGTCCGGACAAGGCAGAAACCAACTTACCTGAAGGACTATGTATAAGTGGTACAGACTGTGAAAGGAAACTGATTACAGGACTCTAGTAACCCTATGTGTGAAATATGTTACTGTTGTCTAAGTTTCTAATCCTGAACTGTTCAAGCATTGCAGAGTTTGGGAACTGTGGAGTGTTGTGACTTTTTGAGACTTAACAAAGCCTCAGTTAATTAAGGGAATAATCTTAAAGAAAGAGGGATGTTAAAGATTCGTGTTTTATGTAGTTCCGTTGTGCCAGAGTTCGTATTTTATATGTGGCAGTGGCCCACCATCTATAAATAAACGTAGCGTGTTCAACTGGCATTGAGACTGTCGTTTGAGTAATTCTGCCTGTTAGCAGACCAGTAATAATCGTTACTATACGCAGTGATCAACAGTTGCTGAAATGGTTTTTATTTGATAGTTTTATTTATTTTATGTATAGGATGTTTAACGAAATTTTTAATAGGCTGGTTGTGTGTATGGACACTGTCGCTGCCCTGCCACATGCACACATAGACAGTCTCCATACCCACACCCTGGATAAGTTTACGCTAAGCTGTGTTTTAAAGGCAGTTTAGGTGAGGAGGTGTGGTGAAAGGGAGTTCCATAATAGCTTCTTGAAATGATTTTGGGTTTTTTATGTTGGTAATTTTTGATGGAATCATATTCCATATGCGAATGGCTCTGGGATAAAATGAAAAGACCATTGCATTTATACGACACTTGGGGGCTATGTATTGTCCACGGGTTCGAGAGCGAGTTAGTAGGCCTGAAGGGGGGGTGATCTCAATAATGTTGTTTAGAATTTTGTAGAAGGTAGTGGCTTGTTTGATAATGCGCCTTCGTTCGAGGGTTGGCCACCCAAGGGCAGTAATTAGATCTGCTGAATTTGTGTTTCGTCTGTAGTCATTTTTAACAAATCTGGCAGCAGAGTGTTGCACTCTTTCAAGGCTTTTAATTTGTGAAAAGGTGTGGGGATTCCATATGGGTGAAGAGTACTCAAGTTTTGGCCGGATTAGCATGTTGTAGGCTGTTTGTTTAACTTCGGGTTTACATGGGCCAAGAGTTCGTTTAATCATGCCTAAACATTTCGAAGATTTTGAAGTTATGTCAGTGACGTGATTTGTCCAGGTTAATTTGGAATCCAATTTTACTCCGAGGTATGAGTGGCTGGATACGGTGGATAATGGCTGGCCAGAAAGCGAGTACTTGTGTGTGCTGGGTTTAGTTTTGTTTGTTATTGGAAGGTGGACGCATTTAGATACATTAAATTCCATTTGCCATTTGTCTGACCATGTTTGGAGTTGGCTTAGGTCAGTTTGGAGAATTTCGTGGTCGTTTTTGGAAGAAATTTTACGATATATAATACTATCATCTGCAAAAAGGCGTATAGGAGATTTGATGTTCCCATTTATGTCATTTATGTAGAGTAAGAAGAGGACAGGTCCTAGAACTGAACCCTGTGGGACACCAGATGTGACATCTGTGATGTCCGACAGGGCACCGTTAACTGAGACTCTCTGTTTGCGGTTGGATAGAAAAGATTTGATCCAATTTTGAGTGTTTCCAGTGATTCCGTAGGAGGTCAATTTTGATAGAAGACGTAGGTGAGGCACTTTGTCGAAGGCTTTAGCAAAGTCAAGCAGGATTGCGTCAATTTGGGTCTTGTTGTCCATAGCAGTCATCCAGTCGTGGACTGTCTCAATGAGTTGAGATTCACAAGACAGTCCCGACTGGAATCCGTGTTGGAAGTGGAGAATGATGTTATGCTTGTGCAGGTGTTTCCACATGTTGCTTAGGATGATATGTTCCATTACTTTACAGAGGATGCAGGTTAGTGATATGGGTCTGTAGTTAGCTGGGTCAGATTTATGGCTCTTTTTGTGTATAGGAGTTACTAATGCTTGTAGCCAGTCATTAGGAAGTTTACCTGTGTTGTATGATTGTTGGAAAATTTGGGTGATGATGGGAGCTATCTGCTTTGCAGTTTCTTTAAGGACTCTGGCTGGGAGTTCATCTGGGCCTGTAGCTTTGTTCTGGTTTAGATTTTCCAGCTGCTTTATTACGCCATCTATGCCAATTTCGAGAAGGGGGATGTTGGGGTAAGTAGAGGGGGCTATTTGGGGGATGGGGTGCTTTTCTTGGGTAAATACAGAGCTAAATTGGTTGTTTAGGGCATTTGCTTTATCTCGATCATTAATTATTGGTTGGTCGTTTACTCGAAGTGTGGGGATGCCAATGTTTTCTCGTTTATTTGCCTTAATAAATGACCAGAATCGTTTTGGATTAGTTTTCAGGCTGTCTCCAATGTGATTGTTAACATAGTCTTTGTAGGATTTTGCTAATGCTTTAGTAGCTTGCTTTCGGAGTTCCTTAATTTTTTCCCAGTCACTGTTTAGTCCAGTTTGCTTTGCCTTTTTGTGGCTTTTGTTTCGTCTTCTCTGCATTCTAATTAGTTCACGTGTTATCCAGGGGAGGTGGGTTTTAGCTTTTGTGTATCGTCTCGGTATGTTGTTGTTAATCAAGGTAGTCAGGCGTTCGCGGAAAAAGGTCCAGTTTTTGTCTATATCCTGTGAGTTGGGGTCGATGTCGAAGTACTCAAGATTTAGTTTGTCTGTGTCGTCTTTGAGTTGGTCCCAGTCTGCTGATTTGTAACTATAAACTTGGTGGGGGGGTTTCTTGTTGCGAACTGGGTTTAAGTTGACATTGAAGGTCACGGATTCGTGATCGCTCATACCAGGAGTGGTGTGGGTGTTGATGATAATGGAGGGATTTGAGGTGAGTATGAGGTCAAGAATGTTGCCAGAAGCAATGCGTGTGGGGTCGTTTACCATGTTCTGCAGCCCGAAGTCGTTAGTTATTTCTAGTAGTTTGTTGTGCTTGCTGGCAGTGCTGTTATTAGTGGTCTGGTGATTTGTCCAGTTGATATCAGGGAGGTTAAAATCTCCAGCTATGACTACGTTAGGGAGAGTTTTTTGTGATCTATATAGTTTAGTTAGGGAGTCGTGGAGAGCTTCAAGGGATTGGAGGTGGTCATTTGGGGGTCGATAATAAGATGCAAAGTATATGCATTTGTTTCGTGCAAAGTGAATTTTTGTCCAAATTATTTCACAATTTGAGTTTAAATTTTGGAGGGGTTCAGCTACAATGTTGTCACGGAAGGCTATAAGGACTCCACCGCCATGGACATTCCTGTCCTTTCTGATGGCCTCATAGTTGGGTGGTAGGAAAGAGTATGTAGCATAGTTTGCATCTAATTTAGTTTCAACTAGAAATATGATGTCTGGATTATTATATTGAATAGTTGCCTTTAGTTGGGTTGCTTTTTCTATGCTCTTAACGCTGTTGGTATTTATCAAAATTCCTTTAAGTGTGTTTCCTTGGGTTTTCTTGTGGCGTTCGGGGGTTGAAGTGTTTTGGGGGTTTGGGGCGAAATTTAAGCATGCATTTTGTGATGTGTGGAGTGTTGGGGTACTAAGCGTGGAGCTGTCAGACTGGGTGTTGGTAGAAATGGATTGCTCATTTCTAGATGGAGAAGTGGTAATATTTGGAATTGGGCGCCCGCATGGGCCAGGGTTTGGGTGGATGTCGCCTGAGAGTGCTATCAGTCTGCTGAGGTACAGATGTGTAACAATGTCTGATTTGAATTTGATTTTGGGTGGGAATTTAATTCGGGGATTCAAAGTTAGGGCATAATATTTTGGTTTAATTTTGAGATTTGATCGAGATACGCGTTGACACGTTCCAGTGATCGTTGCTATTAGGAGAGTGACGGTGATTATCTGCGTTAGCCCAAGATTAATCCGCGTGGAATGCTGGACTAGGTGAGGCGAATATTTCCTAAAAGGACATCTGAATTGGAATACGTTTTGTAGTATGGTTTTCAGGAAGTTAGATTCAAATGCAAACAGTGGCGACTTGAAGAAAAGTAAGCTTACTAATGAAATGCTTAGCGATAAGATGAAAAGAACTCACCCTGACGGCGCCGGCAGTGGTAGTCCGCCATCTTTGAAATTTTGGTTCATGTGTTGCGGTAAAGGGCGTTGTTTTTGTTAGTTGCGTTTGTTGTCGTTTGGTTTGTCTGTTTCTGCGTGATCAGTGGATTATGTTGAGTTGTTGTACCAATTGTGGTCATTTGTTGTGTTGGTGAACATGTTGTGTTGAGTGGAATGTGTGGAGCGATGTAACGGACTCGTACCACCCCGACGCATGCGCACTTCACGAAATATCCGGTAAATTCTACAATCGCACGACAATCCACTTTGCCCTGTACAGCGTCATCTTGTCGAGGGTGCGTGTCGGATGTTTCTTAGCTGTCAAGCAAAAGCTAGCAAGTGTGACTGGTCAAATCGGGGATTAAGCCAATTACTCTGAACATTGTTATAGGTGAGTGTAAAATCACTTAAGCCAGCGACAGTCCTATCAATTACACCAGCATCGTGTTTAAAATACGACTGATATTTTCGTGCACAAAGAGATCGATGCTCAACGACACATGTAGGGATGCTTATAGGGTTCAGCCTACGGCTACAGTTACATTTCCCATTGGTGGCCATGTTAACGGTGGCCATGTTAACGTTTTGCAAAGTTGTAAGAAAACGTGACCATAAAAAATTCTAAAAGTTTTCACCAGCCGCTGTCATCATCCCACTGACACGCTGGTCGAGTTTTGTCAAAATTAGACTCTTGTAATATGCGCCGTAGGCAAAGTCAATCGCCATACAATTTTTTTCTATCTGGCTATTGGCAATAGCCAGCAATAGTATTGCTGTTGTATAGGCGAAGATCTCGCTCATGATAATCGTATTCATTTTCATGAAACGTGAAACCTTACAAAAACGCCATAAACAGAGCAATAAACACGTATTTCATGTCTGTATGCATTCTTATATGTATATCACTAAAGTTACCTGACAATAACCATGTAAAAGTGTGAAATTATTACCTTTTTGTCAGAACCCACGTGCTTGTCAAAATTTTTATATAACCGGATGTTGTTGTGAGCGAGATTACCAAACGGGATTCTCGTAGATCTATATAAGATCACGCTAAGAATTGCCATCTGCTGGCCATAGAGTTACATCATTAATCATCCCCCTGTAAACTACTAACTTACTAATGGGTGTTTGATTTATGTCTGTGCTGCTGGCCCACTCTGGCCTCATTCTACACGAAATCGCATTTGACCATGTGACCCAAAGGCAACATCACGTGCACAGTATGGCGGCCAATTGTGAAATGTTTTCTATGTCACCGATAAAAGTACTCATGAATAATTATTTGGAGCACATTTCTTCAGTTTCTTGAAGCCAAAGTGTTGGTTGTATGTCACAGAATACACATGTGAAACGGTTAGTGCGTATCGGTTTTAAAACTTAAGTTATTAGTTCCGTAGCCAAATGGCTACGGAAAGCCCAAATCGGCGCTTACATAAATCCCGCCGCGAACGCCCGCCCCAGAGACCAAGAGTGGGGTGGACGAGTCTGCCTAGTATGTGTGATACCCCTCATCACGCATTTCCACAGGGCAGGCACGGTTCCTTCTCATAAGCTGCTGCTGAATATCGCGCAGACAGGAGGAGCGAGGATGGCAGCGTAGTCATGTAAGATCCAGTTGGGTATCTCGTCCGGGCCGGTTGCTTTGTGTGTTTTAATTCATGATAGTGATATGGCAACTTCATCAACGTTGATGATGTAGGCATCTGGCCCACCGTCATGTCTTCCACTGCTAATGCAGAACATTTCATCTTATGATGGAAACGGAGTGAATAGAAGTGTAAACTTATGTGTACTCTCCCCTGTTACATTGATTTGTTTACACATACACATATTCATGATTCCTCTTTTATATAGCAATCCCTTGTATCATACTGATAAAGCATGTATAATTAATGCATAAAAATACCAAAAGCTAATACGATAAATATATTAATGTCGCAGAATAAAATATCCCTTTTATATCTGTCAAGTATAAATGTTTTGTGCATTTTTATTGAAGTGAAAATATTTGTACAGTTTCTTAGTGCAGTACGTAGGCCATTCCAAAGCTTAACACAACGATACAAATACATTTAGCCCTTAGTGTAGTATGAACTTTAATTTTATTTAATTTGTCCCTTTGCCTCCATTAAAATATTTGTCAAATATAACAAGTTCACAGCTTTAACCCAAATATCTGCCACTTAAAGCAAGCCTCAAAAATATGAATTAAAAACAGCAAAATGAACATGTTAGTGAAAATAAAATTATTAGACTATGTTAATAAGAATTGTTAAACAATTTAATACTGTAAATATCAATAATTATATTTGTATATACACAAATCTTAATATATATATATATATATATATATATATATATATATATATATATATATATATATATATATATATATATATATATATATATATATATATATATTATATATATATATATATATATTATATATCTATAATATACAGTGAAACATTGTTAATCGGGACACATTGGTCCCCAGTAATGATATCCGGATTAATGAGTTTTCCAGATAGATGATTCATGCACACAAAGATGAGTATTGTCATTTGGAGATCCCGTGATGTGATATCCAGATGACATGGTTTCCAGATTATCGGCATCCAGGTTAATGAGGTTACACTGTATTAAATTAGATACCAATAAGATTGATATTTACTGTACTGTAGAAACAGTGAAAGCTGAACATTTATTTGTGTGGTCCAAACAGTACAAATGAATACATTACAAAGGTTGAAATAAGGGGAGCCAATGCTTCTAACATATGCTTAGGTTTCTGGCCAGCTGCTACGCTCAAATTCAATGCATAATTATAATGATACATTAAATATTACAAATTCTTTAATATTCAACCTAAAATATTTTGGCTATGGTACTATCTAACTCCCATATGATGTAGCCTTATTACAATCCATGCCTTGCATATAAAACACATAACATGAATACATTGAAACAAACATTGCTAATATTTTTATTATTTATACCTGTGTACCATCCTAGTTTAGACAATTCTCTGTACATAAACTGTCAATCATCTTGCACGACCGGGCGACACAAGGCCCTAAATGTGGAATTACATAATTATGTTTATTAATTTTTTAAAGTATCATTATTTTGATAGTTGTGTTCTCTTGTCTTAGATAGTTAAATTGCTTAAAAGGTTGATCATTTTTGTTCTGGAAATTAAAATAATAATAATCTGTATACTTGTCTTCGGTGAGGATACAGTTCGCCAATTGGCTGTGTCTCCCTCAGTATTTGTGAATTGGGATGTGTCAGCCAAGCCCACTTGATGTCCGTCTTACTGACATGTCGGTATCTGGGAACATGTTATAATTTATTAATATTAAACAAGACGTCAATGCATTCATGATTGTAATTGCTTTATTTGTAATAAAATTAATTGCTTCCACAGCCCATAGACATAAAGACATTTGGCTGGATTGTCCAAATGGTATAAAACATTACATTTAGTTTTACTTGCCCTACCATTTCAGCCCTTACTATACAGTCCCTCTGGGTATGTAGTCTGACCACCCCCTGTGTTTGACATCTACCCACCCATACAGCAGAGCAGCTGCTACATGATGACACCTGTACATCCTTAGGGGACACTTGTATATTGACGTGTTGATGCCGTATGCATTATTGAGATCAATCTGAAACAATAAATTAATTTACAAGGGACATATACAACTGTCAAAAATAGTTCAGGAATGTGAATATTTTGGACTGCTGTAAATTAACATAAAAGGTAATGAATATTAACATGAAAATACCACAATAAATATAATTATAAGTCATATCCTGTCAGATAAATATGAAATATATCTAGACAGAAAATGCATTAGGCTTAGCTTAAATTAATATAGGATATAGGTCTTGCATTTTAAACACCATAACATCACAGTCTTATTCATAGTACCGGTAGGCCTACATGATATTATTCTTAAGTTTTCCTAGTCACCTTAGCAAAGTGTGGCCCTGTTACCTATAGACTATGGGCCGTATGCCAGAAAGTGGACTAACTTAGTCTCAGGATTAGTTAGTCCTGGGATTTGTTAAACCCTGGACTAAGCTAAACCCAGGACTAAGTTAGTCCATATGCCAGAACATTTTTAGTCCTGGGATTTACTAATCCCAGGACTAAACCCATGTTATTATTGTTATAAGAGGCCCTCTTGTGGAATTCCCTGGGCATTCCCATTGTTTTGGCGGGAAACTTGTTAGTTTTCCCGCCTTCCACTCTTGTTGGTTGGAGTATGGCTGGACGTGCACAAAACTGGACAATTGAAGAAAAAGAGTTTTTGTTTGAGTTAGTATCAACACAGATCAATGTGGTAGAAGATAAGAGAAGTGATAACAACGCACACAAGAAAAAGAAAGCTGCGTGGAAACATATTTATGAACAGTTTGTGGTGCGATATGAAGGCACTGGTCATGATGTTGCTAGGTTGAAGGAACAGTGGAAACGAATGAAAGCAACTGCTAAGAAAGAAGTTAGTGATTTTGAACGTGCCCAGAAGAAGACAGGAGGAGGTAAGGCTCCAACTCCTCCTAGTGGTTTGAGTGAACTAATCAAAGCGCTGCTCAAACATGAATTTGAAACTTTGAACAATCCGTTTGATGATGATTTCATGCAAACAACTCCTGAAGTTGAGGCAGATATAACATCAAGAGAAGATGACAATGCCTGTGAGACAAACGAAATAGTTACTCAGCCAACTACAAGTTATGACAGCGCAGAAAGTGACAACATTGCCCAGGAACCGACAAACAGGCAAGTGTTACATACATTACTCAAACCTAAACGTAAACTATGGGGACACTGATTTTCCGCTATTGCAGAAAACGGACGGAATTTGCGGAATCGACGTTTTGAAATGGAATTTGCCTTTTTTTAATGGAATATACGTCGTTAAAAAAAATTGCCTTTTTTTAAAGGAATAGAAACAAAATTTGCCTTTTTTGAAACAGAAAATCAGTGTCCCTAAAACCAACTGGAATTTGCTTTATTTTAACAAATGTGATTGTTTTGTATCTTTATGAGCTCATATACATGTTTATGACCAGCCACATCTAAAATATGCATGGTATTTTCTTCATGTGTATAAGTGACAGAAGTGGGGTGGCCTGTGATCTGACTTGTCAACGTGGAATAGTAGCTGGGTGGTGTTCTATGATTAATGTTTTGCCCTACCCTGCCTAGTGTAAATACACTGCTTGATTTACTCATTCACCATTTGCAGAAAAGAGAACCTTGTGGATGTTTCACTGGCTTGGTTATTTAACACAAACACATTACTAACAAATTCATATTATACATTAATGTGCGCACGCATGCACGCACGCACGGACACACACAAATTATATATGTATATATATATGTGTGTGTGTATATATATGTATATATATATATATATATATATATATATATATATATATATATATATATATATATATATATATATATATATATATATATATATATATATATATATATATATATATATGTATATATATAATTATATACATACGTGTTGACATCAAATGCTGTAATCTATAGGTTATAATTATTATTTGTTATGGACACACTGATGTGATCAGACGACCAATCACCCATTCACTTGACAACTACACATCCACCCCTTTACCACCAAAGAGGGCCAAAGTCGTTAGACGTGGATTGTCTGTTCAGTCAGCGCCAATTACATCTGCAGAACAGGACATCGTCAACATGAAGCGAGAGGAGCACGAGAAGAAAATGAAGCAGATGGACGAGGAGCATGAACTCAAGATGGACATTCTAGCCATCAAGAAGCAGATTGCTCTTAGAAAACTAGATCATTTAGTAGACTCATCTATCCCAACTTCTTACAGCACCGTGTCTTCAGAAGATGTGACCTCCTACCACTAGCTGTACTGAGTTTCTTTATAGATTTGAAAATGGATGCATTTGATGACCTCAATGATGTGCGTGATATGCAACAACACAGAGAGCAGATTCGGGCGATTGGAGTGCAGCGTTTACTGCGTGACCGTCAAGATCCGTTTCATCTCTTTGACGAGGAACAATTTATTAGAAGATTTAGATTTAGAAAGGCAACTGTTTTAGACATAATTAATTTAATCTCACTTGATATTACTCCTCCTACTAGGAGACATTTTGCAATTTCTGCGCATGTACAAGTTCTGTTAGCACTTTCATTTTATGCAACTGGATCATTTCAAGTCACATTAGGAGACATAGGTTATTCCCAGGTACATCAGTCAACAATGTGCAGAATTATCCGGCGAGTGTCAGAGGCACTAGCCCGTCGAAAGAATGAATTTATTGTCTTTCCGAGAGGAGCTGATGTGCAGCATGCAATGGAAGCATTCAAAACGATTGCTGATATTCCTCCAGCAGTTGGTGCAATTGATTGCACACACGTGAAAATTGCAAGTCCTGGTGGTGACTATGCAGTTCGATTTATCAATCACAAGGGATATTTCTCACTGAACTGTCAATTCACCTGCACAGCAGACTTAATATTCACGAGTATCGTTGCCCATTGGCCTGGCAGCACACACGACACTCGTATATTTAGAGAGTGCGTGCTCAACAGGCAGTTTGAGCAAGGTGAATTACAAGGAATGCTGCTGGGAGATGCAGGATACCCGTGTTTACCTTACTTGCTCACCCCCATCAACAACCCACAAAGAAATGCAGAACAACACTACAACTATGCACAGTCAAAGACTCGAACTGTTATTGAACGAGCTTTTGGAGTAATGAAGCGTCGCTTTGCTTGCCTTCACTATGGACTACGACTCCGTATTCGTACTGATTTTGCAGTCGTCACTGCTGTTGCCATACTGCACAACATAGCCATGAGAAGGGGAGAGCCACCTCCCATGAATGACGGTCCACAACAGGGCGATCAGGGCAACGCAGACAACAATGTGCCAAATCAGCCAGTTCAGGTTGATCAAGCTGCCGGCAGACTTGCTCGCCAGTGAATTGTACAACTATTCGAGAATGAATAAGTTGGTTCAGTGACTTTGATGACTCTAATTAATGAAGACCGATTATAGTACATACTCTATTTTCAAGATGAACAACTGTGCGCACAAGGCATGTGTGCATGCATGCATGATATGTGTTTCCCTATTCTTCAGTTTATATATGAAATACTTTATTTCAGTATGCAGTTATACTGTGTATGTATATGATACTGTTGTTAACATAATGTTATGTAGTAGTAATGTTAACATTGTCTAATGATTTCAAAATAAAACAGTGCAGCACACGTTGTGATGTACTTCCGGACACACACAGTAACACAATGCCATGGTAAAGTATTGCATCTGACAGTTAGTCAACCACTTAATCCTACCCCGGACCAGGACTAACTTTTGAGGTTTAGTCCAGTGTACTAAACCTGGGACTAAAGTTAATCCACCTCCTGGCATACGGACTAACTTTAGTCCACTTTCTGGCATACGGACTAACTTAGTCCCGGGATTAAACCCGGGACTAAAAGTTAGTCCAGTTTCTGGCATCCGCCCCTATAAGGCTAAACCTTAGCCATGCCTAGGGCCAGACTAAGCCTAGGCTAAGGCCACTGGCATTGTCATTGACATTGTCCTGGCCCAAACCAAGCCAACGTTGAGTTCGTATGAGTGCGCTACACTGGTTTTTGACATAATATATATTAATCATGTAAGCATAAAGATGTTTCACTTACAGCTTGCCTTAACCTGCTATTGTATTGAATTAAATACTATATACTCATAATACTGTAACTTTGTAAGATGTGTCCCTCATTGACGCCTTGTCAACTGCCGCCTGACTCTTTCTTTGTAATTGAATCACCCCGCTGTATAGTTCATGTAGAACTGGAGCGAAAACGCCATGATACAATTGATAAAGGTACAGTAAAGCGATAACTTAGTTGTAAACAATAAGGTAACTAGGTGGGCGATAAGACGCTGAACCTCGTGACCCAGTAACGCGTCCTATTGGCGATGTCAACCGCAATAACGAACTCGCGTTTTATGTACGTCGCATTTTTTTTATTTCACTAAATAGCGTTTTAACAATTTATTTCACGACATGGCAGCCAGCAAGCAGAACGTAACACCGTCTAGTTATCGTGAAACTTTGGATGGTGCTGGCAAGGTGCGATATGACGAGAAATTACGTCTTATTGGGAACGAAGATCCTTAAAGTTTCACCGACACTGTCGATCTGTCAGATTGGACAGACGATGTGAAACTTCTGCCTGCGACTTCGTATTTTCATATGTTGAACTATTTAGTTTTTTCACCCAGTCCATATACAATGGAGGATCTCCGTGCATACAAAGGATTAGAGGCCTACAACCAGTTTGTTTGCGATAGTTGTTCCCCCGTTGTTCGTGGTGTTGTGGGATATGTGTAAAGATATATGTATATTATTTACAAAGAAATAAAATGTTATACGGATGTTTACCTGTTTTTACGCTTCACCACGTCGAAGTCGGCTCACGTCGATCGGCCCACATATTTTAATGAAGTTATTCGCACAGTCGTCATTCTTATAGTAAATTAACTGGAACTTATTTTATAGGCATTTAAAATTGAATTAGAATAATCAAAACCATTTTTAATAAAGTCAAAGGTAATCAGCTTGGTGCTCTTGCATTGTTTCGTTGAGCAGATCATTTCATGCGATGTGTCCTTGATTTGTGTGGAGTACAAATGTGTTGAGGCCTTAGTAATTTCCCTGCTGCTCTGGCATTGTTTCGTTGAGCACATATGTTTGTGTTGTTTGTCTTTGATTTGTGTGTGGTAAGAACGTGTGGAGTCGGCAAAGACATTAGTCATCGGCTTAGTGCCCGTGCATTAGTTCAATGAGCAGATCCTTTCATTTTATTTCTCTTAGATTTGTGTCTGTTAAGAAAGTGTGAAGGCCATAGTAATCGGTATGCTGCTCTAGCATTGTTTCATTGAGCAGATGTGTTTGTGTTGTTTGTCTTTGATTTGTGTGTGGTAACAACGTGTGGAGTCAGCAGAGGCATTATCAATCAGCTTGGATTAATTACTTACAGATTATTTCCTTTTTTGTCTTTGATTTGTGTATGATAAGAAACTATGCAGGCCATATAGTAATTGGTTTGCTGATTCAGCATTTTTTCATTGAGCAAGTCTTTGTTTGAATAACGGCATAGCCGTTATACGGTCTGCTTGTTTACTGCACCCAGGCTGTAATTAAAACCTGAATTTGTGTATATATGTTTTCAAAAGGGAAATATTTTACACCCGGAGACTGGTCCCCTTTTGAACAAGTTGAATGAAATACAAAAATATTCAGACATCTGCAGTATCTAACTGGTAACTTAGGTAGAGGTAAATAACACCAGCCCTGATTAACACCAGTACATGTGCACCTTTGAGGTACAGATGACACACGCACGCACGCACGCACGCACGCACGCACGCACGCACACACACACACAGAATGTATTGATAAGTTGTACATGTGTATAATTTACAATTTGTACGTTTTTATTCATAATAAACCACTTGGTATTATGGCATGATTACGTTGTGATTCCTATATAATTACACGGGTACGAAATTCCACGGAACCGATGAACCATAGCAGTGGTGTGAATAATTCACGCATTCACCTCATCCCGTACGAATAACGTCATCCTAAAAATGGGGTGGGCCGATTGAGATCGACGTTGTTAGTAGGCCTAAAATCGCAACATCCGTGCAGCAATTCTTTACACATACCTTTCTCCAAGAAACTAATTTACAATAAATAGTTTACACTTCGCATGAATCCACTTATCATAAAATTGGTGGAATGGGTGGGCTGAGATTGACGTGGGCTGAGATCGCCAGGGGCCGAGATCGACGGACCCCCTGTGTCGTGACTGCCAAAGTGAGTTTGATTACTTTTGTCTTGAACCATCATTATTTAATATATTTCTCAATCTTTGAATCATTAATCACGCAGTTGGCCGGCGATGCCCCTATTATGTACAAGTAATTATATAATTCGTTTTGTAATTGAAATAAAAAATAAATTATTAACTTATTAATCAATTGAATCAAATGCTTTAAACAGTTCTTATATGGATATAATTTTTATATTGAAACAAATCAAACTGAACAAAGGTAAGTACTTCAATGATTACAACGAAGTCAGTGCCATTGACTTCACATCTGCAAAGACCAAGAAGAAGCTCTTGGACATTTCCATTTCACCCCCCCCCAGACACCAACAGTGAGACCCCAGAATGTGAGGGGAGTCAGTGTCTCTATGGCAACACCTCAGGATATGCTTGGTTTCTGTGAACATTTACACAGTACTTGGAAGAGGGCAGGGATTTTGTCTTCTTTGTCTCCCTTTTCAGACGATTACATGTTAACATCTATGACTGATAATTTTCCTAATCTTTTAACCGAGTTGGTTGATGAGAACTGCTATGACATGAATTATGCCGAGCTTGTTAGTCATTGTCAGGATATTTTCATTTCAGTTACAGAGGAGCAGGTGGAAGCTGTGGAAGCTGCCACCCGGGAACAGGCATCGTCAAAATTATGGCATCATTTCAGGGCAGGCAGGATAACTGCTTCCAATATGAAAACTGTATGCCATACTGATCCAGCACAGCCAGCCCTCAGTCTCATTAGTTGTATTTGTAACCCTGAGAGTACAACATTTTCTACAAAGGCCACCCAGTGGGGGTGTGTGCACAACCACAGTTCATGAAAATTTCAGGGTGTGTGACAGGGTGTATACATAAACCCAGATGTACCCCATTTAGGGGCTTTCCCTGATGGCTTGGTGTGCTGTGATTGCTGTGGTGAGGGTTGTTTGGAAATTAAGTGCCCTTTCTGTCTGCAAAAAAAGACCAGACATTATCAGACCCCACTGATACTAAATTCTACTTGCAGAAAGATGATGGTGACAACTTAACACTAAGCCATAAGCACGCATATTATTATCAAGTGCAGACCCAACTTGGTGTTTGCAGAGAGGAATTCTGCTATTTTGTGGTGTGGACTGAACGTGACATCCACATTGAAATTATCACCCTTAACAGTGACTTTTGGGAAGAGATTTGCACGAAATTGTCATATCTTTCAAGCAGCGCGGCAGCGTCGGTTGTTCGCAGCCCGAAATGGCAGACACGTGCAGTTCTGTGCATTCGGCAGTTGTATTGACCAAATTACAGCTTTGTTAGCTGCATTGTTTGTTTGTTTGAATTAAATCACGCAATAGCGTCATAAAATATATCAGACTTATTGTAGCAATGCTGGAGCTCATTAGGCGGCGCTAGTAGTGCTATGATCGGCAAGTCGACCAAAACATGTACCCAGAGAGGCCCGTTTATTGGGGGTGCCTTTAACGGTCCATAGCAGCTGACATAGACCACCTATAATAAAAGTGTGCATGTGCCTGTAAAGCTGAATGAACATTCTTTACTCTGATGTACATCCTGTTTTATTTCTTGGTGAAAGTATTTTGTTTTTAAGGTGAAAATTTCATGATTCTCGCAAATCCGGGATTCACCTTGATTCACGAAAAAACAATTGTATGTCTTTCATTGATCATTTATTAACGCAAACAGTTTTTTTATTTTGGCTAGGTCTGGCTAGTGATGTACTGTACAACTAAAACAACCCCCATCACTATCCACTGAAGCCAAGAATTGTCTAGCTATTTGAATGTTAGGTGGTGCCACACACAGGTCAGAATAATAAATTGTGCGATGTCCTAGCCCGCTGTTGTTTCTAGTTTGTCCTTCTCTTTGTAGTTGTTGAAAGTTCCTAAATATACATTCTTCAAGTACGTGTGTAAGTAGTAAATGATCTATCTAGCTATATTATCGTGTAGCAGTGTATATTTGAAGTTCTAGAGGGTGTTTTGCTCATTTTGGCGGGAAATAAAACATGTAAACAAACTTGCAGTAACCGCGTGACTGACCTGTCAAACGATGTCACAGACAAGATGAAGAAAGGCACCCATTACTCACATTAGCTCAAAGCTGACAATCTTACACTTGGAATGTTAATATGATTTACTCTGTGCTTTCTGATTGCTTTTTATTATAATTAAGTACTATCATAACCGTGGATACGACTTATGTACAGTGACTAATGACTAGTAATGACTAATGTAAATATTTGTTTATGCCAAATTTTTCTATTTTGGATATGATGATGGGCGAAGATGTATGAAACTCCAAAAATGATGTACAATTGATAGTTGGTATGCACTATTGTGTCAGAATGGTTATTCACTCAACGATCCACACATATATTGATATGATGAGAAAGTGGACACCAGCATACTTGTAATGTACATATTTATAGTAGTTGTTTCTTATTTTAACTACTAATACACCCAGATAATACAATAAGTATGACTATAAAAGCTCACATTTCATCCTACATGATACACGTCAAATATTCATCTTGCATCAGCATGTCTTCAGCTATAAAAAGGCTTCTGTCAAAATGTGCATGATAGTTTGCAGTTAAAACCTTGTAAACAATATTTTCATATACATAATAATGCTAATGACCTATACATGTCAATCATGCCTAGAAATAGACAGAGTTAAAAAAATTATCTGTAAGGTATATATTGTTTTTTTCTTTTTACCAACTGCCCCTGTATAAATGTGCAACATAAGTGAAAAATAGCACTGTTTACAGCTCTCATGACTCCACACAGGTTGAGGACATTTAGTACTTCCACAATATTTCCAAAAAATTATGATACCATTAATATTGGCAATTTATTTAGGCCAGGTACACTTTTTTATCAAAATAGAAAAAAAATGTGTTTTGAAAATGTTGATGGGGGTGTCTTTAAAGTGCTCTAACATGAAAACTAATTAACGTACAACCATACAACTGATACCACGAAGTATCTTAATAATATATCTTTCCAATGATCGTCATTCTACATGATACACATGTCAAATATTCATCTTGCATCAGCATGTCTTCAGCTGTGGACAGGCTTCTGTAAAAATGCATAATAGTTTGCAGTTTAAAAAAATCTTGTAAAAAATATTTTTCACATATATAATAATGCTAATGACCTATACATGTCAAACATGCTTAGAAGTAGACACTGAGTTTTTAAAAATGTATCTGTAGGGTATATATTGTGGTTGTTTTTTACTCTTTACCAACCACCCCTATAAAAATGTGCAAAATAAGTGAAAAATAGCACTGTTTATAGCTCTCTTGCAACCAAAATAATGGATGCACTGGTATGAATGACCACCACACAGGTTGAGGACATTGAGTACTTCCACAATATGTAAAAAAAATACATTAACATTAATATTAGTAAATTTTTAGGCCAGGTACACTTTTGTGATCAAAATAGAAAAAAACGTGTTTTGAAAATGTTGATGGGGTGTCTTTAAAGTGCTCTAACATGAAAACTAATTAACATGCAGCCATACAATGCTGTATCTTAATAATAGACCTTTCTAACAATGTATAATACTTTGCAATAACTCAAAATGGTCCAGCATAGCTACTTATTGTATATCAAGTCCAAGAGTATGGTGGTCCGAACTCTGATTTTTTTCGACTCGGTCACAGTCTGATTCCTGAACTACAATACTGTAGCCAATACGTGTGTGTTCATGCAACAGCCAGCTGCCGCGATCCAGATGTATGCCGTCCTTAGTAGCTCAGCATTAGGCAAAGCATCACTTTACATGCCATGTTTTTTTATATCTGCATTCTGCAAAATGTTTAGTTGTACATTTGCCAAATTGTGAGGCTCCAAGACACTAATAGGTTAACAAGTGTAGGACTACTTGTCCACTTGCCATCTCGACTTGTTACTTTGCATAGCAATCATGTTCAGTCTTGTTCTTGTTAAATCTTGTGTTACAATAAGTGTTTCTGGTCATTTGTTTAGCACTGTTGAACTAGTAGTTTTCTAACACTTGATTTACGCTAAGCGAATACGTGTGGTGTGTTTCATATTACTACTATGATGGAACTTGAGACATCTGTGCACTAGGCGCCCTTCACATTGTCTGAGTCTGTTCCCTACATCTACCAGTTCTAGCATGTGTGTTGTAACATGCCACTTATACACATCATCACCTGCTATTTCTCACTACAGTGGGGCCTTGTGGACATTGTCTAATGTCATGTCAAAAATCATGTACCCTCTGTTAAGGCAAGAACCCCCCAAATCGATTTGAATAGAACATGTTTGAAAGAGTTTACGAATTTAAACATCTATGTAAATATGTATATACCAGATTTCAAATAAATCCGATTTAAATCAAAAAATCTGATTTTTTTAATAAAAATCGTGATTTTTTCAACCCTGTACACAACATTGTCTGCTTTCTCACTGCAATCACAGCCAGTGTGTGAACTGTGAAGCTACGTTATTGAGTTCTTATTTTAGATAGGAGGTTTTATACTTGCACAGTGCTTACATGCCTAGCCAGCCCCCACACCCATACAACCACATGCCCACACTACCACAAGCCCACACACCCACCCTCTACACTGGGATACTAAATGTGGTTGCATTCCTGTCAGAAATAGTCTTCTGCTGGAGACCTCAGGAGACTCCTCCACATGTGGTGTGTCTTACCATGGACTCACAGCCTGGTGTTATCTAAACTAATCTTGGTGCTAACCCTACTGGGGTACACCTGCCCCTCTACATTGGGTCATCAGCCTTTCAGCAGTAGTGACAGTCACAAGTCTCTGCAGTGATGTACTTGCCATACATCCACCAGCTCCTCCTTAGAAACATCTGGCACTTGAGCAATGTGTTGTTCATGTCGTCCTTGTGATGTGGAGATGTTTATGTAAAAATAACCAATGCTGTGGTGCACTTGTTATATATTATACACTACGGGCTGTGTGCAGCCAGGCTACTTCAGAAAGGGGAAACACCAGACTGAAATTGCATCTGCAACATCACATTATATAGTGAAATAATTACCTATAGTCCTCTGACTGGTGCTGATGAGTTCCCTGTATGTCTAAACTCCCACACACCATTGACCCTGGGAGTGGACATGTCTATACTCCAATGCAGCATTGACCCTGTGAGTGGACATGTCCACACTCCCACACAGCATTGACCCTGTGAGTGGACATGTCCACACTTCCATGCAGCATTGACCCTGGGAGTGGACATGTCCACACTCCCCACAGTATTGACCATGAATTGGACATGTCCACACTCCCACACACCATTGACCCTGTGAGTGGACATGTCCACACTCCCATACAGCATTGACCCTGGGAGTGGACATGTCCACACTCCCATACAACATTGACCCTGGGAGTGGACATGTCCACACTCCCACACACCATTGACCCTGCATGGGAGTGGACATGTCCACACTCCCATACAGCATTGACCCTGGGAGTGGACATGTCCACACTCCCATACAGCATTGACCCTGGGAGTGGACATGTCCACACTTCCATGCAGCATTGACCCTGTGAGTGGACATGTCCACACTTCCATACAGCATTGACCCTGCGAGTGGACATGTCCACACTCCCACACACCATTGACCCTGGGAGTGGACATGTCCACACTCCCATACAGCATTGACCCTGTGAGTGGACATGTCCACACTCCCATACAGCATTGACCCTGGGAGTGGACATGTCCACACTCCCACACACCATTGACCCTGGGAGTGGACATGTCCACACTTCCATGCAGCATTGACCCTGTGAGTGGACATGTCCACACTCCCATACAGCATTGACCCTGGGAGTGGACATGTCCACACTCCCACACACCATTGACCCTGGGAGTGGACATGTCCACACTTCCATGCAGCATTGACCCTGTGAGTGGACATGTCCACACTTCCATACAGCATTGACCCTGGGAGTGGACATGTCCACACTCCCACACACCATTGACCCTGGGAGTGGACATGTCCACACTCCCACACACCATTGACCCTGCATGGGAGTGGACATGTCCACACTCCCATACAGCATTGACCCTGGGAGTGGACATGTCCACACTCCCATACAGCATTGACCCTGGGAGTGGACATGTCCACACTTCCATGCAGCATTGACCCTGGGAGTGGACATGTCCACACTCCCACACACCATTGACCCTGGGAGTGGACATGTCCACACTCCCATACAGCATTGACCCTGTGAGTGGACATGTCCACACTTCCATGCAGCATTGACCCTGTGAGTGGACATGTCCACACTCCCACACAGCATTGACCCTGTGAGTGGACATGTCCACACTTCCATGCAGCATTGACCCTGTGAGTGGACATGTCCACACTCCCACACACCATTGACCCTGCATGGGAGTGGACATGTCCACACTCCCACACAGCATTGACCCTGTGAGTGGACATGTCCACACTTCCATGCAGCATTGACCCTGTGAGTGGACATGTCCACACTCCCACACACCATTGACCCTGCATGGGAGTGGACATATCCACACTCCCACACACCAGTGACCTTGGGAGTGGACATGTCCACACTCCCACACACCATTGACCCTGGGAGTGGACATGTCCACACTCCCACACAGCATTGACCCTGGGAGTGGACATGTCCACACTCCCACACACCATTGAACCTGCATGGGAGTGGACATGTCCACACTCCCGCACACCAGTGACCCTGGGAGTGGACATTTCCACACTCTCACACACCATTGACCCTGGGAGTGGCAATGTCCACACTCCCACACACCATTGACCCTGGGAGTGGACATGTCGACACCAATGGTTCTGGTCAATCATGTATAGTACTCATGTATAGTTCTACGGAACCTACCCTCTGTGAAAGCCCATAACATAAAAAATTGTGTCCAATCAAAATATAAGGTAAAGTAAAATATTCCCCTTGACCTGCCCAGTGCTTTGATTCTATTTGGGTATGCATAATTATCAGACTACACATATTTTTGTTTTGCTTAATAGTACAAGATAGAACCTTCATTATGGTTCAAGAACTGGTGAAATTAAATGAGTCCATTGACTAGATAAACACTGGTGTGTCTATACTGTGTGTTATGATAAGTTTCAGCAAGTTTAATTTATACATGGTATTATGCCGGCACCTTACTTCAAGGTGACATATCTAAAAACACAACTGCCATTAGACATTGAGAAAACTGTAGGAAAGGTAGAACACATTGCATTAGGGTCGACGCTGACAGCTGCAATACTAAGACATATCAATGAACGTGTCTATAGTATAATGACTGTATGCACCGGGCAGAATCACTGAGACTAACACCTTTCGTTAATATTAAATACTTATTGATGAAACTACTAAGCTGCCAGAAGAATGACCATGAGTAGTCGTTGGAGGTAGTTCTATACACCGGCAGCCAACCACTTGCAAACAGTATTATTGGATGTGCACATTAGAACCATTTTATGGCCCATCAGTCTGCTAGATTATTTTATGAATTATGCTGTTTAACCACAGGATTGTTACAGTGCAGTACCTTGTAGAGCTCTGTGCGCCTCCACTACAGTCTAAATGTACTTGTTCTCAACGTGGTATCAGATATCAAACTAACTTAGAATAAAGTAGATCTGAAGTGGTTGCCTGAAAAGTCACTCAACGACCCCAAAGTGAAACTACAGCAGGATCAATATTTATACTGCCAGATTTATTGAGGCAACTTGCCTAAGGTTTGTCTCAATATTTTACACTACCGTAATTTTCTGTGTATAATATGCATTTTCCCTTCATGTTTAACTCAAAAGTCAAGGTGTGTATTATACATGGTAAGAAAGCTAAACCAATTTTGTGGGACCGAATACGCAGTAATCAGGAACTCTAGATTGGCCTAAATTATTGACACTCTAACCTTGCTTCAACCAAACTATTGGAAATGGGGGTAGATGCTACAAAGTTGGGATATAATATGTGGTAACTTCGACATTCTGTCAGATTTGAGCAAAAAGTCAGGGTGTGTATTGTACTTGGAGGAAATTACGATATTTGTCTAACAGGTGACAAGTAATTTAAATTTGACATATCCAGAAACAAATCTCTGATTGTCTGATGTATAGCAGTTCTTGTAAGCAATGATATATGAATAACAAGTAATTTATTTTTTAAATATATTAAAATAAAAAAATCAGACAAAAGTTAAAAAAAAAAATAAACTCATGACAGTTTTCATTGGGGTTGTGTAGAGTAACTGCACACAAGTTTGGGCTATCTAAAGCTGTTAGTCACTGAGATATGTGGAAGGAAACCTCAATCCAAGATGGCCACCATACCGTGGGAAATTTCTGCCCAAAAATTCAGAAAACAAATTCACACTTAGTTTCTTACTATGGCTCACAATCTGTGAAAGTTTCAGCTCTCTAAGTTCAATAATAAAACAAAAAGTGCTACGGCAAACGTCTTCCCTAGATCTTTCTAGAGTACTGCTACACAAGTTTTGTCATCCAGCTGTAAATATGTAGACCTGAATATGACATGTGATAGCAGTATATTCAGTTCCATTTAGTTTGTTTAACAATGTGTTAATGTGTTGTATTATTAAATTTATTTGTTATACATTCATCCAAATACCTGTTTTATAAAGATCCTTCAAAATATAATATTATTGCTTTGCCAAAGTAACACATTCCTACACTGAGGGACTGTTGATGTGTGACGTTGTGAACCAGACCATGGAGATGATAATATGTTTGAATACCTGTGTATTCTCGTGGTTGTTGAATTTATCTGATGTAAAGGGCAAATCTGGAGTCAAATTACAGTAATCTGAGTTAAGAATGAATGTAGAGTCAACTTCTAAAATGTCTGATAAGAGTTAAGACAAATACAGCTTTGTTCAGTTTCCTCTGTTCTTAAAATTGTGTTTCAAACCTGAAAAGCCACAATATTTTATCTGAGATTCCTATCTGTTGTATGTAGTGATAAGCAGGGCTATTCGTGAGCAGTTCTTTTTTTTTTTTAATGTACAGCACTGCAACAAGAACATGTGATCACTGTATGTCAGTTTTAATACCAATACACAAGTCAAATAAGCTTTATCTTAAAGTCTACTGCCAATACCACTACAACACCACCTGTTACTACAACAACACCTGTTACTACAACAAAACCTCTCTCTATAACACTACCTGTCACTATAACACCACCTGTCTCTACAACAACACCTGTCGCTACAAAAACACCTGTCGTTGCAAAAACACCTACCACCAAATTATAAGAAATTTATAAAAAAAATTATATGCAAATGATGTCTGTCTGAGTTACAGTTCACATTACACTGTACTGTATTGGTTATAAACGAAATGGATTATGTTTACATGCACAAGTCAAAGGTTACAAACTGTTGAAACAATGTGTTTATTTACTTAGTCCACTTAGCATTGGTCAACAGTGTTCACATCTGTATATGACTTAATCTTAGAATGTGGCTCAACTTAAATCTAATATCATTGGTTCAGCTGATGAGATTATTGACAGACTTTACCGCTCCGTCAGTTTGTGAGACACACACAACTTCAAAATCATGGTTGCGTCCTGTGTTGTTGTGGGATATACTAGTCGCTGTGTTTGCAGCTGTTGTATACAATTAAAGCAGAATGAATGCTGAAAAAGGAAATGTAATCTCAGAACCCTGTAACAGTAGCCGGCCTGCAAAGCCGGCCTAACCTTGCTCTAGGCCCGCGATAATGGCTCTGCGGCTGCTGCTGTCATTGACATCATTCATGGGTAACACATGAACATTATTTTCTGTCTAACAAAATCATTAAACCGTTTATTGTTATGAAACAAAGTTTAAAATTTATCATACAACTGTGCTAGTGAGTGATTTATAAGCTTTCACAGACTCTCGGGCTGAACATTTCTGACTTGTAAAGCCCAACGTTTAATCGGGTCAGAGGCTGGGTCATTCTACCAACAAAATACAGATCTGGTAACTTACTAAAGCCATCACCGTGCTCTAGTTTCTTATTGTAACATTCCCTCGCACTGGGATCTAAAACATTGTCAGATTTAGCCCAGTAGTCATTCATGTTTGCTCGAGCATAGTAAGGCATTTGTTAGAGAAGGCTCAGCTGGATTGCGGCTTTTGCCAGCCAGCATACTGCGCATGTGCGAATGTGACTTCATGTGGGGCTCAGCGTCCTGTTATGTTTCCCATTGGTGACCATGTTAACGTTTTGCACGATTATAAGAAAACGGGACCATCAAAAATTCTGAAACTTCTTACCTGCCGTTGCCACAGGGAGTATCATTTTCACGCGGGAAGATGAAGAGAACAACAGCATGCCCTTCTTGGATGCGAAGTTCACCAGAAAGGAAGATGGCAGTGTGAAGCCTACAGTGTACAGGAAGAAGACGCACACCGACCAATACTTGAACTTTGCGTCCCACCACCCCAAACATCAGAAGTTAGGAGTGGTCAGAACCCTTATGCACAGGTGTGAGACAATAACTTCAGAGGAGGGGGACAAGAAGGAAGAGGTGGAACACTTGAGATGAGCTCTAAGAGTATGTGGCTATCCGTCCTGGGCCTTGAACAAGGTGACAGATAGCTGTAAGAAGAAAAAGAACAAAAAAAAAACAAATGACAGAAATTACAGGAGCCAAGTAGTCATCCCATACGTAGAGGGGGTCTCAGAGAGAGTACACTGAGTACTGAAGAAATATGGAGTAGCAACAGCCATGCGTCCCCACATCACCCTCAGGCGCTTGTTGGTACATCCCAAGGACAAAGTAGAGCTAGAAGAACAAGGTGAACTGGTGTACCAAATACCATGCAAGAACTGTGGTGCTGAGTACATTGGGGAGACAGGAAGACTGCTAAAAACATGACTAGAGGAATACAGAAAGGATGTAGACAACACAAAAAAAGAGAAATACACAAGGAGCGGGAAAAAAGATTGATGTCTACCATCAATAAATCCGCCCTTACAGACCATGTGACAACTGAAAACCACATCATAGACTGGGAGAGAGTGAACATTGTAGACAAGGAACCCAACCAAAGAATCCGCCAAATCAAAGAAGCCATCTGGATCAGGAAAGCTAGAACACTCATCAACAGAGACGAGGGCAATTACGAACTACCTCACGTGTACGATGACATCATTCAGCGTCATCGGTACTGATGAAGTCGAAAGCCTCTACCAGGTAAATTAAACACACCTTGGATATGAAAAATTAAAGTTATCTGATTTGAAAATGAACTGTCCTGAAGAATGTTCAGTAATAATCGAAACAACAGGCTTTATCAGCTAGCTGTGTTGGTTACCTGGTACCAGCTGGGGCTAGAATTGATCAGAAGACAGACCAGTGGAACAGAGGAATGCTGTTGCTATTTGCAATTAAAAGTGACCTGTCAGGGCCCTTGACCTTGTCCCTGATATTATTTATTATGGGTCAGCTTGAATAAGCCATTGTCATTGCTGGCAAAGGATGCTGCCAAATGGCAGATTATAATTTCTTTACTTTTTAGTTCTGTGGAGTAATCATTATTATGAATTTATTAAACATCTCAATATGAATTTATTCGTGAAAGTAAAATGTTGTTTAATGCTGACGTAAGCCGGTAAAGCCATTGGCATTGCTGACAATGGGCAAAAATCGGTTCTGGTTCTCGATCCACGATGGGCTCACGAATATCAGCTTTTGGCCTGGCGACTATGAACAGTTTATGAAATTTCTTTGATGGTGGAGCGCCACCGGCAGCAGTGGTTTCACAAAAAATGTAACGAAAATATATTGTGAAATAAGTAAAAGTAACAGAGTAAAAAGTCGTGTTACTTTAGTTAAAACTACTTAGTTACAAGTAAAAGTATTTAGTAAAAATTCTACTTTTACTTTGTTACATGCCAACCCTGTGACTATGTACATAGTCATAATTAGTGTGTATTAATATTATACATGCGAGGCCAGAATTTATGTACATAAGTTGATGTAATACCTTTTTTGCAATGCAGTGTTTTATTCATTCTTCTGATGTTTGAATGTGTGTTACTGTATCTAGACTAGTATATCACTTAATAATAACAATTAACTTCTATGGCGCCTATATCCTCAGGAACCTGAGCTCAGAGGTGCAACAAAACAGAATCATTAAGCATAATCATGAACAGGGATGCTCAAAAGTCGTTATCAGAACAAGAGACAACTGAAGATTTATGGTGGAAATGAAATTTGGAATAAATGTCTTGATTTTTTTTGGAAGATAGCTATAGTTTCAGTGATGGGGAGTTCATTCCAGACCCTAGGCGCAGCGACAGAGAAAGCACATTTGCCCAAGTTAAGTTTTGTTTTAGGCACAATAAGTTGTTGTGAAATTGATGATCTCAGCTGCCTAGGGATATTTGAAAGATGCAGGAGACAAGCTAAGTATACTGGTTGTTATGTAGATAGAGCACGATATGTAAGAGTGGGCAGCTTAAAATTAATTCAATAAGTAACAGGAAGCCAGTGTAACTGTTTAAGTGCCAGACAATTTTGTACTCGTTGGAGTTTAGCCAAGTCTCTTTTAGCAATGTTATTTAGTAATGAATTACCATAGTTAATGCCGTTGATATTGTTTTAGCAGTAGATATAATCATATAGATATGTGATGCCAAATTCGACGGAGATCACGTATATGATAGAAAAAGGATTTACATAAGTGCTTGAGATATATGCTGGCAACAGTTGAAATCACTTTTCAAACACATTTGCATTAACTGACAACATTTCTCTTGTTTGGATGTTCCTGGGATGTTTAGTCTCACTCACTGGTCATGGCCTTAGGACCTGATAAATGTTTAGTCCAACTCGTTGCTCATGGCCGTAGGACCTGATAAATGTTTAGTCTAACTCATTGCTCATGGCCGTAGGACCTGATAAATGTTTAGTCTAACTCATTGCTCATGGCCGTAGGACCTGATAAATGTTTAGTCTAACTCACTGCTCATGGCCGTAGGACCTGATAAATGCTTTAGTGGTAAATGTTGTATAGTTTTTATTATCCAATTAAATCAGTACACTAATATGCAGTTATTATTGTGTGCGATACTGTGTATGCACAGTTGTGCAGAGAAAAGTTGGTTTTGCAAATTGGCTGGCCTACACATGGGTTTGTAGTTATTTGTTCTGGTTGAGCTGTGCCTGTTACTAGGAAGTTACATAACAGGACTTAGCTTGGCCATCTGTAATAACATTTGGGGAATGTTGTTGTAACCTGAAAAATAAAGATGCCTTCTAGGACAGGAATCTACATAATAGAATGTCAGGAAATGTGTGTACAGTGTACACCCATTTTGCATTTAATAAAATTTTTATCCAAAAGCAAAAACATATATTACCAAGGGGCTTATTTTTGAGAGTTCAACAATTATTCATCTAGGCTAAATGTGTAACCCACCATTCTGAGATGTTTGTAAATTTTGTATTTAAACATATTCACACTGCTAGCATTTACACAATCAATCGATAATTTGGAAACAGTTAATAATATATATATATATATATATATATATATATATATATATATATATATATATATATATATATATATAGTTACTAAAATGTGAAGAATAAAGCTTACATAGGACATCCTCAAAAGTCATTTCAGATCATTCATTGAATGAATGAATGATCTGAATTGTTGGATTGTTTCATTAAACCTCTTATTTACATTACAAGAAACTTGGTTCAGATATTCAGAGAATTCATACAAGTTTCTCATGAGGTAAATAAGATGTCTAATCATATAGGACATGTTTTCAATAGGCTGGAGAAATGTAGTTTAGTGTTGTGAGCAGTGTAGTGGTGTTGTGAGAAATGTAGTTGTGTTGTAAGCAGTGTAGTAGTGTTGTGAGAAATGTAGTGGTGTTGTGAGCAGTGATAGCCAGTCTGCTGTGTGTAATATTATACAGTGTAATTATCGTCTGCTCCAGATTATTGGATTGCCTATGCCAAAAGGGGAAACATTTATGCATTAGAGACAGATCTATATGCACAGATAACAACATATCTACATGGATTTATGCATTATGTTGCTTTGTAAATAATTGCAATTTATTTTATTAAAACAGAATATTGCAGGTGTCATTTCAAAATTGTCATCATAGTTTTCGCTTGATGCCAGATTTTTCCTCATTTTGTGATCTCGCTGGACCTCACATTAGATACGTCATTAGTTCAATATAAAATTATATATCGGTCACTGGGAGTATAAACGTCTGACAAAGTTAACTTTTTCAAAGAAAAATTATGTATAAACAGGTTTTTGTATATCTAGTTTGACATCAATCACCACGTGGCCTTATTGGTATGACACATTGGTGCGTTTTGTAAATATGCCATATTTCACTTTATCAGACGAAAATGTACGCAACTGTATTACCATACAGTGAGGCTTTTTCGAAGACACTCTTTCTTTTAAAGCAAATTCCAGTGCTACCCTCGCTTTGAGAAACATATCTTTCCATTGTTCGATATTGGTGAGTAGTTCACTCAAACCACCTTTTCTAAGTGTCTTCAGATTTTTTTTAAAACAGCATATTATATTACATAAGGCAAAAACCAAACCGACCAGTATATATATATATATATATATATATATATATATATATATATATATATATATATATATATAATAGTTACTAAAATGTGAAGAATAAAGCTTACATAGGAATTATATATATGCTAGGTCACACTATTTAAATTTTGGAAAGTATTGCGAATCTCAGTTTTAATTTAAAGAGAATTTGATGCCAGATATTATTAATAAATTACACGGATTAACAACGTGTTAAAATTATAGTGTGAACAGCTGTTATTCTTCATGAGACCATGAGACCATGAGACCATGTGGGCAATCTTTTCTCTGGAAAGTCAAGTATTGCAATGCACCTTATCTCTGTGATGCTAAAAGGGTCAGACCACAGTAGAACTTCCTGTTTATTGTTTCACATGAATGTAGGGCATATTAAATTGTGATATATGTGAAATTAAGCAATTCATATTATGTGACATAAGTGCAATTGAGCAAGCATATTCCCAGGTTTGTTTTTAGAAGCTGTTGGCTGTGAAATAGTGGATTGTTTTTAGAGTTTAACAGGCGGAGGAATTTATGGGAATTTTTCTGCTATGGGCGCATGAATACATGGATATTTTTGTAAACATTGACAGGCATTGCATGTGAGGACGTTTAAAAAGAACTGAAGGTATGTGGTTTTGACAAAACTTGTTCAGCATGTCATTGAGGTGATGTGAAAATTTTTCAGATTTTTTGATGGTCAAGTTTTCTTATAATCAGACAAAATGTCAACATGGCCACCAATGTAATTTTGCACTGTGGTCTGATCTCTAGATACAAACCTTCTCAAAGTCACCATCAAGAGTAATGCCAAATGTTAGAGTGAACCTTCATCCCAAAGATAACATTGTTTTTATTATGCATTGTGTGTGTGCCACATACAGCTGACAGGGAAGTGTGACATCTAACAGAATCAATACTAAGTCTCGCCAGTGTTTTATGTCTAGTCAACCGAGTAAAATTTGCTAGAACTGCCAAAAATGGCTTCATGTCGAAATCTTGCATTATGGGCATCACTAGTAAGACACACCAGTGACTGTTGATCTAAACATGTAATGTATACATTTTACTTTATCAGACAAAAATTTCTGCAGTTATTTGCATCACCCCAGGAAAGTCATCGGTAGACAATAAGTTTATAACGGCACCATGATGTTTATTTGTACATTTAATGCATTAGTTGTTTGTCAAAATGGCATATATCTCCTTAATATAGCAAAGATTGCCCCAAATAGTATATACCATCTGAGAAGTGCCATGGAATGGAATGGAAATAAATAGTGAGAGAGTCTCTATTCAAGGTATACTGACAGGGGAAATGTGGGATCTAAATCTATACTGTGCAACGTGTTTGCCATAAAACTAAGTACAGCTGTACTGGGTCATATGTGATGAACAGTATTACATGGTGAAGTGGTTAGGAGTGACATGTTCTGTACATTTGCCAAATTGTGAGGTTCCAAGACACACATAGGTTAACAAGTGTAGGACTACTTGTCCACTTGCCATCTCGACTTGTTACTTTGCATAGCAATCATGTTCAGTCTTGTTCTTGTTAAATCTTGTGTTACAATAAGTGTTTCTGGTCATTTGTTTAGCACTGTTGAACTAGTAGTTTTCTAACACTTGATTTACGCTAAGCGAATACGTGTGGTGTGTTTCATATTACTACTATGATGGAACTTGAGACATCTGTGCACTAGGCACCCTTCACATTGTCTGAGTCTATTCCCTACATCTACCAGTTCTAGCATGTGTGTTGTAACATGCCACTTATACACATCATCACCTGCTATTTCTCACTACACTCACAGCCAATGTGTGAACACCAGCGGCGCAACATTCATGAGTAGTTTTTGTTCCTGAAGGTTTTATGCTTGGATTACCTTCGTGCACTGCATACAGGGAACAGTAGCTCGGAGGGTAGAGTGACAGGCTATCATTGAGAAGTCCACCTGTCATTTCGAAACTTGGGCAGTTTTGTTCACCTCACTTTACCTTTTGTCTTTCGGAAGAAACACTAAAAGGTGTTGGTCCCTTCTACCTGGTGTCTATGCCAGTGGAAGTAAAAGATCCTATGCAGGAAATTAAAAAAACTGTCCTGGGCTCACAGAGCTGGTGATCTCAATCTACAAAAAGCCATATGAGTGCAACATCAGCTGCTGCTAAAACCATGCTCTGATGATGGAGTTAGTGCCACAAGTGCCTTGTCTAGGCAGATACCAGTGCTATACATAAGACTACATTATTATTGTTATTACTACACATATTAATGAATATAAGAATTAATCTATAAATGCCACCATTGATGTATATTCACATGAAACAGGCTGTAGTGTAAATTTAGATCCTGATCCTCCCATAATAGTTCCTAGAACAATTTATAATGAGTCAGTTACCACCCCTAGATATTAATATATTTTAGTGTAATTTCAATTTTATTATATAACTAATTCATGTCCTAGGGTAATAAATCATGCTGAAACCCCACAATGCCGGCAATTGAATCAATGAATGTATATGTAAAATAGGACGGAAAAAAGAATGGGTGACACCACACTATGAATTGATAAAAAAATGTGTACTCTTTTTTCTGGGGGCTCTAAACTCGAACATATCTATAATCTCTGCATGCATTCAGACACTTTATGATAATTTCAAGATCACAAAATTTAATCAAATGTAAATTTACCCGGGCAACCACCAGCTTCGACGCTGCAGAACTGGTTCATTTCGTTTTGGAGGGATGACACTCATTGCTGCTTTCACCGTCATCTTTTCGTTTTTCTCTCAATTTTCTGGGGTCTGGGGGGTTAATTGTTGGTACAGTGTGTTCTTCCAATGATATGTTTTTCTTGTGTTTCATCCGTACCTTCAATTCCTCGCCAGGCTTGTAGGACTCACCAGTGAAATGTGCCTCACATATATGACAGTTTGTACGCGACTCGTCATCCGGCATCACAAAGTCGGCGCGTTTTAACACACCATTTCATTAGACAAAAGACAACGCAAATCTGTCATGGAGATAATCTCTGGCATTCTTCAAGTTCTCGTGTGTTCCACGTGTTTCTAAATAAAAGCACGTGTTTCTCCTCGGGCTGGGAAAGACCCATATTTGTTGCTCATTTAACAAAATTTGCGCAATTGTAAAAATATGTTGCCATCTCATTTGGTCATAATGTTATGTTTCCTATCATTATCTGTAATTAAAATAAATAGAAAAAATGGTCGCTACATAGCCTTAAGAAGGGACCAAAGGTTTTTAGTATCTCTTCCGAAATACCTACTTCCAACTTCCTTCCCATATGACTGGGTTCAAACTCAGTATCACTTGTCTGGAGGCAAACCCAAACCACTGTGCCAATTACTAAGTGGGTTAGGGTCAGGTTAGCTTTTACTGACTGTGGTATGTCTATTTAAAATGACAGGTGAAACCCTCTACTACTGACTTGGGAGTCAGACAAGTATTTACTTCTACACCGTGGGCAGAAGGACAGACTGTAAGAATGACCCCTGTTGATCCTGCCACAGATCTGCAACAGTTTCTTTTTCTACACTCATAAAAAATCTGGATATCTGTCACGTTTGGCTTGAACAAATGTCTAATCTAAGTATAATTGAGTGTTCATTCTTTTAAAATCAACGACCATTTGTTAACAAATTAAATGTTAAATGACAACAGGTCAAACTGGATTTGAAACAGGATCTCTCTAAATAGAGGGGCTGTGTTGTATACTAGGTAAACAAAAAATCTAGCTTGTTACTGATTAAGTAGAATGATTCAGTGTTCTGTGACTCTAACCAAGAGAGGCAGTTGAGATAGTGAAACTGCTGCCAGGCGTACATGTTAAGTCTACTGCATTCGCCAGGAGACTCCTGGAAATCCACCAAATCTCCTGATCTCCTGGAAAGGAGAACCAATCTCTTGGATTTTCAGTGAAACCAAAGCAAAATTTTTTTTCTGTTATTTTCCGAACTCGGCATGGCCTAATTGTGTTTTATTTCCGGCTGACTCGAGTATGTTTTTCTGTGTCAATAGAAAGTGTTTAATACCATGGACTAGTTCAGCGAAGAAGAAGAAATATGCTGCAAAATACATAATGCCACAGTGACAAGAGACTGACGTTTGCATACTGTAGAGTGTGCAATACGCACATAAACGTAGCGCACAGTGCAGTGCGATTTCCACTCCTCGCACGTTTGATGACAACTCTCTCTGTGATCACCCACAGCAACACCTGCAGCGAACGTGTGTTCTCGATGTGTCGAAAGATCGACACTGACTCTCAGTCACAGCTGGGCAACAACACCCTGCGTGTGCTACTGTCATGCAAAATCAAAACAGACGATCATTGCTATTCCTTTATGCCAGAGAAGGATCTCAAGTCGGCCAAGGTTGCAACATGGGATTATGTGAAGGATCACCAGTAAATGTGTAGGCTTGTGTCTGTTGTGCATGCTCTGTGAGATCGACATGGACATTATTCTTTTTTAGTAGATTTGCTATATATGTGTGTGGGTTTTCATCAGTTATACGCGTGTGCCCAGGGTTGACAGAATTGCTTTAATTTTGTACTTGAGTAAAAGTAATTCACCTAAAAACTACTTGAGTAAGAGTAAAATTACTTTGAAGTAAAAGTACAAGTAAAAGTACAACACTTAGAAATAACAATGAAGTCATTAGTCATATTATATAAATTACACAAGTTGCATCTGACAACTGTTTTGCAACCACTCTGCCTATAACAATGTGTTCCCAGACAGCCTTAGCTGGTCAGTCGGTCTGCCAACGTTGAACACGGTGTTCACTTGGATGCTTGGAAAATTACATTATCTTTAATGAGAGCCTACAACATCAAATAATTTCAGTTAAATACAGAACTTAATTAATGATGAGGCACGATCTGTCTTTTTATCGACCTGTTCCACTGGGGTAAGGGAGGAGCTAGATTGTAGGATATATACGCAGGTGTGATTTTATCTGAGTAGGTAGATGGTCAGTCCAGTACTAGTAGTAGCCTCTCAGGGAAACTGGTCAGAGGTAATTCAACCTAGCATTGCCCATAATAAAATTAACAAAGTCATTTCATGCCTAGCTGATGAAGCCATCTGCCTTGTGAACCCCTGGCCACCTTCTCATGTCTTCCCAGACATGTCTTATCAGCTCACACAAACACTGAAACAAAACGCTTTAGCAGCTAGCTGTGTTGGTTACCTGGTACCAGGTGGGGCTAGAATTGATCAGAAGACAGACCCGTTCAACAGAGGAATGCTGTTGCTAATTGCGATTAAAATTGACTTGTCAGTGCCCCTGTCCCTGTCCTTGATATTATTTATGGGTCAGCTTGAATCGGTACAAAAGTACTTTTACTTTGTTACATGCCAACCCTGCGTGTGCCTGTCATGCATGGTAAAGTCACCCTGCATGCTCTATATGAGATCGACATGGGCGTTATTCTTCTGTGCTAAATGTCTAGAGCTGATGAGTTATTTGTGAATATATATATATAAAATGTGTGTGCTTTTGTATCATATATGAACTGTTTATGATTGGTGATAATAAAACATGGTTGTTACTGTCATGGTAAGTATTCTTTTTGTAATATTTTGTTCTCTTAGACCCTTCAATTTACTTACATAAGTCCCTGATTTTCCGAGACTACCCGATTTACGTATAAATCCCCATTTTTTTAGACCCTCAGAATCTCCTGGATTGGCATTTCTGAAACTTAACATGTATGCTGCCAGGTTGTAGGGCTCTGACATCCAAGTTCACAGCACTGGTGCTTTACTGGCACTATTGTTAAAACTATAGTACTAGTTTTGTTTGCTAACTGTAGGGTTTGTAGTTCTGGAAATAGTTCTTGGCTTTTTTACAAACAAGGACTGGATGTGTATGAAATGCCACATAAATGTTTTATCAATAACTAATTGATGTATTTCTATGTCCACCCACAGCTAGTGACACAAGATGGCAGGGGATAGTCATTACCGCGGTAACCACATGAATTCAGACATGACAGAGATGGACACAGCCACAAAAAAGGGATTACTGGACCGATATGACTCGGACTATGATCAAAACTACAAGGGTATTTGCAACCTTTCAATCACCATTATGCTCATGCTTAAATAGATCATATGTAAATATCCCATAAATCTGTATGAATGCGGTAACAAACAGTTGCAATAGCAGGTTGGTATACCTTAAACCATAATGTTATTGTGTAATCCTCGATAAATGAAGCTATTATGTCTCAAAGCCACACTCCTCCATGACCACAGGTTGTTGGTAGTCAAGAGCAGTGTATTACAACTGGCATATAGGCAGTCTGTAGTTAACTGTAAAAACATTGCATGATTTCCAGCAATAGTATGAGCTGCTATATGTGTAACGATTGTGTTTATGCAGTCGCTCCAGTAGAGGGCAAAGATTATGTCTATACCTGATGACATTGTGATTGTGCAATAAATACTGTCTCGAAGTCAATCACAGATAATCGTTTAATCAAACATTAGGTCATTCAGCAGGACTAAAAAGGTGTATATAAAAAATTAATAAGAACATATATTCCATGTCAGTCCAAAGATAAACAAAACTAGATGTTGGTGCTTGGAAACGTCAATCACTGGAATAGTCCTTGGAGCGTTGGGATGGTTGCATCATCAAACTGGCCTAGAAATGAGCTTATGCAGTTATATACCATTTTAATGAACCTAAACATATTGCAATTAAATTAAAAGTAATGTTTTTGGTTTGGTGCTACAATGATTTACCATGTGATTATATATTGCTACAGCGATTTACTGTGAGTTTTGTCTGTTGCTACAGGGATTGATGTACTGTGGAAATATATGTTACTATAACAACATATATCAATGTTTGATTATTATAGCAAACATATATTCCCATAGTCAATCCAATGGATTAACCATGGGATTGTCTATATGTGGGAATGTGGCTAACTACAGGATTATCTGTTGCTACAGGGTTTAACCATGGAAATACTTGTTGCTTCATGGATTAACTGTGGAATCGTTTTTTTGCTGCAGAGATTGAGCATTGGGATTATATGTTGCTACAGGGGTTAACCATATGATTATGTTGCTTCATGGATTAACCATGGGATCATATATTGCTACATGGATTAACCATGGGACTGTGTTGTTACATAACTTTGCCTTGGGATTGCCTGTTGCTACAGGGATTAACTATGGATTAACCTTGGGATTGTTTGTGAATATATGTATTAACCATGCATGGGAATGAATGTTGCTGCAGGGATTAACAAGAAGGTGATGTATGGTTGCAGGGATGGGGGACCAGCCTGAAAGTGAGAACCTGTTGAGTGCACCAGTGAAGCTGAGTCCCGGCTGGGAAGACACAATGGACAAGTCAGCCGAGGAACTCAACTTCAAGAACTTGGAAAGGAAAGAAGACACTGTCCCTATTGACAGGTGAACACTGGGTTACCCAGTGCATGCGTCTCATGTCATGTCATTATGCATAATGATAGCCTTGTATGATTGAGAATTGCTTCTCAGTGACAGTGACAGACCTTTGGTATGAATTTGTTGTAACAATTGGGTTTAATGTCTTCTAATTCTGACTAATTGAGGCCCCTGAAACAATCCACACAGTCCACCTGCTACCAAGTGCCTCTCTATGGGTAGGACCCATTGATGCCGCTCCAGCTGAATGCCCAAGACGCAACTAGTCTGACACAGCCTTACCACCAGGACTGGTGGGGGTCCACGCTAGAGGGTTACAATCTCTGTAAGCTCATACCAACTGGATACACTGTGCATGTCATGTTGCCCTGGGTTGTTCAGTTGGAGGACTGCGTATTACCAGGACTGGTGGGGGTCCACGCTAGAGGGTTACAATCTCTGTAAGCTCATACCAACTGGATACACATGTCATGTTGCCCTGGGTTGTTCAGTTGGAGGACTGCGTATTACCAGGACTGGTGGGGGTCCACGCTAGAGGGTTACAATCTCTGTAGGCTCATACCAACTGGATACACTGTGCATGTCAGGTTGTCCTGGGTTGTTCAGTTGGAGGACTGCGTATAACCAGGAATCATGCATACTTGGGGTCAGTTACATTGAAATGTCCTGAAGCATGATGACATCAGAAACCAAAACAAATGGGGAGCGCAGTGCACTGTGGGCCTAATCGGGGATTTGATAAGCGATGGTCCTGCCTCTGTCCTGCCTGGCAGTGTTCTTGAATGTTCTTGAAAACACATTTTCTGTGTTGCTTTGTGAATGCACCAACTATCAATGATTGCATGTTTGGTACTTGTGGTAAATTGCTTCAGTTATTTTAATTTGCCGGCAAGAATTTCCTGGAGAAGATGGCCTGAGAGGCAGCCACCAGTGCACATGATGTTTATTTTATTTTGTTTTCGTTACAAGTTATTCGATTAATAATCGATGATCCCCATGTCAAGATCTGAGAATGATTGTAATGTGAGACATGAGTGGTTACTGGATGATAAATATAAAATTAAAATTGGGTTGTGAAGATTAGAAGTTAGTGTGATTCAAGGTGTGGACTGATTGCTAAATTGCAAAATTCAATGTCTTTAGTACTGTTTTGTAATTTCATAAAAATCTTAAGAAACATTGGCCCAGGGGATATTTTAAATAACTAACTTGTCGATTGAGTGCATACAAATTGTTAAAAAAAAGTTGTTTTTAGTGAAATATTTATGAAGTAGAAGATGAAAACACGTTTTGCGGAGACTCCAGCGCACAAAATCTTTATGCCATGGCGTTTGTGTTTTGAAAACACTGGACAAAGTTATGTCATTGCTGCAGCTTCAGCATTTAGGCTAAGTTTAGGTGCCCTAATCCTAATTCATTGCCAGGCGTTGCTTTCTGATATTAACAAAACTATAAATATGCTGAAACGTAAGCCACTCAGACTCTAAACACCTATTGGAGTACTGATGAGAAATGCTCTAGTTTCTGCAATATATAAAATAAACAAATTATTATAAGTAAAACAAAACGGCGTCAGTAACTCCTATAGAGACAAATTTTTTGCTGTCAATTAGCTTTTTTCCGTGTGCAACTGCATGTGCTGATAGATGTACAACTACGAGTGGCATAAACAGTCTATTGAGAATTGGAAATAATTTATTTTTATTTTTTAAAGTCGTTTCTGAAATAACATTCGGACGCTTTGGAAAATGTTCTTCAAAAAGACTTAAAGTGCTGTTTTTTTCCCCAAAATGTTTTTGAATTTTACTTTATACTTTCTGTACGAACCCTGATTACCATTATTATGCCTAAAACTATTGCATGCCATGCTACTAACAGTAGTAAACGACACTAGCGCTTGAGTTGGCATGTGTTGCCACAAGATAAGCAACTAAGGAACAGTGAGTCATGCTCATCAGGAACGACAATCTTCACATGAACTCTGACAGAACATCGACCCCGCCTGGTATGTGGGCTTCATTTTCATGGCAGTCAACGGACTTGTTAAAAACACCCCTACAATATTTCCGTGAACACCAGAATGGCTGAGTTTGATCAACAAGTACAACAAAAACGTGACTGAAGAATGTTCTGTAAAATGTCAGGGCGATCATATGTATAGTTTAAAAAAGCCAAATCTTCTGATGTTTGATATTCTGGCTTTGTTCAGATGAGCTACACAGAACTCCTTGACCACGGCTGACACATCATGATTCTAAGCTAAAAGCATTTATTTCATCGATTGAGTGACATATTTACAATTATATTTATATACTGAACGACGAAAAGACTTCACTGCACAAAATAGTTACCAGTACAAGCCAGTTAGGGAGCTTCAAATGTATGCAATACAATGCATTACATGTAAAAATTCACAGGGTCGTTGTTAACTTTTCCTGTGTTAATTATTATTAATAGATGTACACATTTTTTTTTAAATGTAGGAATTTTGTGCATCAAGCGGATTTGACTCTCCGTTCTCTCAATGATTATTGTGAAAGCTGAAAAACCGGAGTACTACTCTTCCAATGAGTATCAATGGTTGTGATGTGAGACCTCTTTTACTGTGTTCTTATCAACCACTTTCCCCACATCGCACACTGGATGTCATTTTAAGAAAACAAAACTAACGCCTCTGCCATGGTGTTTTGCGCTAATCCACTTATCGAGGCATGGGTTACCACTTGAGAGGCAACATACAACCCCTGATTATGCCCACAGTTCAGCGCGCCCAGTTTGTTTTGAATTCTGATGTAAGGGGTCTGTTGAAATTCCAATTAATGTTTTGTTTTTAAAAGTAATTGGAATTAGTGAAAATTTAATAGTTATTTTCAGTTACTTTTTCAATTACATCATGTAATTTTTTAATTAAAATTATTCACTAGAGAACGAATATGTTGAATATATCATAGTTGTTAGCCATTATGTACCATACTATGCAGAAATTAAATAAAGCTGCTCTAAAATATATATTATTTTTTGTCATTAAGTACGTCTAGGGTTGCTCTGTTCACTTACTTTATTTTGTCATTGAGTACGTCTAGGGTTGCTCTCTTCACTTACTTTATTTTGTCATTGAGTACGTCTAGGGTTGCTCTGTTCACTTACTTTATTTTGTCATTGAGTACGTCTAGGGTTGCTCTCTTCACTTACTTTATTTTGTCATTGAGTACGTCTAGGGTTGCTCTGTTCGCTTACTTTATTTTGTCATTGTATACGTCTAGGGTTGCTCTCTTCACTTACTTTATTTTGTCATTGTATACGTCTAGGGTTGCTCTCTTCACTTACTTTATTTTGTCATTGAGTGCGTCTAGGGTTGCTCTGTTCACTTACTTTATTTTGTCATTGAGTATGTCTAGGGTTTCTCTCTTCACTTACTTTATTTTGTCATTGAGTGCGTCTAGGGTTGCTCTCTTCACTTACTTTATTTTGTCATTGAGTGCGTCTAGGGTTGCTCTCTTCACTTACTTTATTTTGTCATTGAGTGCGTCAAGGGTTGCTCTCTTCACTTACTTTATTTTGTCATTGAGTACGTCAAGGGTTGCTCTGTTCGCTTACTTTATTTTGTCATTGAGTATGTCTAGGGTTTCTCTCTTCACTTACTTTATTTTGTCATTGAGTGCGTCTAGGGTTGCTCTCTTCACTTACTTTATTTTGTCATTGAGTGCGTCTAGGGTTGCTCTCTTCACTTACTTTATTTTGTCATTGAGTACGTCTAGGGTTGCTCTGTTCGCTTACTTTATTTTGTCATTGTATACGTCTAGGGTTGCTCTCTTCGCTTACTTTATTTTGTCATTGTATACGTCTAGGGTTGCTCTCTTCACTTACTTTATTTTGTCATTGAGTACGTCAAGGGTTGCTCTGTTCGCTTACTTTATTTTGTCATTGAGTACGTCTACGGTTGCTCTGTTCGCTTACTTTATTTTGTCATTGTATACGTCTAGGGTTGCTCTCTTCACTTACTTTATTTTGTCATTGAGTACGTCAAGGGTTGCTCTCTTCACTTACTTTATTTTGTCATTGAGTGCGTCTAGGGTTGCTCTCTTCACTTACTTTATTTTGTCATTGAGTACGTCTACGGTTGCTCTCTTCGCTTACTTTATTTTGTCATTGAGTGCGTCTAGGGTTGCTCTCTTCGCTTACTTTATTTTGTCATTGAGTACGTCTAGGGTTGCTCTCTTCACTTACTTTATTTTGTCATTGAGTGCGTCTAGGGTTGCTCTCTTCACTTACTTTATTTTGTCATTGTATACGTCTAGGGTTGCTCTGTTCACTTACTTTATTTTGTCGTTGAGTATGTCTAGGGTTGCTCTCTTCACTTACTTTATTTTGTCATTGAGTATGTCTAGGGTTGCTCTCTTCACTTACTTTATTTTGTCATTGAGTGCGTCTAGGGTTGCTCTCTTCACTTACTTTATTTTGTCATTGAGTGCGTCTACGGTTGCTCTCTTCACTTACTTTATTTTGTCATTGAGTACGTCTAGGGTTGCTCTCTTCACTTACTTTATTTTGTCATTGAGTACGTCTAGGGTTGCTCTCTTCACTTACTTTATTTTGTCATTGAGTACGTCTAGGGTTGCTCTCTTCACTTACTTTATTTTGTCATTGAGTATGTCTAGGGTTGCTCTCTTCACTTACTTTATTTTGTCATTGAGTACGTCTAGGGTTGCTCTCTTCACTTACTTTATTTTGTCATTGAGTGCGTCTAGGGTTGCTCTGTTCACTTACTTTATTTTGTCATTGAGTATGTCTAGGGTTTCTCTCTTCACTTACTTTATTTTGTCATTGAGTGCGTCTAGGGTTGCTCTGTTCACTTACTTTATTTTGTCATTGAGTATGTCTAGGGTTTCTCTCTTCACTTACTTTATTTTGTCATTGAGTGCGTCTAGGGTTGCTCTCTTCACTTACTTTATTTTGTCATTGAGTGCGTCTAGGGTTGCTCTCTTCGCTTACTTTATTTTGTCATTGAGTACGTCTAGGGTTGCTCTGTTCGCTTACTTTATTTTGTCATTGAGTACGTCTAGGGTTGCTCTCTTCACTTACTTTATTTTGTCATTGAGTGCGTCTAGGGTTGCTCTCTTCACTTACTTTATTTTGTCATTGAGTGCGTCTAGGGTTGCTCTGTTCACTTACTTTATTTTGTCATTGAGTACGTCTAGGGTTGCTCTCTTCACTTACTTTATTTTGTCATTGAGTGCGTCTAGGGTTGCTCTCTTCACTTACTTTATTTTGTCATTGAGTACGTCTAGGGTTGCTCTCTTCACTTACTTTATTTTGTCATTGAGTACGTCTAGGGTTGCTCTCTTCACTTACTTTATTTTGTCATTGAGTGCGTCTAGGGTTGCTCTCTTCACTTACTTTATTTTGTCATTGAGTACGTCTAGGGTTGCTCTCTTCACTTACTTTATTTTGTCATTGAGTACGTCTAGGGTTGCTCTCTTCACTTACTTTATTTTGTCATTGAGTGCGTCTAGGGTTGCTCTGTTCACTTACTTTATTTTGTCATTGAGTGCGTCTAGGGTTGCTCTCTTCACTTACTTTATTTTGTCATTGAGTACGTCTAGGGTTGCTCTCTTCACTTACTTTATTTTGTCATTGAGTGCGTCTAGGGTTGCTCTCTTCACTTACTTTATTTTGTCATTGAGTACGTCTAGGGTTGCTCTGTTCACTTACTTTATTTTGTCATTGAGTACGTCTAGGGTTGCTCTCTTCACTTACTTTATTTTGTCATTGAGTGCGTCTAGGGTTGCTCTCTTCACTTACTTTATTTTGTCATTGAGTAAGTCTAGGGTTGCTCTCTTCGCTTACTTTATTTTGTCATTGAGTGCGTCTAGGGTTGCTCTGTTCGCTTACTTTATTTTGTCATTGAGTACGTCTAGGGTTGCTCTCTTCACTTACTTTATTTTGTCATTGAGTACGTCTAGGGTTGCTCTCTTCACTTACTTTATTTTGTCATTGAGTACGTCTAGGGTTGCTCTCTTCACTTACTTTATTTTGTCATTGTATACGTCTAGGGTTGCTCTCTTCACTTACTTTATTTTGTCATTGAGTACGTCTAGGGTTGCTCTCTTCACTTACTTTATTTTGTCATTGAGTACGTCTAGGGTTGCTCTCTTCGCTTACTTTATTTTGTCATTGAGTGCGTCTAGGGTTGCTCTCTTCACTTACTTTATTTTGTCATTGAGTACGTCTAGGGTTGCTCTCTTCGCTTACTTTATTTTGTCATTGAGTGCGTCTAGGGTTGCTCTCTTCACTTACTTTATTTTGTCATTGAGTACGTCTAGGGTTGCTCTCTTCGCTTACTTTATTTTGTCATTGAGTACGTCTAGGGTTGCTCTCTTCACTTACTTTATTTTGTCATTGAGTACGTCTAGGGTTGCTCTCTTCGCTTACTTTATTTTGTCATTGTATACGTCTAGGGTTGCTCTCTTCACTTACTTTATTTTGTCATTGAGTACGTCTAGGGTTGCTCTCTTCACTTACTTTATTTTGTCATTGAGTACGTCTAGGGTTGCTCTCTTCGCTTACTTTATTTTGTCATTGAGTGCGTCTAGGGTTGCTCTCTTCACTTACTTTATTTTGTCATTGAGTACGTCTAGGGTTGCTCTCTTCGCTTACTTTATTTTGTCATTGAGTACGTCTAGGGTTGCTCTCTTCACTTACTTTATTTTGTCATTGAGTACGTCTAGGGTTGCTCTCTTCGCTTACTTTATTTTGTCATTGAGTGCGTCTAGGGTTGCTCTCTTCACTTACTTTATTTTGTCATTGTATACGTCTAGGGTTGCTCTCTTCGCTTACTTTATTTTGTCATTGAGTGCGTCTAGGGTTGCTCTCTTCACTTACTTTATTTTGTCATTGAGTGCGTCTAGGGTTGCTCTCTTCACTTACTTTATTTTGTCATTGAGTGCGTCTAGGGTTGCTCTCTTCACTTACTTTATTTTGTCATTGAGTACGTCTAGGGTTGCTCTCTTCACTTTATTTTGTCATTGAGTGCGTCTAGGGTTGCTCTCTTCACTTACTTTATTTTGTCATTGAGTACGTCTAGGGTTGCTCTCTTCGCTTACTTTATTTTGTCATTGAGTACGTCTACGGTTGCTCTCTTCGCTTACTTTATTTTGTCATTGAGTACGTCTAGGGTTGCTCTCTTCACTTACTTTATTTTGTCATTGAGTGCGTCTAGGGTTGCTCTCTTCACTTACTTTATTTTGTCATTGAGTAAGTCTACGGTTGCTCTCTTCACTTACTTTATTTTGTCATTGAGTGCGTCTAGGGTTGCTCTCTTCACTTACTTTATTTTGTCATTGAGTAAGTCTACGGTTGCTCTCTTCACTTACTTTATTTTGTCATTGAGTGCGTCTAGGGTTGCTCTCTTCACTTACTTTATTTTGTCATTGAGTAAGTCTACGGTTGCTCTCTTCACTTACTTTATTTTGTCATTGAATGCGTCTAGGGTTGCTCTCTTCACTTACTTTATTTTGTCATTGTATACGTCTAGGGTTGCTCTCTTCGCTTACTTTATTTTGTCATTGAGTACGTCTAGGGTTGCTCTCTTCACTTACTTTATTTTGTCATTGAGTGGGTCTAGGGTTGCTCTCTTCACTTACTTTATTTTGTCATTGAGTGCGTCTAGGGTTGCTCTCTTCGCTTACTTTATTTTGTCATTGAGTAAGTCTACGGTTGCTCTCTTCACTTACTTTATTTTGTCATTGAGTGCGTCTAGGGTTGCTCTCTTCACTTACTTTATTTTGTCATTGAGTAAGTCTACGGTTGCTCTCTTCACTTACTTTATTTTGTCATTGAGTGCGTCTACGGTTGCTCTCTTCACTTACTTTATTTTGTCATTGAGTAAGTCTACGGTTGCTCTCTTCACTTACTTTATTTTGTCATTGATTGCGTCTAGGGTTGCTCTCTTCACTTACTTTATTTTGTCATTGAGTAAGTCTACGGTTGCTCTCTTCGCTTACTTTATTTTGTCATTGAGTGCGTCTAGGGTTGCTCTCTTCACTTACTTTATTTTGTCATTGAGTAAGTCTAGGGTTGCTCTCTTCACTTACTTTATTTTGTCATTGAGTACGTCTAGGGTTGCTCTCTTCACTTACTTTATTTTGTCATTGAGTACGTCTAGGGTTGCTCTCTTCACTTACTTTATTTTGTCATTGGGTAAGTCTACGGTTGCTCTCTTCACTTACTTTATTTTGATATGGAACTGATAATTGAAATTGGTATTTTGGAAATTTTTTTTTTTTGAGGTTTAATTGGTCTGGAATTGGTATGAATATAATGTGTTTGACCCCTGGTCTGGACTCGTGGGGGTTATGCTGGGGGGGTCCATGCTGTGGGGGTTATGCTTGGGGGGTCCATGCTGTGCAGGGTGAGTGAGTCCACTGTTGATGTGTTGATAGATGGAGGATTGTCTACTTCATCCTGCTGCTCCATGGCATTGCCACACTGATGCCCTGGAACATGTTTATCACCGCCAACTCAGTACGTCTCTTTCTCTTCCAGTAGCTGACCTAGGTTAAATGACACTTTCAGATTATATGCATTTTTCTGTATTGCACATTTATTTTATTAAATTTACATATGTTATAATTCAAATAATAACTTATTGTGCATATTTTAACTTATGGTTATCTTTTTAATAATAAAGTTTTATCACTATGTTCTTGTCATTAAAGTGAAACAAAAGCCATGGTTTTGGGGCTATGCACCTAAAACACATAATAAAAAGTAACCATGTGCAACTAAAATATCACGCCTGTGGTTTACTCAGAATGTGTTTTAAAATGGGAGAATCTGGTCATTTCTCCAGCACGACTGATAAGTACATAAGTACATACATGTGTGAAAATCAGGTAACCTAGACTATGTGTGACGTATTAAGTGAGGCCAGCATACACAGAACCAACACAAAATCTCAAACAAAGTGTTATTTTGTAAACAAAGACCAAACTATGTTACATGACTTGAGTTCGGACACAAACAGCATGGTCATATCCTATTGGCAAATGTATACAAATATATTTTCAGAATATTTCATGTATTTCTTAATATATGAAATTCAGATGCTGTGTGTTCAACAAGGATTTCCTAGTAAACCAGTGGAGTGATATTCTTAATTGTAGTAGCAAATGGTTATGTTTTTGTAACTCAAAGATGCATAGACCAAAGACCATGACTTTTGTTTCCCTTTAATCATTGTATTGTTTTTACTCTTGAATGCAGAATAAAAGTATTATTTGATAACTTTGTAAGACTGACAATGTATCATTTGTTGTTTCATGAATAAGTATGTTGTTTGTTTGCAGTACTTTGTCGACTACAAGCTGGCAGGCAATGAGACAGATGTTGTGAAGTACCGGAACTACTTTCTCAGTTTTCTTGGCTTCGCAGCACAAATCCCAAATGTCATCCTCAATGGACTCAATGTCTTCCTGCAGTGCAAGGGGTCAGTGAGGGTTCAAAGTTCAAGTAGAAGTGTCTAGTAAAAATCACTGATGACAGTTTTTGATTGGCAAAAGTCCCATGTTCTGATCCCAGAATTTGATGCATATCCATTGAGATGTAGCTAGTGTTTTTTGTGGGTCAAGGCTGAATTCTGCTGTTTTCAAAAAGTTTCCAGTACGTCTGTGTCCACCTTTATTTTGTTAGATGGAACGATATGACAGAATAACCTGGAAAAGCCCTACCAACTAAACAGTAAAACGTTGCCAAAATTAAACTGTCACACTTTGCAACTATGATGCATATATCATTATGGTTATGTATAATGAAATTATTTCAATTGAACAGAAAGTTATTTTGTGTACAATTTTGACCTCATTCTCATTATTTATAAAAGTCTAAAAATATGTTGTCCATGTTAATGTTTATGTTGTTGCTTGCAACAATTAAGCTTTATAATGCTGATGTTTGCACCCATAAAATAATGTAAGTTGTTTATGACCTGTTAGCTGTGCCAAAAATAGGAGAGGCCAACATAACTTAACCTTTTCCCAATAGAGGGCATAAATCAGGGTGTTGATATCCTGGATATCATATCCCTTGTTAAACATTGAGCAATGATTGTGCTGCATTTCTGCTGCAGCGGCAACACTGGCATCCGCATTGTGTGGACTATCATCATTATCGTCATCATGTTCATCATTACCGTGTTTCTAGCCATGATCGACAGCTCTGGGTGTGAGTATTGCATTTACTTATAATCATTCTTGCATTAAGGCATTACGACAGCTGAATGTGACCAGATATATCCAGCCAAATAACTTAGTTTATGTTTAACCATTTCAGTACAACAGACCGGAATTCTGCCCTAGCGATGTGTGACGCTACAGTACGACAAGCCAAATTTTTGGCATTGGCTACATTCACTATTTAAGTTGCTTTTACACATAATTATCCACTACATGGAGCCACTTGTTATACATGCTTGTCATGGCGAATGAATTAGCTATTCACTAGCAGCAATCATTGATTATCGCTCAATATTATTTTATGCAGATTTTCGCGATTTTTAATGATGGATTATCATTACTTCAACTGGCAATTTACCACCAATGTTTTGGACAGATTATTTGAAAGTTTTAGCGACAAATTTTTGTCGGAGGTGTTGATGACTGAACCAACGATGATGTTGGCGAACTTAGCGACTGAGCCAGAGGTGAAACAGACACTGACAGCGGGAGTATTTTCGATCGCTACTCGGACATCAGTGATGATGAAAGTGACGGTGTAAACCCTGAGGATGAGCTGTGCACTGTACTATCACTGTGCTATCAATGCTGGATGATGCGTCGTTGCCGGAGTTTGATTTTTGTAAGAAGGAAAAGGTGTCTGTGAATCTGTCAACATACAAAGTTTGATTGGAATCAGTCCAGTAGCGATGGATGTGTTAGCAAATACACAAATAAACACTTCTGTCATGTAAATATAAAATACAGATATAGTGTAAATAACTTGTTTTTCATTTTCTTTTACTTCACAAAATGTACTTGATGTTGTATTTTATATCATAGTACACTCCAGTAGCATGATCAATATGAGTAGTTTACAGTAAATATGTACATTGGTATATGTTCAACAGCTACAAAAACGTTAAAATCATGGTGGCCATCTTGGATTGCTGGTTTCCATTTTACTCGCTGTTTATCATACTTTCAGAATATATAAAATATTCCTATTCATAAAATGCATTTTTCTTGCTGAAATCTTGACTTGAAGTGATGCAGTAGATTTTGTTGCATATTCACTGGGAATGCAGTATTCAGTCTCCTTCTTCTTTTGTGTCCTTCACACAATGTGTTGCCACTTGCGGGCGCACGCCTTTGCTCGCTCAGTGACAGTGACGAGGTCTTCTGTGGTGCAGGCCTCATCCAGTAGTCGACAGCAGAGGAGATGGGCCATCGTCTGCAGTTCCCCACAGTTGCAGTTCAAAGACTGGGTGTCATCAATGTATCCCCACCTCCTCATCGTACTTTTAACACGGCCAACGCCAGTGCGTAGGCGGTTCAGAGAACGCCAACAGAGCCATGCTTGGTCAGACCCCGCTGGCAGGGATTCAGCCGCTTCTAATCCCATTTTATTGGAGGCTGGTATATCAGCTATTTTGCTGTTCCACATCTGTATTCTAGTGATACTAGGAGACGAGTCGAGCGGTGTCACTGTGTGCATGAAGCTCTTCCGCGACTTCAGTTGGCTAGCAGCTGGCATATGGTTGAACAGTTGGTGTCTGGTATCTGTCGTTAGTCGTGATCATTCCATGCGGCTGGCAACAGTTCTCCTGATTTGAGGGGGAGCTATGCCGGCCAGCAAGTGTACGCTGTCGGCGTTCCCCGGTTTGAGGCAGCCTGAGATGATTCAGCAGCAGTCATGTAGAGCAGGGTTCAACTTGCTTGCGTGTGTGGACCTTTCCCATACTGGACAGGCATACTCGGCAGCTGAGTAGCAGAGAGCGAGACAACTAGATCTTAAAGTTGATGCTCTGCACCCCCACTTCGAGTTGGCAAGTTTGCGGATGATGTTGTTTCTTGCGTTTACTTTCATCTTGGTTTTTTATATGTGTGTCTTAAAGGAGAGAGTTCTATCGAGATGAACGCCGAGGTACACTGGTGTTGATGTGTTGTTGAGACAGGTCCCATTCCAAACAACATTTAATTCTCGCTTAGCGTCTCTGTTCCTCAGGTGGAAAGCACACACCTGCGTCTTAGATGGGTTTGCGCGCAGTTGGTTGAGGTCGTAGTATGTGGACAAGATGCTTAGTGCAGACGTCAGATTTACTTCGATGTTATTGAAATCTTTTTCTTGCGATGCAGTGCATAGGTCGTCCGCATATATGAAACTCTGTGTATCAGTGTGCACGGGCTGATCGTTGGTGTAGATGTTGAATAACATCGGTGCCAGTACACTTCCCTGTGGTAGTCCGTTTTTCTGTCGTCGCCAACGGCTCTTTTTACCATTCAGCACCACGAAGAAACGTCAGCTTTCGAGCATTGTGCGTATCAGGTCGGTCAGATGGAGATCGCCAGTCATCTCCAGCACTTTGCTGAGGAGGCGTCGGTGGTTGACCGTGTCGTACGCAGCAGACAGGTCTACAAAGACAGCACCGGTGATCAGGCATTTCTCGTAACTATCTTCTATATGCTCTGTCAAGTTGAGTAGCTGGCTCATACACGATTTTCCAGGGCGGAAACCGGCTTGTTCCGGGATGAGTTTCTCATCAACATGTGCCGCTAGTCTATTCAGTATGAGCCACTCAAACAGCTTGTATGTGTGGCAGAGCAGGGAAATCGGTCGGAAACTCTTCGCCTCAGATGGATCATTCCCAGGCTTTAGTAGTGCCACTACATTAGCCTGTCGCCAGAGCTTTGGGATTTTCTTACTTGCGGTGCAGCTGTTGAAAAAACGTAGTAGCCAATCCCGTACCTTTGGTCCTAGCTGTTTGATCAGCTCTGTTTGGATGTCGTCCAGGCCGGGTGCTTTGCCTTTCTTCAATGCAGTAATACCGACGTCGAGCTCATCTGCCATGAAAGCTCTCGTGAAACCTGGATCGTCTGGGTACCACTGTCGGTTGATACGTACCTTCGGCTGTCTATTCGGTACTCTTCCGTTGGTTAGGAGTTGGTGTGCGACTTGGTTCGCAGTGGTGTTGTAGTGCTGTTTTGACTTACGTGGGTCATTGCAGAGTTTGCGTATGGTTGACCAAGCCTTCTTGCTATTATGTGTCATGTCCGTTGATTCTATCAGAGTCTGCCATGATTTACAGCGCTCCTCTGAGATGTAGTTTATCAGCTCCTCCCCCAGTGTGATGGTGTTCTCTGCGAAGGGATCTGAATCATATTTCTCTGTGTATTGTTTGTACAGTTTGGTGGTCTCGGTTGTCAGACCTGGGACGTAGTTCCTCCTACACCCACGGGGGATGTTCTTTCTAGCAACCTTTCGTAAGACTTTTACAAACTGGTCGTAGCTTTCGGCTGTGGCGGGGATGTTTTCCACTGCTACATCCAGCTGCTGCACAAACTGTTCCCAGTTTGCCTTTTTGAGGTTGAAACGTCGCCGAAATGGTACAGTTTGTACAGTGACAGCTGCATTCACTTGCACTCCAATGGGTCGGTGTTGGGAGCGAGGTACTGGATTCATCACAAACTTGTTACAGCAACCGGCGATTCAGTTGCTGGCAAAGATGAGGTCTGGGTTGTACCCTCGCCGCCATCGGCCGCTGTTGAAGGAACTGGGAAGTTTTGGGTTGTGGATCAGGCTTACAGCGTAGATCTCAGCCCAGTCTTCTACCAGTTCGCTGTCAGTGTTCGTTGTGGCATAGCCCCACAGCGAACTGTGGCTGTTAAAATCTCCGATGATCACCTGTGGTTGGTTTCCTACCACAGTCGGTGGTTGATCAAATGAGAACAGTTCGCCAGGTGGTTTGTAGACTGACGTCACGGAGATACCACTGAGATCTACTCTCAAAATCTCGATGTTGTTGACGTCCGTTAGTGATGTGGAATTGACGATGGTGCCTGACTTGACAAATATGGCACTGCCATATTGTGCGTTGGGCCTCTCGATGGCTAACTCCATTATGCAGTATTCAGTGGTGACAGCAGATCAGGACTGTAGTACTGAAATGGTTAAGGTAGCTGGAGTGGCTATTCTATGTTTATTTTGAATTGAGTAGTTGCAGTAAAAGTGTTTAAGATAAACCAACCATTTCTTCAGACTCTTCTTCAACTCTTGTAGATGAAGTACTAAATAATATTCCAGATTAATAAAAGGTAGAATTTTTCATTTATTTCGTAATGTTTTATGATCTAAAAAAAAATTCTTCAAAAAGTACCAACAAAATACCATCTTATAGAATTTTTAGAAAGTCCCCAAACAAAAAACTGACAGTGTCACTAATAATCCTACAAATTATTTTGGTTAATATGAACGAATTAGAGTTGCTACAGAGCCAGGAAGATTTGAGCAGAAATTTTAATGACAGCCCAAACTCACAGTGTATTTTTGACACAAACCCTTCACATGCATTCACGCGCCAAATTGCAGCCTAATAAGAGTTGTAGTTTTTATAAAATGTTTAATTAGGTGACGTTTCCTGGTTGTTAGTGATAACAGAAATGTCAATATATTCACGTATCATACTTGAAATGTGACGTTTTTCACTGGCGTTTTACGTAATGTTGACAAAACAACGGCCATTTCTAATATTGACATGTACCTTTAATTTATCATTTAACATTTATAACGTGTTTTTAGCTATCAAGATAGACATTTCCTAGCATGTTATGAGGAAAAAATTCACAAATCAACACGTTAGCCACCCCAGCAACCTTAAACAGTGGATATATTGTTACAGTTTCCTGATTTTCAGATACATTTTACCTTACTATAAATGCAATAAAGTGGTTACACATTGATTAAAATTAAGTTGCATTAAAACTACATTTGTTGAAATGTAAGCAGCGTGCGTGCGTGCGTGCGTGCGTGCGTGCAAATGATGTTAGTTTGCTCTTTGTTCCTTCAGGGCCGGCTTCATTTTTCTGGATTACCATGGTTACTGTGGTTATCATCAACAGTAAGTCGCTCAGATTCTCTTCCTCAGTCAGAGACTACATACAAGAACAATAGGAGTTTAGCCTGAGATGCAGTAGCATTTAGCTACATTTATGGTTAGAATGTAGCATTTTCCTATAACAAAAGCAAAACAAACTTGCTATCAATGTACACAAAACACAGTGCAACAATGTACACAAAACACAGTGCAACAATGTACACAAAACACTATGCAACAATGTACACAAAACACAGTGCAACAATGTACACAAAACACTATGCAACAATGTACACAAAACACAGTGCAACAATGTACACAAAACACAGTGCAACAATGTACACAAAACACAGTGCAACAATGTACACAAAACACTATGCAACAATGTACACAAAACACAGTGCAACAATGTACACAAAACACTATGCAACAATGTACACAAAACACAGTGCAACAATGTACACAAAACACAGTGCAACAATGTACACAAAACACTATGCAACAATGTACACAAGACACAGTGCAACAATGCAAGTGGAATATGAGAGTGGTAGTTGTACACAGTGGTAGAACCCATGGCATCAGTGACTACTGATTGTCTATTGCTATTAAGTGTAGTTTTGGAATACAATAGGTTTTACAGTATAGTTGCATTTAAACTTTAAAGTTCACAAAAAAATTAAAACCTGCACATAATGAATATGTTTTATGAACTGGAAATATTTTATTTTGTATACATTGTATATATATATATGTATAATTGTTTTCATTAATAACTTTTTGATGATGGTGGTGCTAGTTTGGTGGAAGAGTGGATGGATGATTTGGTGGAAGAGTGGATGGATGATTTGGTGGAAGAGTGGGTGGGTGATTTGGTGGAAGAGTGGATGGATGATTATTTGGTGGAAGAGTGGGTGGATGATTTGGCGGAAGAGTGGGTGGATGATTTGGCGGAAGAGTGGGTGGATGATTTGGTGGAAGAGTGGGTGGATGATTTGGCGGAAGAGTGGGTGGATGATTTGGCGGAAGAGTGGGTGGATGGTTTGGTGGAAGAGTGGGTGGATGATTTGGTGGAAGAGTGGGTGGATAATTTGGTGGAAGAGTGGGTGGATGGTTTGGTGGAAGAGTGGGTGGATGATTTGGCGGAAGAGTGGATGGATGATTTGGTGGAAGAGTGGATGGATGATTTGGTGGAAGAGTGGATGGATGATTTGGTGGAAGAGTGGGTGGATGATTTGGCGGAAGAGTGGATGGATGATTTGGTGGAAGAGTGGGTGGATGATTATTTGGTGGACGAGTGGGTGGATGATTTGGTGGAAGAGTGGATGGATGATTTGGTGGAAGAGTGGGTGGATGATTATTTGGTGGAAGAGTGGGTGGATGATTTGGTGGAAGAGTGGATGGATGATTATTTGGTGGAAGAGTGGGTGGATGATTTGGCGGAAGAGTGGGTGGATGGTTTGGTGGAAGAGTGGGTGGATGGTTTGGTGGAAGAGTGGGTGGATGATTTGGTGGAAGAGTGGGTGGATGATTTGGTGGAAGAGTGGGTGGATGGTTTGGTGGAAGAGTGGGTGGATGATTTGGCGGAAGAGTGGGTGGATGGTTTGGTGGAAGAGTGGGTGGATGGTTTGGTGGATGAGTGGGTGGATGATTTGGCGGAAGAGTGGGTGGATGATTTGGCGGAAGAGTGGATGGATGATTTGGTGGAAGAGTGGGTGGATGATTTGGTGGAAGAGTGGGTGGATGATTTGGTGGAAGAGTGGATGGATGATTTGTTGGAAGAGTGGGTGGATGATTTGGTGGAAGAGTGGGTGGATGATTTGGTATCTGTTTACTTTACAGTGGCGAATGGAGTCTATCAGAATAGTGTCTACGGCATCTCGGCCAACCTGCCAATGAAGTATACCAACGCAGTGGTTCTGGGCTCTGTAAGTTCAACCAGTATTGATTTCTATGTTAGGAAGGTCAGTCGTACCATAAGTCATTGCTGTGCATTTGAGATCTTCCTCCTATACTGGGTTTATATCAGATGTCACTGCACAAACCCTGATTTTGTCTGTTCATATTTTCCCATTGAGTGCAAACATTTCATACAGATAGACAAAATTAGCAGAGTTACATAGCTGGCCATCTGTTATTTCTCTAGTTACTCATGCAGGAGACGTCAGCTGCTACTCAGCTAGCAAGACTTCATTAGGCCAACGATGGTTAGTGAAGAAAGTACTTCATTTATGTTTTATGGGCGGATTTTTCCAGAAAGTAGTGTCGGAAATGGGAATAAAATTAAAATACCAGGAAATCATAGTGTCACATGATATAAAGGTTTACACTGCACTCATCTAGCAAGCACAGTGTCCCAAGAAGGCAAACCTGTTAAACACTCATTTGGGTGGTCATCCTACTAAAACAAGAACCAGCTTCAAAAAGACTGCTTTGAAAATGTAAAAAAAAATTATTTCATTCAGTACTAAATCAGTACAGCTTCAATTCAAGATTCTTTCCTTACTTCCTTTCTTGCCTATCTGTTCTCTCTGATATTTATCATTACATTTCTGGGGAGGCGTTAACAAATTAGGGAAATGGGTTGTTTTTCAAAGGATGAAAAAGGGGTCTCGAGATCCAGGTGTTTTTGTGGATAAGTTGTATGGAAATTAATTCTCGTATTGCTGTTCGGTTCAAACCCAGTACAGCAGAGTAGAACCACCGGGAGTTTTTCTTTCATTAGTAAAAACATTTTATTTTTGGTGTAGCATGAGCAGTTGTTTAAATCTTGGCATCGGTGGCAATAAAAAATGCACATTTTATATTTTATTTTTATTCTATATTCAGGAAATTCATGTCGGTGGGCCCGGCCCATAAAACGTTAAATAAAAAAGTTTGGCCTTACTGCTATTGTTCAGCCTGTTACTATATTTCTGAAGCACAACAATTTGTTTAAGTTGTTCTAGGCATAAACATTAACAATATGTTATTTTAGTTAAACAATGACAGTTACTTAGCTAACTCTATTTCACTTGGCAAACAATGCCAGATTGCTCTGACTTTTCTGTCGTTGTCTTTACAGAACTTGAGTGGAACAATCACAGCTGTCCTAATGATATTCTCCATTGCCAGTGAGTAGCCTGAGAACATCAGCTCTATCCCAGGTCAATGAAACTGTTGCTCTTTATTCAATGAAACAACTCTTTGTTCATTGAAAGGACCAAGTTCAGTGAAACTGCTTCTCATTCAATGAAATTGCTCCTTGTACAAATGAAACTACTCCTTGTTCAATGAAACTATTCCTCTTTGAATAATGCTGTTCCTTGTTTAAAGGAACAGAAAACTCTTCTCATCGGCAATTTTGATAGCATGTCAACTCTTTTGAGCAGTAATTCATAAAATGTTGGTCTGACATGCCGAGACAAACTCTGATTGGAAAATAAATACAAAATGAATTATTCAACACAAAGTTTATTAGTTGTGTGTATAATTGGTGATGCGTTGAATATATTGGAAGGGTCTTTTGTGTCATGATCACAAGCCGCTTGGCTTTGACAATTCATTTTAAAAGTTAAATGACAAGAAATCGAAAGTTGTAAAAAGTTAATGGTACAAACGTTCAGCAATGTATCAGTGTGTTTCAGTGACCCCTGACCTATCGTTGTTTCAGTGACCCCTGACCCAAGGACGTCGGCCATCTACTACTTCCTTGCAGCTATCTTTATTCTGCTGGTGGCGTTCGACACATACTTCATCCTTCCACTCATGGTGGGTGCCCCACACATTGGGGTGACTCGGGATACCCCCAGAATGCATTCACTCAAAAATCCTTACACTTCCACTTACATTATGTTAGAGCTGAATTGGTCTTGGGAAGTTTAGCAAGACTAAAGGAAAACACTTTGAAAAAATGGTTTGTGTTAGCAAATGTTGATTTGATATGATCACATCTATCATTCTTTTTTCTTGCTAGTCTTGTCCAAGACCAGATGAAAGCCTGCATTGATCAAACATATCAGTACTTCGCTCTCTAACTTTATATTAAATCAAATGTTCCTTGTGAAATTTTAAACAGTTGTTTTGTTGTGAAGTAGATGGCAAAATTATATAATTCCTAGAAAATGGTTCCTTTACAGATTGAATAGTTCTCATATTATGATGAAAATAATGAGTGTTGTGTCTGAAACTGTAACTACAACAACAATATTCCTTTCCATATTTGTTCTGTTGTAAGTTAGTGACCGTCAAACATGTGTTACTGGTAGCCATACAGAGTTATCAATTCAAAGTTAGTGACTGTCAAACATGTACTACTGGTAGCCGTATAGAGTTATCAGTTCAAAGAAAGTACATTATTTATTTGCCATATATTTGTGTTGTGGACCAAGCCTAAAATTCTTTAGATTTTACTCCTGTAGTAATCTGAGTGCTTTGTTGTGCTTGAAGCCGTTCTACCGCGCATACACAAACCAACATGAGAGAGAAAGCAAGGTGGACCTGGCTGAAGAAGATGAAGCTCCCCCACTCCTCTATATCTTTAAGAAGGTTAGCAACTTAGTCATTCTGTGTATATCTTGATTGAAAATACAGTCCATATTTTCTGTAATGGCATACACACAAAGACCCATTGAGAGAACCAACTGATGTCAAATACATTTACCTAAGAATAAATCCTCTGTGAAGAACATCATTAAACCTGCTAAGTAGACAACACAACATCACACACACACACACACACACACACACACACACACACACACACACACACACACACACACACACACACACACACACACACACCACACACACACACACACAGTCGAGCCTCGTTATAACGCGGTGGTCAGGGTCCATGATTTAGGACCGCGCTGTAAGTGAGGCGCGTTAGGTGTTCCCATATCTGCCACCAGGGAGCTACTAAACAACAACGATCACCGCCCACTGCACCAAGTCCAAGAACTCTGTCGAAGCCACTGCGTGCTTGCAGCACTTAATACGCCAATACGCAGTTTGCAGAGCTTATTAAATGAGTCAACGTGTATTATTTTTAGATGTCACTCCCTGTTGAATCTTGAACTGAATAAAATACATTGTATGTATACCATTATGGAATAGATCTGCTATGATGATAATGTACTGGACCAATAGGCCTACAAATCGAAAATAATAACATGGATCTGAGCAGCCAAAAACGTATATTATTTGACACATGTAGTATGCAAGCTGATTAAACACAGAAAGCAACAATAAGTAGAACTAATAATTGCTTCACTTCATGTTTCAACCAATCTCGACCGAAGCATAAATTTATGATGCATCACTTAACATCGATTCATCGTTTCATATGCGGATGATGAATTCGTATTTTCCCGCACCGGTAGCACCTTGGGTTAGAATTTGGCATGTTGGTTTCGTGTCGCAAAAACGATTAGATTTACAATGCAATAGAAGCATGCCATTTCACCCCAGTGTTATATTGGTATTGCATACTAAATTGCATTTAAGACTGTTAATCTGATTCTTATGCGAGGCGTATTTGTGAATCTCGATTGCAATTTACAAACCACCAAAGCTAAGACAGCGACAGCGATTGACGTCAGCGGCAGCGCAAAACAAACAACACGTACATTGACATTGTTCACCTGTTTCTTGAGAATTGTCAAAACAATTCTAAGTAGGTTTAAGCAGGCCCATTTGGCATCTCCCCCTAGTGGCAGAAAATCAGGGTCCACAACCGACCACCTTATATTCGAATCCGCATAATAACTTGGCGCATAATAATGAGGCTCGACTACATACACACACACATACATACACACATACATACAGTATTCACATGAACAGGCAGGAACCATTGTGTCTTTACAAGATTGAACTAGATATGCTTCAGAGAAAGCAAAAGCTGCTTATATTGTCATCAGTTATGTAACATGAGTATTACATCTTGGTCAGTGGATTGACGATGACATGTTACAACTGTCAGATTGTAAGAGAAATGGCTTGGCCCCTACCCATTCAAATCGAAATTTTCTTCTTGGATGATGTGATTGTCCTGTCTGCATTAATATGGGTGATTTTTGTTGATACCAACTTCCTCACCTCGTAATGCTTCTGTGTAAACACTACCCATCCAACTAATATGTTGATTATTATAGGCAATTTCAACTCGGTATGAAAAAAAATTAGTATTGTCATTTTTAGAATGAGACATTTACCTGTTTTATATGTGCAGACGGTCATACTAAGCTGTTTGCTTGTTTGCCTACAGTGTTGGGTGCAGCTGTTTGGGGTCTTCTTTGTCTTCTTCGTCACCTTGACCTGTTTCCCGGCCATCCAGGCAGGAGTGGTGCGCTCCAGCAGTCACTTTATTGTGTCAGGTAACATGGCACAATGTCTCACAAATAGTGACAATGAGTATTTGTCCAGTTGCTCATATAATTTCACAAAAATCAAACCTGCTTAGTACCCATTATGACATGCTAGTTTGTTTGTACGACTTTGTCAGGTTCGTTGATGTTGAGACCTGTAGTGTGTGAATAGTTAAAGGGTTAAAGCTAATTAATGTGGCGAATAAATAATGCACACTACAGGTCTCAACATCAACAAACCTGACTTAAATAACCCTTTAGCAATCACATGCTACAGGTCTTTGCCTTGGCAATCTTACATTAACAGTGATAACACAAGGCCTTGTTAGTATTTTTAGCCTGTTATATTAACATTTTATAATGAACCTATAAGTTAGACAATCCTTGTTGTAATTAGATTCCTTGTACTGGAATTAGTGAAAAACGATCAGTGCAATTGGATGGTTCACTTGTGGAAGACCAACATACAGTAAAAAATCCCTCAATGGTGTCAGCGAATCGTAAGTCATGTTCGTTGATGTTGAGACCTGTAGTGTGTGAATAGTTAAAGGGTTATTTAAGTCAGGTTCGTTGATGTTGAGACCTGTAGTGTGTGAATAGTTAAAGGGTTATTTAAGTCAGGTTCGTTGATGTTGAGACCTGTAGTGTGTGAATAGTTAAAGGGTTATTTAAGTCAGGTTCGTTGAAGTTGAGACCTGTAGTGTGTGAATAGTTAAAGGGTTATTTAAGTCGGGTTCGTTGATGTTGAGACCTGTAGTGTGTGAATAGTTAAAGGGTTATTTAAGTCAGGTTCGTTGATGTTGAGACCTGTAGTGTGTGAATAGTTAAAGGGTTATTTAAGTCAGGTTCGTTGAAGTTGAGACCTGTAGTGTGTGAATAGTTAAAGGGTTATTTAAGTCGGGTTCGTTGATGTTGAGACCTGTAGTGTGTGAATAGATAAAGGGTTATACTGTATTAAAATGTTGTAAAGAAACGATTAGAAGAAATATTACATACAAGGAATAAAACTAATAATATCTCTGTATAAAGCAATAGTTAGGCCTCATTTAGAATACTGTATACAAGCTTGGAGACCATATCGTAAGAAGGATATATATATATAATATATATATATATATATATTATATATATATATATAATATATATATATATATATATATATAACTATTGCTTTATGCAGAGGTATAATTAGCTTTTTTCTTGTATATACATATATATATATATATTTGCCTGCAGAGGACTGTATTAAAGCAACGATTAGAAGAAATATAACATACAAGGAAAAAATTATATCTCTGTATAAAGTATATAATATATATTCTTCTTACGATATGGTCTCCAAGCTTGTATGCAGTATTCTAAATGAGGCCTAACTATTGTTTTATATAGGGAATGAAATAAGTATTATTTGTTTATGTAAAGTTATAACTGCTCTAGTCACATCATGACTGTATGGTAAACAGTGTTTTGAAGAGATCTCGGTCACATCATGACCGTATGGTGATCTGGAGATCTCTGTACTATACTGTAAGTTAGAAGTAACAGTGGCATTAACTGTGACTGTTGTCATTATTGTTTAATTGCTGTCTTTCTGCTACAGAGAAGTACTTCACCCCCATCACGTGTTTCTTGTTCTTTAACTTCTTTGCGACTGTCGGCAGCTTCATCACTGAATGGGTGAAACAGGCAAGTCTTGACACAACTAAAGGCTGGTTTACATGAGAGATTATTTGCCTAATTGTTTGGCTGACACGTTGCAGCACAGTATTGCAGTACTATAATCTGTTATATAATACTGATTAGCGGAGCCAGTTTGTGGTTACTATTGTGTCGCTGAAATTGGGACTGGGTCCATTTCCTCCGATTGTTGACTGCAATTTTAAAGCAGTGGCCAATCAATGACTACCACGACCGACAGCTGGTGTTGCATCCGTCGAGATTTTTCATCAAAGCTCCAGTGGGAATTGGTGTAAGTGAATAGGTTGCACTCGCAGTGTCTAGACACATTGCGTGCATTGTCATGCTACACACCGTCGCCTGACCAACTGGGGCACACATTACTTGTGCAAACCATATGAAGCATTTATCCACAAACAAATTTATATGCCAAAATCACATAAATTGAGGTAAGACTACCATCTAGTTGATAGTTACACGTTCTCTGTGCTTTCTCCAGAACATCACATGTACTGTTTTCTGAATGTCGCACCTTATCATCAGCCCATATTTATCCGTAGTCAGACCATTGTCAGGTTGCTGTATGTGTCTAACCTCCCTCCCTGTCTCCCTCCAGCCAGGGCCGCGCTGGGTGTGGCTGCCCATCGTCCTGCGCTTCCTCTTCATTCCCTTCTTCTGCTTCTGCAACTTCAAGCCTGCCCTCCGAAACATGCCTGTCTTCATCAACAACGACTACGTCTACTGCGCCGGGGGCATCCTCATGGCCATCACCAGTGGATACTTCAGTAGTCTCAGCATGATGTATGTCCCAAGGTAGGACCAATTAAATTCTTCAGAGACGAAAGTCTTCAAGTACATTATCATCTATTACTTAATATCATTGATACTATTGTAATTATGATCACCATTACCATTATAAGTATTATTAGCACCATTGTAATATTATCACCATTAGAAGTATTATCATTTATTACAATAAAGATTGTACCTCATTATTTTCACTGACCGTTCTAACTAGTATAAATATCACCATTATAACTTTTATCACCATTATGATATTATCTCTATCATCATTATAACTGTCATCATTATCACAATTATATCTATCATGATTATCACAATAATACTATTAATAATATCACCATCTCTATTATTACCACCGTCATAACTATTATAACCAGGGTTTTTTTAAAGTCTTTCACACGGGCAATTTGCCCACGTGAAAACCCTCCATGCCTATGTGAAATTCAAAAGTAAATAAACAAATATTGTGTTGTGTATATATGCACGGTAATGCACCTGATAAAAGTAAAAACATATTTGCCTGTGGCTGTGTGAAATGTTGCACTGCCCAGGTGAGCTGAACCTTAAAAAACCCTGATTATAACTATCACTGTTATGTTGTGCCAGGTGTGTGGAGGAGCCCAAGTACAAAGGCACAGCAGGGATGATGGGAGCCTTCTTCCTCATCTTTGGCATCTTCTCCGGTATCCTCTTCTCACTACCTGTCACCATTTTCGTAGAAAATGCCACCTGGTGAGCAACAGTGAGCCATCTTGTGACAAGTTATTGAACTGATCCGATCACCAACAACAATCACAAAATATATTGTTTAAGACAGTGACCAGTGTCTATGGTCTTCAATGACCAATGTCCATGGTCATTGAGTCTGTTACTGAGAACTGTAGTATTTTTGTTATGACTTTATTGACAGCTCTTCTGTTAACAACACTGCCATCTGGTGGTCAATTGCTGTGTGTTAATCTTGTGTTTGTGTTTAACTGATACCATGGGTGTTGTTCAGTGTGTAGTCAGCTCTGTTTAGAGGTGTCATTAGAAATTAGAGGAATACGTTCAAATTGAATATCTGGTGGAAAGAATGTGTGAATTCAGGCACATTATTCTGTGGGGAGACGTTAACAGACTGCAGTCTTGAGAAATTATGACTGCTTAGAAATAACATAGCTCTGATGAATGAGACTTTCAGTGGGGAGTCTTGCTGGGATTTTGAAGGAAGTCTAGCCGGGATATTGAGGGAAGTCTAGCTGGGATCTTGACAGGATTGTTGGAGATAACTTTCTTGTGTTGCAAGTACACTTATGCTTGGAGTGCCATTTCCTCCAAGGACATACAAAATACCACTACTTTGTTTTGATTAATGACAACTCTGTTTTCAGTATGAACACAATGATTATGTCAGGTAGAGTTGTTGATCAGGTGATTTAATCGACTGGATTAGAGCTCTTCTGTGGCCTGGAATTACTTCGCAGGGCAGTTACAAAATGTATAGTGTACTGTGCTTAATAGAATCACTTCGAGCCAAAGCGGCTGAATCACTTAAGCAGCATATTTTAATACTGCATGAACAGGGAATGATTCTGTCCCAGCCAATGTATTTGATTCTACTAAATGGATGATTCTGTTAAACAGTGTGCACTGTAGTGTGCTATGAATTTGTAAACAAAATTGGTTGCCCAATGAATTATGTTTAACTTATCAAGTAATTTCAGTATGTGTTACCTGTAGATAAACAAGAGTGTCTAGTAGTTTGTTGTTGTGAAAGTAAGGGGTAAGTAGCAGCGTGGTTACACTTGAAGTTTATTACTCCAAGGCTAAAATTGTAATTAGTTTCTGTCTAAATACAACATACTTGCTAATATGAAGGTGGCTTTCTCATCTATGTCCTAGTCTGTATTTCCTGGCTAAGCAGCTGCTGGTGACATGATAATTATAGAAATATAATGTCATCTTCGTAATGTCGGCTTCACTCAAGCACTTTTTATCAGAATCATTCATCGGCTTACCAATGGGACCAACTTGAAATTAAGCCTTAATCTTTCTCATCTTTTATATTCTTGGAGGAATTCTTATGTGCGCCTCACACCTGCACTGGTAATGTGCAATACTAAATGCAAATATCCAATTTAGCATAATGAAATAGAGGCAATATATATTTTTTATATGTTACTGTCCAGTTTACGTTTTGAAGATTGATATCACTGGTCCTGTTGGCACATAACAGTATAAAATGGGTAACATCAATTTATATTTTATATAGTCCTGAGGTGCTACAACACAACAGAACATGCAAAGTGCAAAGTATTTTGTATGTTGATTTATATGTAGTAACATTGTTGTTATAATGAAAAGTCATAAAAACAGGGTTTGTTAGTAGTAATAATTTTGTAATCATTGTACAAGTGAAGCTGTATATTTTGTTTAAAAAAAATAACAGTTTTAACGTGGTTTAGGCTTAATTCTATCATGACGAACCAGTGAAATATAAAAAATTTGCATGGTAATTTTGTAGGCATTTTCCAGATATGGGTATGATACGCCATATCTGTATTTGATGAGACGCTAACTTTACCTATTTTGTTGTTCATTACATGATATTGTTAGAAAAAAACATCCATTTAGACAACATGTATGTTTGTCAAAAGTTGTTTTCAAGAGGCATAGAGTGTTTAGTGTTTGATGATTGTTTTAAGTGAAAACTTTATACTGAACAATGTTCAACTGTTTCTATTATGTGTTAGTGCTATAACACAACCTTTCCATACAATAATTGTTAATAATAATTTGTAATAGGATTTGGAAAATGAAGTATCAGATTGTTGTGAATTTAACTTTCTTTTCATTTGTCTCTATCATTTCATGTTTAGTCTAAAGTGTGTATCTGCCATGCATGCATGTTTGCGTGCATTAGTGCCCAGCACGGGCCTGTAATTTGAGCCCAAGCCCGGCCCGCAATTGGCAGTTAGAATCCTGGCCCGCAAAATTTCGTCCTGTCTGGCCCAGGCCCGGAAACTTGAATTTAGGCCTGGCCCAGGTCCGGCCCAGCCTGCACGTTTCAGACCTTGGCCCAGCCCATACCCGCAGGCTAAAGATGGGTAAGCCCACGGCCCGCTAAATTTAGAAAAGATAAACATCTTATATAACAAAAACGAAACACAAATAAACTGCAATACATACATATTGTTTTATTAAGTAACGTTAAAAAACATTAATATCTTAAGGTATATAAATATAAGGTATTAATATTATCTATCTTCAGGTTATAAGTATGCTTATAACCTGAAGATAGATAATACTGCCCATAAATTAGGAGGAATAGAAGAACAAAAAGATATCAGGGTTATTATTGCTTCTAACCTAGAATTTGACAAACACATCAACCAAAAAATAAACAAAGCGAACAGTATCATGGCAGTTATTAGAAGGTCCTTTACAACCCTTCTGAAAAACATGTCTGACGCAGGTTATAGATGCGTATGTTTAAATGCTAGGAGTATAGTAAATAAAAAACAAATTAAACATTATGGTAGAAGATATTGACCCTCACATAATTGGTATTACCGAATAATGGGCAAACGCAGACATAACAGATGCTGAATTAGGATTGACAGGATATTTAATGTTTAGGAGAGATTGAATAGGAAGAAGGGGAGGGGGAGTTATTTTATATGTTAAAGAATCTATTCAGGCTTATGAAATAAAATTAGAAAGGGAAGCAGATTACGATGAAGCTGTTTGGTGCAAAATAGTTTCAGGAAATGAAAAATTAACTATTGGATTAGTGTACCAGAAAGGATGAAGACTATGCAAATTACAAAGAGGCACTTAACCTAGCTACAACTGAAATTAGAAAATCTAAAAGAACCTTTAAAAAAAAATTGGCAGTTAATATAAAAAATGACAACAAGAGTTTCTATGTAAGGAGTAAACAGAAAGTTCGAGATAAGGTCAGACCACTGGAAAACAACAGGGGAAGCATAATTTCAGACGGGTTTCAAATGGCAGAGGTCCTGAATGAGTATTTCAGCTCGGTTTTTACCACAGACGATATCATTTTGCTTCCAGTTCCATTTACAAAATTTGAGGGCAATAAATCAGAACATTTAGGGCAGCTATTTGTAACTCCTGAAATTATAGCAAAGAAAATTAAGAAGATGAAATATAATAAATCACCTGGAGTTGATGGGATACCACCAAAACTGCTTAATGAAATTGTTGAGCAAATTAGTACACCACTTGCAAAATTTTTAACTTGTCACTAGAAGAAGGAATAGTTCCTTCAGAATGGAGAGAAGCAAACATTACGCCGCTATTTAAGAAGGGATCGAGGAACAAGCCAGAAAATTACAGACCTGTGAGTTTAACATCAGTTGTATGTAAATTACTTGAAACATTAATTAGAGACCACATGGTGGAATTCCTCGTAAAACATAAATTAATAAATACATCTCAACATGGATTCCTAAAAGCAAGGTCATGTCTAACCAATCTCTTATGTTTTTTTGAAGAAATTACAAAGTGGGTAGATGACGGGTCACCAGTGGATGTTGTCTACTTAGATTTTCTGAAAGCTTTCAATAAAGTGCCACACCAAAGATTGTTATTTAAACTAAAAGCCCATGGTATAGGTAATGATGTAATCAACTGGATAGAAAAGTGGCTTACACACAGAAGACAGAGAGTAATAGTAGATGGTGAGATTTCAAACTGGAAACCGGTCTTGAATGGGGTACCACAGGGATCAGTATTATGCCCTATACTGTTTTTAATATATATATATATATATATATATATATATATATATATATAAACAATTTGGAAGATAACATATCTAGCAAAGTACTCACATTTGCAGATGACACAAAATTATTCAGAAAGGTTACTAATGATACAGATAAACAAAGTTTACAGGATGATCTAGATAAATTAGTTAAATGGTCAGAAAAATGGCAAATGTTTTTCAATTTTGGGAAGTGTAAATGTATACACATAGGACATGGAAACATGGACGAAGAATATAAAATGGGGGTGCTGTACTAGGCAAAACCACACAAGAAAAAGACTTAGGAGTAACATTTAGTGCTGACATGAAAGTTTCAGAGCAATGTCGGATTGCTGCTTCGAAAGGAAATCAGATTCTAGGGCTAATTAGGAGAACTATCATGTATAAGGAGAAACAGCTAATTGTACCCCTGTATAAAGCAATAGTTAGACCACATTTGGAATATTGTATTCAAGCATGGAGGCCGTATCGTAAATAGGACATAGACAAGCTAGAAAGAATACAACGAAGAGCAACTAAAATGATTCCAGAAATGAGAGACTATAGTTACGAAAGTCGCTCATTACAATGTGGTTTGACAACACTAGAGACCAGGAGACTAAGAGGAGACCAAATAGAAGTGTTTAAAATAGTGAACGGTTATGAGGATGTTTGTAAGAATCTTCAAACTTAAAGAAGGCAGTAGAACCAGAGGACACAAAGCAGCATTAGTTAAGGAGCAGTGTAGGTTGGACAGAGGGTGATAAATGAATGGAACAAACTGCCAAATGATTGTGTTAATGCTAGTAGTGTGAATATGTTTAAAAATAGAATTGACAGATATTTGATAAGGGCGGGCTACACATAGATGAAAAAATTTTTGGACTCTTGATAAGCCGATGGCTTCCTTGTCCACTTGCCATCTGGAACTTGTTGTTTGGTGATGGCAATCTTGTTAAATCTTGTTAAAACCCTAAAACAACATAATTTTGTGCCATTATATGAAGTTATGAAGGATATTCCTTACCAGGAAAGACTTGAGAGATTGAAACTTGCCACACTTGTGTATAGACGAACACGTGGTGATATGATTAAGGTATATTAACTGCGTCAAGGGAAATTTGACAGTGATGTATCTAACATTGTTAAGTTGCACAAAGACAGTGATACAAGGGAAGGAACAAGGGGTCATAGTTTGAAATTGTTTCTAGAACGTGCTCGTACAAAAGTTAGAAAAGAAAGTTTCTCATTTAGAGTTACCAGATTATGGAATGATTTACTGGAAGTAGTTGTAACTGACTCAAGTGTCAACTCGTTTAAAACCCGTCTAGATGCACATTGAAGTACTGAGGAATTTCTCTACAACTACAAAGCCGCTTTGCCAGAAAGCTGTAGAGCATTCCAAGGGAAAGTTGAAGATCTGACCACAGAGGCCACCGCCTACGGTCAGGAAGAACCTAAGTAAACCTAAGTAAGTAAATATCTAAACATTGTAAATCTGCTATCTACTGAAATACTAATGTCAGTTGTTGTCTAGCAGTGTCTAGCTAGTAGCTACTACTAGCTAGTACTAGCTACTACTACTTCTTTCTCGCAATATGTATAACATATTGTTCACGCTGCTTGGTCAGTCAACTAAGGTAACTTAATTTAATTAAGTAAAGTTACTAGTAAGGGTAGTAAATTTGGTATTAATTGATATTTCAGTTATGTCACCCAGTGGCATTTCCAGCAGGCCTGCAGTCACTAGCCTGACAGAGATCAGGTTCAGACATGTGACTTAGTACAACTGTGAATGAATCAGTACTAGGGAAATTGAAGACACTAAACGGTAGACACTAGTTAACACAATTGGAAAATACTAACTACCAATTGGGGTGTTCACTGGGCAGTGGGCAGGTCAGTCAGACAGGCAAGATTTGGAGGGAAGACCTAGAAAAGTAAACATTTGGGGCTGGCTACTTCTAGTCAATTGAACTTATGGGGTCATTAGATCTATGCGAAAGGCTGCATTCATGCCAAACATATGCACATGTAACATCTGTATTCTGTATGTACTATGTAGTAGTAATATGTACTACATAGTGTGTGTACTGTCTATGCATTGCTAGGCAATGCATTATGCAGGTGTACAAACACATAGTATACTACAAACCCAGAGAATCCAACACCCCGTTTATCCTCAGCAATAACGATACAATACTTGTATAATTAATTGTCAAAACAAGCATCTACAACTTTTAAAATGTAAACAAATGCCCCATGTCCCCATGAACAAATATTTTGTGAGCAAATCTCTTTCCATCAAATATGTGAAGTGGGCATTCCAGCATACCTGTAATCAGTACATGCAAGTGTAGTAATAGGGGACATGCGCTGTCATTTTAATCAGTTTTTATTCATTTGTGCATATGTGCTTGTAAGAATGTGTAAGTGAACAATGCGATGACGTCACGGGTGATCATTATCCGCTGAAACACGGAATTCAGTGTTTTTATTTATCAAATGTATTACTTTTTTAGATCAGGGCAAATCCGTTAAGAATTGTTTTAATGTCTGGGTGGTAGAAGTCGATCTGTGTGGAAACTGTGAAGGCGGCAATAAAGGAAAACTCATATATCCGCCGCCATGTTTGGTTGTACAACTTCGGCTGGGTAGTTGAATTAACCTCGAACTGTTCCTGAATCTCGCTGTGTCAAAGCCGTTGATTGGGTGAACTGACTGGGTAGTCCAGTCGGATGATATCGTACAACTGCTTCGGTGTTTATATGTCGAGACCGAATGCGAAAAGGCGCACACATCGAAGGATTTTGAGTTCTTCGTTTTATTTTTGGGCCCAGTTAGTCTGAAGAAACCTTTATGCAAGATATCAATATTCTAAATTATAAACCATTATTTCATCGATTGATTGCAGACAAATTATTAGAATAGTTGTTTTTGAAGGAAATACGAACGATTATGCAGTCACCGATGTGTCCCACTAGTAGCTAACGAGAGATGAAGCGAAATCTGGTAGTGGTAGGTAGCAATTTTGTGCTGTTAACCAATTTCATTCTGTTGACTATAATAGTATAACATTAATGTCTCTTCAAGAGTATGGAGTTAAGCCGATTTACTAGTAAAAGTAAAGATGATTTATGTAGTGTTTTCTGGTTATCATACAATACAGCATACAATACAAGTTCGTAAATCAACCGGTACTTTATTCACCTCGCCATGAGGGTGTCTCTCCCCGAGATATTCTCCCCCGTATTATTACAATAGATCATGCCACATCCTCCTTTCTCATATTTGGTCAGAGGTTACCAGCACATGACCAGGTTACACAGCGACATCGTAATCGCTCAGGTGGGACGGCAGCTTCCTCTCTCTTGCAGGATTCCGTCTCGGGGCTACGTCTGCCACTGGTCGATCTGGCTGTGCTGCGGCTTCGCCCGGGTCGCCATCTTCTCCGTCCTCGTCATCGGGGATTTCGATATCCTCCAGTGTTGCCGGGTCATACGGCGGCGCAGTCGGAGTAGGATTCAGGTGACGTCGATTGCGTCGAACGTCGCCTTGGTGTGTCCTCACGATGTACGACCGGGGCGAATGTGAGCCGACCTCTTTTAGCACGGTGCCTCGCCGGTCCATGTCAGTGACCCACACATGCTCTCCCGGCATCAGTCGTCTCAAGTGGACTGCTCGATGGCGCTTGTCGAATGACTTTTTCTGTCGATTCTTTATCTCAAGCCGCGACTTCCTCGCTCCTCGTAGATGCGACCACTGTGGTTCTAGTAAGGTTGGTATCGTCGGTATTGGCGTCCGAAGCTTCCGCCCCATCAGTAGCTCAGCTGGGCTGTAACCATTGCTCAAGGGCGTCGACCTATACGCGAGAAGTGTGTCGTACGGGTTGTCGCTCTTCGCCAGTAGACATTTTAGGGTCTTCACGGCTCGTTCAGCTTCACCATTTGACTGAGGGAACCGAGGGCTGCTTGTCGTGTGCAGAAAGCCCCTCGCTGCAGCAAACCTCCTGAATGTATCTGATGCGTACTGGGGACCATTGTCTGTGACCACAACTTCAGGGACGCCATGACGTGCAAACATTGATGTCATGTGGTTCACGATGGAAGCCGACGTCGTGCTGCTCAGTTTGGAGATCTCAACGAACGCCGACAGATAGTCGACAACAAGTAAGTATGGTGAACCGTTTAGTTCGAAGAGGTCAGAGCCAACCTTCTGCCATGGGCGTTCTGGAACATCAGATGGTATCATCGGCTCTGCTCGATTTACTCGTTCTTTGGCGCATCTATCGCACCTCTCCACCAAGTCTTCGATCTGTTTGCTCAGACCCGGCCACCAAACTGATTGCTTCGCCCGTTCTCTGCATTTAGTGATACCTTGGTGTCCTTCGTGGATCTTCTCCAGTATCGATGGTCGCATTGCCAGCGGAATGACGAGGCGACTCCCCTTCAGCAGCAAGCCTTGTTGCACAGTGAGCTCCGCAGCGACTTGCAGGTACACCTTCTCGTCCGGCCTCAGTCTCGCCCTGTCGGGCCATCCTTGCTGGCAGTAAGTCTGGATGCGTTGGCAGGTGGCGTCGTCCACCTGGGCCTGCTTCAGTTCGAGTAGGCGCTTCTCGGTAATGGGAAGTGTCTTCAAAACTGCATTGACGTATGCTTGGCAGTCCTGCTCGAAGCTTACGTCTTGCGGTTGTCTGTGCTCCACAATGGGTGCTCGTGACAGCGTATCAGCCGTAATCAAGTCCTTGCCGGCTACATGTGCGATACTATAGTTGAATCGCATCAGCCTCATTCTGAAGCGCTGAATTCTGGGCGGCAGCTGATCAAGTGTCTTCTGTCCCAGAAGTGACACGAGAGGCTTGTGGTCGGTCTCGACGTGAAATGTTTTCCCCAGAAGGAAGTCGCTGAATCGCTCACAAGCCCACGTCGTGGCGAGTGCTTCCTTTTCTATTTGGGCATAGCGTTGTTCCGCGCTCGACATGGATCTGGAGGCATATGCGACTGGCTGAAGTTTACCATCTGGTTGTCTCTGTAGAAGTACTGCTCCTAGGCCGTGTGAGGACGCGTCTGCAGATAGTGTCGTTTCCTGCTTTGCGTCGAACAGAGCCAGTATTGGTGTTGATGTAATGCTCTCTTTCAACCGCTTGAAGCACAGCTGCTGATCATGGCCCCAGGTCCAGTCATTCTTCTTGCACAGAAGGTCGCGCATCGGTTTCGTGATTTCAGCTAGGTGTGGCGTAAACTTCCCCAGCTGGTTGACCATTCCCAGAAATCGACGGACTCCGCTCACATCGAATGGTTCAGGCATGTCGAGAATCGCCCTGATCTTCTCTCTGTCTGGGCGTATTCCTGACGCGTCAATCATCTGGCCCAAGAACGTCACGTGTTGAACTGAGAATTGACACTTCTTCGTGTTCAGTGTCACCTTGGCCTGCTGCAGCCTCTAGAGAACCTCGTGTAGGCGCTGATCGTGTTGTGGCTGAGTGGCACCGAAGACAAGTACATCATCCATTTGACATAGGACGCCAGGTATCCCCTCCAGGATTGCCGACATTCGTCGTTGATAGTGTTCTGGTGCTGACGAAATGCCGAAGGGTAGCCTTCTGAAGGCGAATCTACCGAATGGTGTGATAAACGTTGTCAGCAGAGTCGATTCTTCAGACAACGGGACTTGCCAAAATCCAGAGTTTGCGTCCAGTTTTGAGAATATCTTGGCACCTGCTAGCTGTCCCAGGGTATAGTCGACCGAAGGCATCTCATATCGTTCCCGACGTACACTTTCATTTAGTTTTGTTAGGTCGACGCAGATCCTGACATCGTCTTGTGATTTTGGGACAACCACCATGGGCGCGCACCAATCAGTTGGCTGTTCGACTTTACTGATGACGCCCAAAGCTTCCATCCTCTTCAGTTCTCTTTTCGTTTTCTCCATCAATGGTAGGGCCACACGTCTCGGCACATTGACGGCGAAAGGCTGCGCGTTCTCTTTCAGTGTGATCGTGTACGGCCCTTCCATCTTGCCGAGGCCGTTGAAGATATCCGGAAATTCTCTGTGATACTCATCTGTTGCCCCTTCTACCGACTCCACTCGGCTGATCAACCGCAGCGCGTCTATTGCAGGGTTGCCTAGAAGCGCCTTGTGTATGCCCCGGACGACGTATATGTTCTGCTTTGTGGCTGTAGTCTTCCCTTGTAGCACCGTTGTGAACATTCCCACAACTGCCAGCAAACCGTTGTTGCCAACCCCGAAGAGTTTCTTATTAGCCTTTCGGAGCGGGTTCACACCTATCAGTTCATTGTACAACTGTTCAGGAATCACTGTTTCGTCTGCACCGGTGTCAATGCGAAATTTAGCACCTGACCCCCCCATTTTCAGTGTTATCAACCACTGTTGGTTTGATTTGTTGTCAGCGACTGAGCCTAGGAATGTGTATTCTGTGTCATTGCCATCATCGCACACTGCACCAATTTTTTTGGACAAGCAAACTGAAGCAAAGTGGCCTGTCTTTGAACATTGGTGGCACTTTGCATCTTTCGCTGGGCAGTATTGTTTCTGATGTGACTGCCTGCCACATCGTCTGCATGGCTGGTTGGTCTGATACGAAGACGCGGTGTACGACGTCTGTTTCCCTTGTTGTAACGCCGCTCTCGGTCTGCGCTCAAACGGACCACGATACGGCCTGGATTGCATAGCGTCGACGTTCGTGGCACCATCTTGCGACCGTGACTGCATGCTGTCGATATTCATCGCGCCCTCTTGCGGACTACTTCGCACTACAGTTTGTTGTTTTCGTACGGCCTCCTTTTGGCGTGCGTGATCAACCGCTCTCTTCAGAGTAAGCTTTGCGTCTAGTTGTAGCTTCTCGGATAACTGTTCGTCACGCAAGCCAACAACAATTCTATCGCGTATCATGTCATCCTTCAGCGCCCCGTACTCACAGTGTTCGACTAGCTTGTACAGGTCCGTGACGAACGCGTCTACAGATTCACCGGTCTGTTGTTGTCGCTGATTAAACTTCGCCCTTTCATATATTACATTCCTCGTGCCAACGAAATAGCTATCAAACTTGTCTTTGACTACTTCAAACGTGCTCGTGTTGCTGTCATCCGGACTAAAACTCAGCGATGCCAATATATCATCCGCTTCGTCTCCCATGCTGTAAATCAGTGTATTTACCTGGTCGGCATCGGGTTTTCCTGACAGCCCTGACGCCTGCCGAAATCGCTCGAATCGACGGATCCACTTCGGCCATTCCTCAGGCTTTGCGAAGTCCATCGGCGCCGGTGGCGCAATTTGGTAGGCCGGTGTTGCCATCTCACTTCTGATACCATGTAGTGTTTTCTGGTTATCATACAATACAGCATACAATACAAGTTCGTAAATCAACCGGTACTTTATTCACCTCGCCATGAGGGTGTCTCTCCCCGAGATATTCTCCCCCGTATTATTACAATAGATCATGCCACAATTTACAAATAAAATATTTAAAAATAACTAAAAACAATTATTATTTCGCCAAAAATGGAATCGTCAGCGCAGCGCCATCGATTAATATCGCTGATAGCGCCCAACACAGACATACGCTGCAGTAAAAATGGCGCGCTGATGTTCGTGGTAACGTGTGTGTCGACGGGACTGTGAAAATGGCTGTTGTGAACAGGGACAAAGCTAATATAGACGAAATAGATAACGGAATCAAAGTCGTTTTCGCTGGAACTGGTTGTAGACCTACGAGTTGTAGACCTACGAATACAGCGCTATCTATGCAAAGTCAATCGCCCTACATTTTTTTTTCTATCTGGCTTTTACTGTAGTAGAGGCGAAGATCTCGTTCATCAAAAGCGTAAGTATTTTCATGAAATGTGAAACCTTACAAAAACGCCTTAAACAGAGCAATAAACACGTCTTTCGTGTATGTATGCATTCTTATATGTATATCACTAAAGTTACCTGACAATAACCATGTAAAAGTGTGAAATTATTACCTTTTTGTCAGAATGCATGTGCTTGTCAAGGTTTGTATATAACCGGGTGTTGTTGTGAGCGAGAAAAGCATGCGGGATTTCCATAGATCTATATAAGGTCACGCTAAGAATTGCCGTCTGCTGGCCATAGAGTTACATCATTAATAATGCCCCTATAAACTATTAACTTACTAACGGGTGTTTTATTTATTTCTGTGCTGCTGGCCCATTCTGGCCTCATTCTACACGAAATCGCGTTTGATCATGTGACCCAAAGGCAACATCACGTGCACAGTATGGCGGCTAATTATGAAATGTTTTCTATGTCACCGATAAAAGTACTCATAAGTAATTAGTTGGAGCACATTTCTTAAGTTTCTTGACGCCCAATTGTCGGTTGTATGTCACAGAATACACATGTGAAACGGTTAGTGCGTATCGGTTTTAAAACTTAAGTTATTAGTTCCGTAGCCATTTGGCTACGGAACTGCCAAATTGCCGAGTTAGCAAATGCCGTACGGGACTTTCGCCCCAGAGACGAAGAGCGGGGCGAATTTTTTTGCCTAAGCGCTATCTAGCACTGCAGCAACTTACGGCATTCATCATGTTTTAAATTGCTGTGGTCGCAACAGTACAGGAGTCGATTCAGCCAAATACTCCACTGTGTGATCGGTTATCTACGTCCGAGGTGAGCATTAAATAGTGTATTTTTAATGTTTTTTTGTATGTAAGCTTATTCACTTCGAAGGATGTATTGAAAGACTGCAACTATTTTCAGCATTATGCGTTCCATAATAAAGAAATTAATATTTCTGACGTAGGTTGTATCAAATACACCCCATTGTGCGGCTTGGGGTTGTAGTGGAACTATCTACTATAAAAACGTAGTTTAGCTGGAGTAATTCCATTTATAAAATATTAAACAAGTGTTGTGTTATCCAGGCTTTGGTCCTTGGGGTAACTGCTAAACATTCCCTGACGTTCACCATGGTTCCAGTCATGATAGATCTTGCCAAGGCTTTGGCAAATTACAGGAAAGCATTAGTTGTCCTATCATCCTACAAAATGAACTGTGGAGTGTCAGAGACCATTCACCATCGTAAAGTTCGAAACATGAGGCTGTTACCCTTTTCACTGAATATAGATGCATACTAGCAATTCCTTGCAACGAGTACTTGCCCTTCTTGTCAGCTACTACTGTCATGGGAGAAAACAGGTGGTTGTGGAGCACTTCGCATCCATCACTGTTGTGCATGTCAGTGCCACTGCATTGTACCAATAGTTGGCAAGTTTGTTCGACAGACACGGCATTCCTTGGGGAAACCTCTGCAGTATATTGATGGACTCCTGTACTGTAAAGCGTGGCTTCAAGTCAGGCCTAGAGACTAGAATCCGAAATGACAAAGCCAGCCATCTCCTTGGTGTAGCCGGTGATGTATGCCACCACATACACAATTCTTCCAAGAAGATAAGTGCGCAATTTGACAACTTCATCGAAACACTCTTCACCAACTTGGCCAACTATTTTAAATGGTTGACATATTTGAGGCCGTATCTTGAAGAAATCTGCCAACTGCTTTCAATGAAATTTACCATGCCAGAGAGGTTTTTGAGCCATAGGTGGTTGTCGTGCTATGGTGTTGCCGTTAGCACCCTGCGAATGATGGATGCATTCATAGTTTTCTTTTATTCGAATCTGTCAGCGAAAGACAAACTTGGTAAAGTGTGGTTGCCATGTACAAGGCGCGGAATGTGCGCTCAGAAGCAAGGACGATGATTCGAGAGATCCAGCAACTTGTGTCTCAGAAGAAGATGACAGATGATGGCAGTACCAGGAAGGAGAAACTAATTCGCCGTGTCCTTTATGAGAAGAAGAAAACTTCTCATAGCACATTTCTACTGTGCCGTGTTGCCTCTTCTAAAACAGTTCGTCTATACTTTCGAGTGCACGGAACCAGTGACCCACAAGCTTCACGATCATCAATTCAGTTTCTTCATGGATGTTTTGGCTTGCTATGTGAAGCCTCAGTACATCGCGGGAAAATTGTCTAAGAAGCTGAAGAAACTGGACATTATACAAGACTCTATCAACTTTTTTTCTTCCTCAGAAGGATATGTTCTGTGGCAATGGTGTGGCAAAGAGTGTGGCCAGATGCCATAAAGATGACAAGCTGGTGAAGGAGTTTCGAGACAAAGTGACGTCAGCCTACATTTATTGCGGAGAATACATGCAAAAAACACTACCACTTGCAAACAATGTTCTTCAAGCGGCATATGCCCTTGACCCTTGAGCAGCTACAGAAACTGGTGACCAATGTCTTATGTGATGTGGAGACAGACTCGTTCTTGCAAGAGGTACACATGTACAATGTTGACACTCTTCCAACATCTAGTGCTGCAGTTGAAACTCCTTCGAGGATAGGTCACTGGTGGACGAAAGACATTTCTGAGACAGGAAAATATCTAGCAAGATTTCCTTTGCCATGCTGTCGTGTTTTTATGGCCCTCGGGTAGAAGGAAGTTTCAACACAATGGGTGATGTCATCGATCCCAAGTCCTGCAGAATGAATGTCGAGACCTACAGTGCAATTCAAACTGTGAAGTATAGATTGCGGGCTGTGGGCTGAACAGATAATTGCCATCGAGAAGTTCACTAGGACAGATTATCTACATGAGAAAGTTTACACTACACTGTGCAGAAATCTAAGAAGTTCTGTTGCCAGGTACAAAGCCCACATGAGAGACAAGATGAAAGAACACGAGGCAAAAGAAAGAGAAAAGTTACAGAAAGAAAAGCTTTACAGCAAGAAGAGAGCAAAGACGATTCTAGATGAAGTTGAGAAAAAAGTTAGACTGATCCATGCAAAAAAACTTGAAAAGAAGACAGAAATGTTCTGCATTGGCTGCAGAAGTGAAACTGAAGAAGAAGAAGAGGAACTACAATAGAGTCACATGCAGCTGCATTGACATGTATAACAGTAATGGATGCAACGTTTTGGAGTGACCGATGTGGACCTGTACATGTATATGTAGCCCGAGAGTAATTTGGAGTAAACAATGACAAATATTTAGTCGGTTTAATACTTTGGATTACATGTTCAGAAGTACAGTGTCATGAGGACAATGTTTGGAACTTTTATAACAAACTAACAATGGGATACTTATTTCCTGCTGGTTGACAGGAATTACCCGTGAATGTGTGTCATTAAACACGGGATCTGGTTAGACCCGTGACAAATTTTCAGTGTTTTTATAAACTGTATTCTCGTCCCTGTGATGTTTATAAGGTGTTCAAAATGGAATTAGTCTATTATCCAAACTCCGCAAAGTCTACGTCACCTAGCTGCTTAGTGAATTTCTATTGGATGCCATTTTGACCCTGTCCAAAACATATCAAATTAGT